>CAJQZJ010032569.1:833064-852443 GCA_907164525.1 Lophiomys imhausi | reverse complement strand
TTTTTTTTTTTTTGGTTTTTCGAGACAGGGTTTCTCTGTGTAGCCCTGGCTGTCCTGGACTCACTTTGTAGACCAGGCTGGCCTCGAACTCGCAAAGATCCGCCTGCCTCTGCCTCCCAAGTGCTGGGATTAAAGGCGTGCGCCACCACCGCCCGGCTCAAGACAGATTTCTGATGAAGTTTTTTTGTAAGGTTGTCCTAAGTTGTAGTCCTGATACTTTAGCTGCCTACCCGAAGGTTAATAGTTCTTTCCGCATGGCTGGAACTGCAGCGTCTCTTAGCCTCTGATGCCTGTGAGATACTACGCAAATAAGTTGGGCTTCTCTCTAGGCCCTGCCAGGTCTCACCTTACATAGGTCTAGTTCAGCCATTGGCCAGAACCCCACAGGACCCCCACACTTCAGGACTCCCCCTCTCTTCACCTTTTCTGCCCTTTGATAGTTTGCCTTTCAAATAGCGGGCTGCTTCCATTCAGATCGGAGATTTTGCTCAGTTGACAGCATTCATTGAGCAGGGACAAGGCTCTCTGCACCTGACCCTCAGCGTTTCATAAGGCCAGGCATGGCGGTGCAGGCCCATGATCTCAGCATTTGGGAGGTAGAGGCAGGGGGTTAAGAATTCAAAGTTGCTGCTCGTACTGGCGCACACCTTCAGTCTCAGCACTCAGGAGAAAGGAACGAGGATCCCTGTGAGTTTGAGACCAGCCTGATCTACATAGACCCTGTCTCCAGAGGGGTGAAAAATCAGTTATTCTTAGCTATATAGCAAATTGGAGACCAACATAGACTACATGAAACCCTGTCTTTAACAAGTTTTTTGTTTTTTGTTTTTTAATTCTAGTCACTTCAGCAGCTTTAAGTCTGATGATGTACTTATTCAGGGAAACTGTTATTCTCTGCTTGGGTTTGACCTCCCTGTATCCTGCTGGGATGCAATAAGAACCATCTCCTGGGCTCCCTTCCTTCAGGAGTTTAGTGCTCACTGACTATTGTCTCTGTCCCAAAGGGTTGCTGCAAAGTTTGCCCAGTTTTGTGGTAGGGCACCTCTCCTCACCAGCCAGTCCATGTGGCCAGAAGCAGAGGCTCAGTTACTGTATTTATAAATGTTGACATCATAAAGCTTGGGGGTATTTCTTTGGGGTCTTTGGGTTCAGAGTTGTGGGAGTGATATAAACATACCTATGGAGCAGATGGCAGTTTAAACTCATTTTCAGTAACACTTGTGATATCCAAAACATTCACTCGCATTGGAGGTTTCTGTGCCATTCTTGAAATCTTGTTGTTTTGATGCAGTCATGCATCCCTCCATTGAGTTTTGCAGAGCCTGTCTGCTAGGATGGATTATGAGGTTAATGGAATTAAGGTCTTTGCTACTCATATCTTAGGTACCCAGAAGCCAGAGCCATACGGCGGAAGATAATATTCCACTCAGGTCCCACCAACAGTGGGAAGACTTACCATGCAATCCAGAGATACTTGTCAGCGAGATCTGGAGTGTACTGTGGCCCTCTGAAACTGCTGGCACACGAGATCTTTGAGAAGAGTAACGCTGCTGTCAGTATACTGCCAAGTATTTACTCATTTCCTTGATAATTTTCCTTCTTTGGGGGTGAAGGTCAATGTGGGGAAAGAAATACATAGCACTTCACTGAGGACAGAAATGCCTGTTCCAGCATCCCGAGAAGTTGTCAGGCTAAGGTGATGTGGGAGGAAGAGATGCTGAACTATGACATGCCTCCAGGATGCTGCATCCTTAGTTCAGAGGAAATGTGAGGAAAGGCCAGTGATCCCAGCTCTTGAAATATGGAGCAGGAAGATCTTGAGTTTGAGGCCAGAGGTAGACCTGGGCTATATAGGGAGTGCCCTGCCTCAGAAAACCAGACAAAAGGTTATTAAAGAAAATTGAAAACAGCAGATCCTAGTACAGAGAATGGAATTAAATATTACTGAATATTTTATGTGGAGAGAATTGCAGAAAATGATGTGGAGCCTGCTGTCTTCATGTGCTTCATTCCCCCACCCCCTTTATTGCATATTTATTTGCTTTTTCAAGGAAGAAAGCATGAATTAGTTGGAAGTCCTTCTGAACTGCTCCTTGACTTATCTAGTGTTCTGCCATGATGTTTATTTACCAGTTTCTTGGGTCAGACTGATGTTGGGAGCTGCAGCTACTGGTCGGGACTAGAGCCTTGTTTTCAAAACTGGACTGAAGCCCTTTGGTCAGACATATTGTTTCACTAAATGGGCATACACACACACACACACACACACACACACACACACACACACACATATATAAAATAATTATATATTCCCCCCTTCCCCCCAAGACAGGGTTTCTCTGTGTAGCCCTGGCTGTCCTAGACTCACTTTATAGACCAGGCTAGCCTTGAATTCCCAGAGATCTGCCTGCCTTTGGCTCCCGAGTGCTGGGGTTAAAGGTGTGCAGCATCATGCCCAGCAATTACAGACATCTGTGAACTGCAATGTGGGTGCTGAGATTTGAACCTGGGTCCTTTGGAAGAGCAGCCAGTGCTCTTAACCACTGAGCCATCTCTCCAGCCCCAGTGGACCTTTTTTATTGTTTAGTATAGCATAATGTAATGTTATCCAGTTTGGTTTAGATAATTTGTATTCTGCACTTAAGATTTCTTTTGCCGGGCAGTGGTGGCGCACGCCTTTAATCCCAGCACTTGGGAGGCAGAGGCAGGCGGATCTTTGCGAGTTCGAGGCCAGCCTGGTCTACAAAGTGAGTCCAGGACAGCCAGGGCTACACAGAGAAACCCTGTCTCGAAAAACCAAAAAAAAAAAAAAAATTTCTTTTTCTTTTTTTTTTTTTTTTTGGTATACATAATGCTTTATCCATACATTCTGCATATTTTTCTTCAGAACAAAGACCTGGTTGGTTTTTTTGTTTTGTTTTTCTTAACTGTAGTATATTTATCTGAAAGGCTATTTAATTGATAGTCTACTATTACTTAATACTTAATCTGTATTCAAATTCAAGTTTTGTTGGGCCAGAGAAATGACTTCACTAGTTAAGAGTACTTGCTGCGCTTACGAGGATCCATGTAGAGTAGCTCACAAAGTGCCTGTCTCCAGCTCCAGGGACTGCAGCACCGTCTTTCAGCCTCTGCAGGTACCACACACACACACACACACTTATTAAAAAATACAATATATTAATTTATGTGTGTGTGTGTGTGTGTGTGTGTGTGTGTTTCAGTTGTCAAGTAGCAACTTTCCCGGTCCCTCCTAGGATCCATCTAAGTTCATACACAGTGTGGCCATTTTTCTAGTTTTCACTAATCTCAGAATTCCTTATTCTATCTTTGTCTCCTTCAACCTTTTTATTTTTTAAATACTGTAGGTTACTTGTTGACTAGACTTTCTCAGATTGAGCACAAAACATCATTCATTCTGGGAGGCCTTGCATTCCTGGCTAAAATGGCTGAGTATCCTAGGGTACCGTACCAGTGATGTTTCTTCTTCTGGGGCATTAAACTGAGAGGTCTTTTTATGCTCAAGCTTCACTCAGTAGTGTTGTTTTGAGTATAGAAACAATTTGTGTGTGTTGAATTAACTTGGTTAATGCTGAAGTGTACAGAGAGAATGAAAGATGGTAGAGCAGTATAGTGGGAATGTTGGAATTTTGGTTTCTTTAAAAACACAGGAATGCCAGGCATGGTGGCGCTCGCCTTTAGTCCCAGCACTCGGGAGGCAGAGGAGGCAGAGACTCTGAGTTTGAGGTTATCCTGGTCTACAAAGTGAGTCCAAGACAGTCAGGGATGCAGAAAGAAACCCTGTTTTGAAAAATAAAAACTAAAAACCCACAGGAATATTATAAGAACATGTTTTTGTTTTAATCCCAGCTGTGGAGATACGTGGGGCCAATTCAGACAGTCTGCAGCGGCTGACTATGATTTGCTTTGTGCTCTAGGAGAGGCGTGGTTTTGCCAGCTTCAGATAGTTTCTGTGATTTTGTGATCTTTGGAATTCTGAGAACTTTTTAAAGGATATAAATGCTAGAGCCCCACTGGGTGGGGTTGGTGGTTGGTGGTCATTTAGGGGGTTTGGTTGTGGTTTGTTAGTAGTTGTGCTCAAAGAAGAAATTAGATTCAAGGATCTCTCTCTCTCCCTCCTCTGTCCTTCTTTCTCTCCTATGTAATGATAAGGGTAAAACCTCTGGGGTAGGCAGGATAAAGGGTAGGAAAAAAGAACTCACAAAGTAGTAAAAATCAAGATACAGAGCAGAAAGAAAGCTCAGTGGTAGAGCACCTGCATGGCTTGAGCAAAGCCCTGGATTCACTATCTTCTGCAAAAACAAAACAAACAAACAAACAAAAACCAAAACTCCAAAAACCAGAACCAGAACTATTAGCTGGGTGCCTTAGTGCATGCCTATATCCCAATACTTGAGAATTGGAGGATCAGGAGTTCAAATTGCAGTTGATTACATAGTTTGAGGCCAGCCTGGACTACAAGAGACTGTTAAAAAACAGGAACCGCTACAGTTTCTTTGCTGAGGAGTGTTCTGATTGGATGTTTCTCCAGATTTATTGAAGTTGTGTGACAAAGTTGTGTATTTGTGTGTGTGTGTAAAAGCATTGATAATATTTTATTCAGCTATTTGACTAAGTTTGATAGTAATGAATGAATCCTTTTCAACCCTAGGCTACTTTTTGTTACCATTTTCAAGTCACAGATAAATCTGGGTTTCTTTTTGTCATTCCAGGGTGTGCCGTGTGACTTGGTGACAGGTGAAGAGCGGCTGACAGTGGAGCCTGAGGGGAAACAAGCCACCCACGTTTCTTGTACTGTGGAAATGTGCAGTGTTTTGACTCCTTGTACGTATATGCCGCTCAGAAAACTAGCATTTGGAGGTTTTCAGTGTACTTAAACATAGGTTATAGATAGGGCTTTATGATGAAAAAGTTAAAAATCTAGAAGAAAATAGTATAGTAAGTAGTTAGTGCTTTACAGCAAACTTTAACTTGCTTGCTTCTGAATACTTGTCCTTTGTCTTGGATGAAATTGAATCCTAGTGCTTTAATCCCAGCACTTGTGCACAGACAGATGAGTCTCTTTGAGTTCCAGGCCAACCTGGTCTACATAGAGTTCCAGGACAGCCAGGACTACATAGTGAGAACTTGTCTTTTAAAAAAAAAAAAAAATCAGACATAGTCTGGTTATGTCAGTACATATATTGAGGTTTATCCACTTAAACTGTTACATAATATTTGTTTTTAATGACAAAAATTCTTCATTTCCCTATTAAGGAATATTTAGGTTGTTTAAATTTTGTTTTGGTTTGCGAATGTAGCTCAGTGGCTGAGCACTTACCTAGCATGTGAGAGCCAGGGTTCTGTCCTCCATGCTGAAAACAAAGTCTGTATTACATATAGTGCATTAATGCGCTCTGGCTTCAGTTTTGAAAATATTAAGTGTAAACAAACAAAGAACACAGATATATGTAATTTTTCAATCCCAACTGTCCCCAGTGACTTTTAATTAACCCCGTGGTATATATTTTCTTGACTTTCTCTGCCAGTGTTCAGATTTTGTTACATGTTATAGTAGGATATGCACTCAGGTGAATATGTTAAATATAGTAAGGATCTTAGAGGGGGAGAGATTTGTTTGTTTTTTGGCTTTTTTTTTTTAACAGCTTGCTTTAAAAAAAAACAATTTTTTTTTTTTTTTTAACACTAGACAGGTTTCTCTATGTAGCTCTGGCTGTCCTGTACTCACTCTGTAGACTAGGCTGGCCTCAAACTCAGAGATCCACCTGCCTCTGCCTTCCGAGTGCTGAGATTAAAGATGTGTGCCACCATACCCAGCTTAAAATCAACCTTTCAAATAAATAGTTTTAAATTTTGATGTATTATAAAAGTCATACAGTATAACAATGCAAATAGCACACAGAAATCAAAATGTTCTCTGCTTCCTGCTTTTTAGCCTGTTTGTCTTGATGTGATGAGTACATTTTAATCTGGTTTTCTTTCAATAGAAGTTAGCTTTCTTTGCTGTTTTCAGTTCTTTGGTATTTTGAGGAGGGGAATGAAAACCTGACTTCCAGAAACAGTGTAGCATGGTGAGAAGCATGTGGGCTGCTTTGCTTCCCATGGTGATGGCTTCACTCTCACAAGCATGAGCAGAGCCCGGCCTGAGGAGTCCTGCCTCCGCTGTGCCTGCTGCTCTTGAGAGTTGTCTCAGGGAAAGCTTGCTGGGTCACCAAAAGGCCCTCAACCCCTGACTCCTGAAGCATAGCTGCTGGCCTTCTCCTTTGCTGTTGTGTAGGTGTGGCAGTCTGTTTGCTTTATGAGACTGTAGTTTTGGCTGTCCTGAATTTGCTATATGGACCAGGCTGGTCTCAGCCTCATAGTAAACTGTCTGCCTCTGCCTCGCTACTGCTGGGATCAAAGATGTGTGGCTACCATGCTGGGCTAAGATTTATTTTAAATTGTGCATGTGCCCTTAGAGTTCAGAAGAGGGCATCAGATGCAGTGCTTCCTCTGAAGCACCCTCTTATCCGTCAACCTGGAGAGTCCAATGTGGTCATTCCTTCCTATTGGGCGGAGTCATCAGGGCGTGTCTGAGGTTGTAGTGAGTGGGACAGGTGGAGGCAGTGCAGAAGAGTGGCTCAGTGTGGTGTTGAAAGCTAGGTGGCTTGGATTAAATCTCATCCCTACACATACTGTCTAACTTCTCTGAGCCTCAATTTACTTTCCTGTCAATGGAGATAACCATATAGGTTTGTTATGAGGAACAAACCACTTAGAACAAGCCTGCTAGAAAAGGCTCACCCAGTAAGCCATGGTAATGACACTGTCGAGGAGGAAATTCATGTTGGAATTTATGCAGTTTTATTGCTCATGGAGACTCTTTTGTTCTAAGATGAAGTGGCTGTGATAGATGAAATCCAGATGATTCGAGACCATGCCAGAGGATGGGCCTGGACCAGAGCGCTGCTAGGTGAGTGAGTGGTCTTACTGCTGCAGTCAGCTGCTGTCTCTCTTCTTGAGGAAAATTAATTTAAAAGTCACAGTAGAAGCTTTTATTATTTAAATATTTTAGGGCTGGAGAGGTGGCTTAGCAGTTAAGAGCCCTGACTGTTCTTCCAAGGAACTCAGGTTCAAATCCAAACACCCACATGGTAGTTTTCAGCTGTCGATAGTTGCCAGGCACGGTGGCACACGCCTTTAATTCCAGCACTCGGGAAGCAGAGGCAGGCAGATCCCTGTGAGTTCAAGGCTAGCCTGGTCTACAGAGTGAGTCCAGGACAGCCAGAGATACACAGAGAAACTGTCTAGAAAACAAAACAAAACAAAAAATTATTTTAATAATGAAAAGTCCTGTTTTTCTGTGTTATAAAGTTAACACAACCAAATGAGTGAAGTAGAAATGTTTCAATCTGAGGATATTGAGCACTGGTGGAGCACTCTCTTAGCATGGGATGGCCCTGGGTTTAATCCTTAGTACCAAAAAAAAAAAAAAAAGTTTAAAAGTTTGGGACTGGGGACATAGCTCGTTTGTAGAGTACTTTCCAGTGGGGCATGCATGAAGCCCTTCATCTGATTCCCAGAACCACATAAACTGGGTATGGTGGAACATTCCTGTCGTGCCAGTACTTGGGAGGAGGAAGCAGGACCATCAGGAGTTGAGAGGGTTATCTTGGACTACACAGCAAGTTCAGGGCCAGCCCAGACTACCTTAAGATTCTGCCTCAAAAGAAGAGAGGAGGGGCTGGAGAGATGGCTCACCCATTAAGAGCACTGACTGCTCTTCCAGAGGACCCGAGTTCAATTCCCAGCACCCACATGGCAGCTCATAACTGTAACTCCAAGAACTGACACCTTCACACACACATACATGCAGGCAAAACACCAAAGTACATAAAATAAAGAAATAATTATTTTTTTAAAAAAAGGAAAGTTTGTCTTGCCATATTTACAGTCATTGTTAATGTATTGGTATGTGTTTCATGTCAGCTTTTTTATGCCTGTAGTGTTTAGGGACTTAGGTATTTGTTTTGCTTTTTCCCAGTTCTGTTGTTTCATACATATTTCCATTTTGTGGATGGATCTGTCTGGGTATTGTCCACTGGAAGGCAGTACTACAATCTGTTTCATGGGCTGAACATTCTCCCCATTATGAACAGTACTGTAGTAGGAGTATAGGTGGATGTAGCTTTCTTTTTTTGTTTGTTTGTTTGTTTTTGTTTTTTGAGACAGGGTTTCTCTGTGTAGCCCTGGCTGTCCTGGACTCACTTTGTAGACCAGGATGGCCTTGAACTCACAGAGATCCAGCTGCCTCTGCCTCCTGAAGTGCTGGGATTAAAGGTGTGCACCACCACGCCCGGCAGGATGTGGCATTTTACTTTTGGTTTTTCTTTAATTGTTCAGTAGGATGGGATCCTAGAGGAGGAGTCTTGAGGGTCACAGGCATGAATGAATGTGTGCTGCCTGATTTTTGAAGTGAATCTTGTTCTTTTCTACTACTTTTTTGTCTTTTGTCTTCTTTTTTGTCTTTTTTCAAACAGGGTTTCACTACATAGCCCAGACTGATTTTGAACTCCAGGTCCCCCTGCCTCAGCCTATAAAGTGTTAGGGTTATAGGCTTGTCCCACCACACCTGCCTTGGAAAGTTTTTGATTCAGCACACTGTAGGGCAGGTGTTTTCAAATTGAACAAGCTGAACCCCAAGTTTGCCTGTTAGACAGTGGGTGAGAGTGGATCTGCTTGGGGCTGAGGAGCTTTTTGCTCACTAGTTTCCATACCACCTCTTGAAGCACCTCGGCTTCCGTGGAGATGTGATCTGAAGAGTGCAGGCCTGGGACTAACACCCATTGGTAAGCAGCAGAGTGCCGCCTCCAGTCCTGCTTGGCCACAGGCTCCAGTGCTGTCAGCCTTGTTCAGAGCAATTATAAATTCATAAAACTGGGTTCTAGCTTTGCCCATTCAAAGAAGACTTGAGTCAGAGACACTGAAAACACTGGGCAGAATTACAATGGCGTTAGGAAGAAAACAGCAGTGTAAATCCCTGTGTGCATTTACAGGACTCTGTGCTGAAGAGGTCCATCTGTGTGGAGAGTCTGCTGCTATTGACCTGGTCACTGAGCTTCTCTACACCACTGGGGAAGAGGTAGAGGTAAGAAACTGTGGACTTCATTCTCAAGGGCTGTGCTGCAGAGCCCAGGGTACCTTGTGTGCTGGCTTGTAGACTCTAAACTGGCAAAGTCAGAACATAGCTACAGAGCAAGCACACAATGACAAAGTACCACATATTTATGAAGTTGGCATTAGGAGATTATTAGGAGTTGGCATTATTCTTATGCCATCTAAAAAAGTATGTAGAGGATTTTAATTCAGAACATGGCTGCTCTGGCAAGAGATGACATCCAAAGAACTTCTAGGTCTGTGTGATCCAGCTGGACTATGGACAGGCCTTTGATCCCAGGAGGCAGAGACAAGCAGATCTCTGAGTTCAAGGCCAGCCTGGTATAGAGCAAGTTCCAGGTAAAGAAAAAATTCGGCCCAGGTGTGTTGGTACATGCCTTTAATCCCAGCGCTCAGGAGACAGACGTGCAGATCCCTGAGTTCTACTCAGTGAGTTGAGAGGCAGTGCAGTGGGGTGGAGTTCGTGGCAATTTGGTTCACAGAATTCAGAGAGGCAGTTTTACTGGGAGATTTTTACAGAGACAGGTTGAAGAGAAAACAAGCTAGACACAGGTGAAGACAGAATGAGCCAGAGAACCAGGAGCTAGAAGATTGGACAGATTGTTAGAGTTAGTTTGAGGCCAAGAAGAGTAATTCAGTCAGAGGCTGAGAGAGAAGCCAGTTTGAATCAGTCAACTTGGAGAGGAGTTTGAGCCAGAACAGCTGAGCTGAACCAGCCAGCCAGAGTTCAGAAAGAGACAGAAAAGGTGAGCTTATCAGCAGTCTCAGAGGCTGAATGCATTCTAGGTCTAACAGACTAGATTGTACGGAGGCTAGAGGATTCTAGGACTAGGTCTAGGTTAGCATATGGAGGCAGTAAGCCTCCGAGACAACAATTATATCAGGTGAATAAAGTTACAAATGTTTTTTGTTTGTTTTTTAGAAAAATTAAAAATAGCAAAAAAGAAATCCTTATTATAGCTGACTGGCTCATATATATGGTTGAATTTCATAATGTGAACTTCTGATGGAGAAGCCATGATCCCCTATGTCTTTCAAGAGTGTGAGGAATTCTTCATCTTTCACAGAATTCTTTGTTTGTTTGTTTGGAGGGGCTGAGGCTGTTTCATTGTTTTTGTTTTTGAGATATGGTCTCACTGTGTACCCCTGGCTGGCCTCGAAGTTCATGGCCATCTCGTGTGTTAGCCTCCTGAGTGCTGGGACTATAGGCATGCACTGCCACGCTCAGCTTTGACGCTTTCATTTTCTCAAAAGTCTCTGGAGGATTGAGCCAGACACGTTTGCTTACTTATTGGTGGTGCTGGGAAGCAAACCAAGCGCCTTATTCACGCTCGGCCACTGAGCTGCAGCTCCAACTCACAGATAAGTCTCTTTAGAACTGAGTAAGTCAAACTACTGAGCTTGACGCTCAGCCTGAGTTTGTAGTGTTCTCTCTCAGTCCTGTACATCCCACTTGGGGCCTTTGGTATTTATCTCAGATCTAGTTTGCAGCCCTTTTGCAAATAGAGTAGTAAGAAACTGGTTTCCTCTAAAACTGGCCTTATTTTGCCCTACTAGAATCCCTTAATAAGATAGTAACGTTGTATCTGTTACTTTCATCCTTGCTATGACAAAGCAGACTAAGTAGTGGAAGGAAGGAGGGAGAGAGGGAGGAGAGAAGGAAGGAAGGGTGAGCAGTAGAGCTGCTTTTGGCAGAGACTCATAAGGAACACCCAGAGATGTGTTTCCATGGTGACTCTTGTTCGCTCTACCTGACAGTGAATATTGGCACACAGAAATGAAGGAGTGCTTTAGGTTGGCCCGTTAGTTTCCTGCTGTACTTTGAAGGAGATGGAGAACACAGTGGGAGAAGTTTAGATTCAAATCCTGGTCTTTGCTGCTCTGTCTGCAGTAAACCACAAAAGGCTGAAAACATGAGCCTCTGATCTCATGTTTTACTGGACTATTTTACTCTGTCATAAAATGAAAATACCAGTCAATAATCTTTCTGAAGCTGCCTCCTTGTCCTGAAAGATCAGCGTATGTTAAAGTTCCTTAAGGATGCCACACAATAACATTAACGTAGCAATGCCAAGAATTGAAGGAAGCGCAGCATCCAAATGGATGCTTCTAAGTGTTGCTCCTGAAGCAGCCTTTCTCCCAGCTGACTGCCTTGCAAGCTTTCAGTGGTCAGCCCCCGGGACTGACCTGAGTGTGTTACCTTGCCGTGTATGTCTGTGTATGTCTTTATTGCAGATTCAGAAGTATGAGAGACTTACCCCCATTTCCGTGCTGGATCATGCACTGGAGTCTTTAGACAACCTTCGGCCTGGGGACTGCATTGTCTGCTTTAGCAAGAATGACATTTATTCTGTGAGCCGACAGATTGAAATTCGGGGACTGGAATCCGCTGTGATATATGGCAGCCTCCCACCCGGTAATAACTGGCTTTTACTAAGACTGGTTGTGATATCTCTCACATTTGCCATTTAGGTTGAGACGTATAGAAAGCTCAGTAAGAAAAAAATAGAATTAACATGAACTATTCCTTCCAGGGACCAAACTTGCTCAAGCAAGAAAGTTTAATGACCCCAGTGATCCATGCAAAATCTTGGTAGCTACAGATGCGATCGGCATGGGACTTAATCTGTAAGTAATTTGTTGTTTTGAACAAAATCTCAATCATTCAATTTTACCAATAAAGACTTCGGAGGCAGATGCTGGGCTGAAGCCTTCTAGGCCAGAGAGGCAGAGAAAGCACCCAGCCGACGTCCCTCCTCAGCCAATGTCCCAAAAGAAGACGCCTCCTTCCTTAAGCTGTCTCAAAAACTGTGAAACTGAATGTCTCTCTTTACTTCCTGTACACCTCTCTATCTGTCCTCCTAACTTCCTCTTACTCTCTATGGTTTCTTTCTCATCTTCACTTCCTGTCAACCGGTTGCTTGTTCTGCCTCTTGACCTATGATTGACTTTATTTAATCCTGTATACAATATTTAAGCAGAAAACTCTTGGATTGAAAGGTGTGTGCTATGGCTGAACCACATCACAACTAGAAACAGCTTTTTCCAATACACAATTTTGGGGTTCACAGTGTGATCAGATATCCTGCAACAGTAATTTATGATAAACAGTGGGTTAGATGGCAGGGTTGTTTTTTTTTTTCTTCTCAGTTTTCTAGTTGGTTAAGATGAAAATAATAATGTAATTTTGACCTTTATCTTTTTATACTTGTTGGGGAAATAAAAGAGAATATCACAGAGCCCTGGGATTTGGGTGCTTTCCCTACTATGGCAAACCAGTTGTTACCTTGTTTTATTTTGGGTTTCTTAGTCATCAGCTGTCCAGGTGCCTCCAGGTCTGGCACTCATTATGTCTAGATAGCAAAAGCGGCCAGACTGTTAAGACTCAAAAGACTACTAGAAGTTCTTGACAACTACCTGTGTGTGGGTGTATTGGGGGCAGTCTTGCTAGGCTGCCCAGGCTTGCCCTGCCTTGGGTTCAGTATGTAGCCCACACTGTCCTTGATCTCTTGGCCACCACTCAGTTTGTCTGTTTTGTTTTGATTTTGTAAAGAATTAAAAATTTTTTTTAATTTTATGTATGAGTGTTTTGCCTGCATGTTATGTACATGTACCACATGTGTGCAGTGTTGAGGGGCCAGAACCTCTGGACTGCAGTTACAAATTACTGTGAGCCCCCACCTAGGTGCTGGAAACCAAACTCAAGTCCTTTGTAAGAGCAGCCAGTGCTCCTAAACTGAGCCATTACTCCAGTTGGTATCACTACAGTGCCCAGGCTGGCCTCAGACTCCTGGGTCCAGCCAGTCTTTCTGCCTCAACTTCTCAAGTACCTGGAACTTGAGAGGTATGCCACTGTTCTTAGCACAGCTAACCTGTAACACAGTATGGGATTCATTTAGTGTCATTCTCTTTAGCTTAATAATTCCAATATCTTTCAATTCACCCTCTCAAAGTGTGATTCTTAGTAAATATACAGGGTTATCAGCAGTCTTGGTTGAGAGCTGGGTGTGGTAGTACATGCTTGTAACCCTAGCCCTGATAGGCCTAGGCAGGAAGATTACAAGGTCAAGAGATCTGCTCATTGAGCTGCAAACCAACCAGGGCTGCAGATGAGACCCTGTCTTAAAAAAAAAACAAAACAAAAAAAGAAAAATAATTTCCAACAAGCCTTTTTTTTTTTTTTAGAGAGGCTGGCCTAGAAGTCTTTGTGTGCCCAGTCTGCCCTCAAACACGTAATCCTCCTGTCTCAGCTTTAAAAATTAGCCAGATGTGGTGGCACACCTTTATTCCTAGCAGCCAAGAGGCAGAGGCAGGTGGATCTCTGTGAGTTTGAGACCAGCCTGGTCTACATACATAGTGAGTTCCTGGAAAACCAGGGCTATGTAGAGAAATCCTGTCTCAAAAACCAAAACAAGTCAAAATCCTTTTATGTGTATAGGTATTTGCCTGATGTATTTCTTTTCTTTTCTTTTTTTTTTGGTTTTTCAAGACAGGGTTTCTCTGTGTATCCTTGGCTGTCCTGGACTCACTTTGTAGACCAGGATGGCCTCGAACTCACAAAGATCCGCCTGCCTCTGCCTCCCAAGTGCTGGGATTAAAGGTATGCGCCACCACCGCCCGGCTCTGATGTATTTCTATACAGCACTTGTGTACCTGGTGCCCATAGAGGTATCGTGTCCCTGAGGACTTGAGTCACAGGTGGTTGAGAGTCCCATGTGGGTGCTGGAATAGAAGCAGGGTCTTCTAGAGGAGCAGCCAGTGCTCTTAACTGCTGAGTCCTGGATGAGACCTGGAACAGGTGGTTGAGAGTCACCATGTGGGTGCTGGAATAGAAGCAGGGTCTTCTAGAGGAGCAGCCAGTGCTCTTAACTGCTGAGTCCTGGACTGGGCACGTCTGTGATGACCCAAGTGTCAGAGGGCTGTGTATAGTCTGTGGGGTCACTTTTATTTCTATTTCAGGAGCATAAGGAGAATTATTTTTTACTCCCTTATAAAGCCCAGCATCAATGAAAAGGGAGAGAAGGAGCTAGAGCCAATCACTACCTCCCAAGCCCTGCAGATTGCTGGCAGAGCTGGTAGATTCAGCTCCCACTTCAAAGAGGGCGAGGTTACGACCATGCACCGAGAGGACTTAGCTTTATTGAAGGAGATTTTGAGTAGACCTATGGATCCTATCCAGGTAAGGCTTAACATATCTCTGTTACTGCTGTGTGCACGACAGTCCTTCCACCCCTAGTCTCTTGCCTCAAATATATGGAAACAGAAGGGCAGCTTGAGCTGGGGGAACCATGACTAGACAACTCTCCTTGGGGCTGGAGAGATGACTCAGCAGTCAGGAGTGTTTACTGCTATTGCGAGCGCCATTGGCTCCCAGCCCCTGTGCCAGGCAGCTCACACCCATCTGTCACTCTGCCCATAGCCCCCACTCTCACCTCACCAACATAAGTAAATAAATAGAAGGCTTTCCTTCATTGTCTATAGAGGCATTGATACTTCTTAGACAGAGAATTATGGACACGTGACAGATCCAGATTCCAAGGTGTAGTTGGCCTGATTTTCCTTGCCGTGGTGCACACAGAGTCATGTCAGGAAAGTGGAAAACTGACAGAAACTTGACTAGAGAAGGAACTTACTGAGCTACACAGTTGCAAGTAAGGACTGAGTTAACTATATGGTTATTGAATCGTTTTAAAGTAAGCCAGCTTAATAATTTTAAGTTTCTAGGATTTATTTTAGTGGCTTATTTCATTGTCAGTAAGATGATGTAAGGAAAGTACATGTGAGGTAATGTGGGTGGAGGCTGGTGGCCTGACCTCTGTTCCTGAGTGGACTAGGTTCCTGGGTGGCTCCTAGATATTAGTCTCAGCCCTCTTCCCTCCTGTGTGCCCCTTTTCTAGACTTCCTATGACTTGTAGGGCTGGCATTTTTGCTTACCTCTTCCTCCACCTTTCCTCTTTCTCCCCACCCATACTTACCATGGCCATTCTTTTTTTTTTTTTTTAATAATTTATTTTTTATTTCTTCAAGTTACATCTCAATCACAATCCCTTCCCTACTCCCCCCTCCAGTCCCACCCTTCCACCCTCCTCCCCCTCAGCCCCACCATCCTCTTCCATTCTTTTTTTTTTTTTTTTTTTTTTAGTTTAAGGTATTTATTTTTCCCCCCAACAGCTCTCCCTTTCAGTCCAAATAATGGTTCTTTTTCTTATAACTATAAATACACTACAAAACAACAGAAATAAATAGGCCACGATTATAAGAGTTATATGGCTTAGCATACATTCCCAATGTCCAGTCCATATGTATTTGGCACCTGACTTTAACATTCTACTATCTAACCATCTCCATGAGTTTAAAGTTCTATATCTAACTCAGCTTTCATACTAACTTGCCTCATAATTTTAAAAATATCTTCTTAGATCCAGAACACCCTCTTGATTCCTAAACAACTCAAAATTTAACTATGAGACTCTAGGTATCTATTCTTCAACCACCTCAGAGACCTGAGAGGGATAAATATATCTGATTATATAGGAAGTGCAGGGCCTGCAGCTTACCATGGCCATTCTTAATCGTGCAGTGTGGGGAGCCAGCAGGTCTCCAGAGTAGATATTTTCTCATGTGCTGTCACCCGTGTTGAAGTAACTGGGGTTTCCGTGTTCATTTTTATTCAGTGGAGAGAGTTGCAATTTGGAAAATTGTTTCATCCTTGAAGACATTTTTGATATTCTATTGGATCATAATATATTTTAGAAATCTGATTAAAACATAACAAAGGGCTACGTAGTCTGCCATTTTCATTAATAATCCTATCGGCTGCCGGGCGGTGGTGGCACACGCCTTTAATCCCAGCACTTGGGAGGCAGAGGCAGGCGGATCTTTGTGAGTTCGAGGCCATCCTGGTCTACAAAGTGAGTCCAGGACAGCCAGAGCTGTTAAATAGAGAAACCCTGTCTCGAAAAACCAAAAAAAAAAAATAATCCTATCGGCTTTTCTGATTGCAGTAAATGGTTAAAATGGTCATGTCTTTTTCTCTGTGTCACCCACATTTTGGCATGGGGCTCATTTGGTAAGAACTTAGCGTAATGTAGAACATTGTTTCAAAAACTGAAGGAAGCTTGGCTCATGGTGACTTTGTGTTTCCTTCGCAGGCCGCTGGTCTTCACCCAACTGCTGAGCAGATCGAAATGTTTGCCTACCATCTCCCTGAGACAACGCTGTCCAATCTCATTGTGAGTGAAAGCCCTGTTAGTGTTTTCTTTTTTTTTTTTTTTTATTTTTTTTTGGTTTTTCGAGACAGGGTTTCTCTGTGTATCCTTGGCTGTCCTGGACTCACTTTGTAGACCAGGCTGGCCTCGAACTCACAAAGATCCGCCTGCCTCTGCCTCCCAAGTGCTGGGATTAAAGGCGTGCGCCACCACTGCCCGGCTTAGTGTTTTCTTTTACAATTGAGATGCCATGTCAGCACTGACTCACTGAGAGGCAGGAGCAGATAGTGCAGCTGCCACTCAGGAAATGTATACTGTTGGTGGAAAATTGAAAGATGTGGGGTGTAGTGTGTGGGTGCACATCTGTGAGCCCAGCTCTTGGGACCCTGAAGCTGGAGGCCCTAGAGTTGGAGGGTAGCCCAGAGCCATAGTGAGCCTGTCTCAGAAGAAAACTGAGGTAGGAAGGCGGTGGGAGAAACAGCACAGCTGTAGAGACCAGTGAATGTCGCAGCTCTGCTGAGCACTGCTCAGGGTGGACAGGCTGTCCTTGTGGACTTGAGTCCTTCATTCCTACCCAGTAGGATATCACATCCAGGCGGTCCAGTAATTTCATGTGGTTTTTTTTCCCCAGGATATTTTTGTAGACTTTTCACAAGTTGATGGGCAGTATTTTGTCTGCAACATGGATGATTTTAAGTTCTCTGCAGAGCTGATTCAGCATATTCCACTAAGTCTGCGGGTGAGGTATGTGTTCTGCACAGCCCCCATCAATAAGAAGCAGCCTTTTGTCTGCTCGTCGCTGTTACAGGTATGTCCAGCTCTATGCTGTTTTGAGTTGTTCCAGATTGATCCATTTCTCTCCAAGCAGTACTTTGTCTATTAAAAGAAAACACTTGGAAGAGTACCCTAAGTAGGGGAAACTGAAAACGTAAGAGACTTGGTAGTTTTGAGGGATAACCTTGCCTTGTACTTGGCCCGCATGGCAGCCACCAGAAGCTGAAACACTTGGTTCAGTAAGCACACAGAGGGCTGAGGGTCTGGTGCTGTGAGGGCTGAGGGTCTGTCCTTTTCAGCCACTTGCACTGGGCTGGGTATGACTTGTGGAGAGCACAGGATTCTGGGAGAAGGGCAGCAGAGCTGAGCTGTAGGGGACCTCACATGCCTGGTGCTCCATCCTGGGGTGCTCGCCTCATGCCACTAAATTCTGGACTTCTTTTCTGAACTTCTTGCCATTTCCACCACAGACCTTAACATTCTGTGTATCAGCTCTATTTCAATTAAATTTATTTCTGAATTTGCCTTTTAAGTCATTGTAAAATTATAAAAATGAGGCACAAATACTTGTCATGCCACATTAACATATTACATACAGATCATCCCCAACCTCAAGCCTCTGGAATACCTGCTGTTAGAGTTTGTTTCACATGACACCCACCTACGTACATGTACTGTAGGAATTCCAGTTCTTTTTGTGGGTATTTTTCTACAAATGTTATAAATAACTATTCTGCAACTCGCTTTTTCCTTGTCCCTTGACAGTGTGTCTTAGAGGTCTGTATTTAGGTATTTCCCTGCAAGTATGTCATTGGTGGGAAAGCCGGGGTAAGGGGGAGCTGGTGGGGCAGTCTTCAGCTACTGCATGCTCACATGACTGGAGCTGGTTCCTGTGGCCTTGGTCCTGTTTACACTGTCCCTCAAGCAGCAATTCCAGTGAAGCAAGAGCCTCCGTCAGGAGGGAGGACCCTGGAAGAGTTCAAGTCAGCAGTTGCTTAGGTCTTTTGTTGAAAGCTTTGAATGTGAAATATAGAGAAGTTTCTTATTCTGATACCTCATGTGTCCTAAACTATAAGAAGTTCAGTCCTACTGATGGCCTCTGGTGTCACTTGGGACAGTGGTTTTAAGAGGTCAGTTGAATTCTGGGGACCAAACTCAGGTCATCAGACACATCAGCATGCACCCTCTCCAAGGAGTCAGTCTTGATAGCCTCATTTTAATTTTAAACAAACATTTGAAACTGAACATGGTGGCACACTCCCATAACCCCAGTGCTCAGAAGGTAGAAGCAAGTAAATCAGGAATTCAAGGCCTGTCTTGGTTAGATAGCAATTTTTTTTTTCCCCAAGACAGGATCTCTCTGTGTGTCCTTGGCTGTCCTGGTCTTGCTTTGTAGACCAAGCTGGCCTCGAACTCACAGAGATCTGCCTGCCTCTGCCTCCTAAGTGCTGGGTTTAAAGGCGTGAACCACCACACCTGGCTGGATAGCAATTTTGAGGCCAGCCTGGCCTATATAAGACTTTGTCAACTAAATAAATCCCTATAAAGTATTAAATGTTTTTTAGAATGTAGGAAAGCGTCAAGCAGGAAGAAAGCGGGATGTCTTTTCAAACAGGTGCAGTTTACAGTTACAGCTTCTTTTTCTTTCTGATTATAGACCTAAGATGATTCTGGTTACTTCACTAAGCTCTCTTCTTCCTCTCAGTTTGCCAGGCAGTACAGCAGGAATGAGCCCCTGACCTTTGCATGGGTACGCAGGTATATCAAGTGGCCTCTGCTTCCACCTAAGAACATTAAAGACCTCATGGATCTTGAAGCTGTGCATGACGTTTGCGATCTTTACCTGTGGCTAAGGTACCAACCCTTTTCTACACTCTCAATTTTCTAACTCACAGGGCAAGCTAAAGGTTTTGTGAGTGGGTTTCTGCTCTTTCAAGTTAGAGAGATACTTGGTGGGTACTGTGTAGAATATTTTCCTCAAAGGTGTTAGAGTTTGATTTATACTTAATCCTGAAAAGATTTCAAGACTCCCTAAGATGTAGATGTAATGATGTAATTGACTAGATTCTTGCTAATGGAAGGGTCCTTGATCAGGGACTTTGGTATCCCTTGGGAATTATTTAGAAGTAAAGAACTTCAGCTCTATTTAGACTTAAGTTCTGCATTAGAATTTGTGTGTGTGTGTGTGTGTGTGTGTGTGTGTGTGTGTGTGTGTGTGTG
>CAJQZJ010032569.1:767540-833054 GCA_907164525.1 Lophiomys imhausi | reverse complement strand
GTGTGACTGTGCGTGTGACTGTGTGTGTGTGTGTGTGTGTGTGTGTGTGTGACTGTGTGTGTGCGTGTGTGTATGATGTGGGTGGGGATGCATGTGCCAGGGTGCATATTGTTTCTATCAGAGGCCAATGTTGTGGAGTTGGTTCTTTACTGCCTGTGGGCACTGTGGTTCTAACTCAGGTCACAAGGTTTGTGACATAGTCACCTTTATCTTCTGAGCCATCTCAGCAGCCCAGGTCCTGTTTTTAACAAGGCTTCCAGAGTGTGCGTGGTTACAGTGGCTCAGGGCCTTTGCTCTAATGCTCTTTGTTCTTTTCCCAGCTACCGATTTCTGGATATGTTTCCAGACTCCAGCCTTGTTCGAAGTCTTCAGAAAGAACTGGATGTTATTATCCAAGATGGTGTGCACAACATCACCAAACTGATTAAAATTTCTGAGTCACACAAGCTTTTGAATCTGGAGAACTTACCGTCAGGGAACCAGTCACGTTTATCAGGGACCTCAAAGAGCACGGCGAGAAGGACACGTGGCACCAAAAGTGTGGGGAGTAAAGCTGCAGAGCCACTCAGCCCTGAGCTGCCCCTTGCCTCTAGGCTGGTGCAGCAAGGACTCCTCACTGCGGACATGCTGAAGCAGCTGCAGAAGGAGTGGCTGACGCACCGGCCAGAACACAGCAAAGAAAAAGCAGGGACACGAAGAAAGAAGAAGGACCCCAACTCTGATTAGTTTTTTTGTTTTGTTTTGTTTTTTTCAAATAAAAATAAATTTTAAATCCTTATGCACACAGCATTCACCGCCTGTGGTGGGATTGTGGGCATCTTGTACTTGTTTTTTGTTTTTTTACAAAAAAGTAAATTCCTAAATCTATCTCAACTACTTATTCCCATCATTAAAGTAGAGTGTGTTTGAAGTTTTCTAAAGTTTTCGTGATGGCCTTTTGTAGAGTAGCCTAGACTCTGGTGTTTGAAACTCTGCAGGGCGACATGTCAGTTTGGGGAATTGTTAGGCCTGTTGAGGATGTTGTGGATGGACTTCTTTGGTACACACTGTTGTCTGTTATACCCACTACCAGAGATTGTTCTAGAAGCTGGAAATACACACTAAACACAATGAACTACAGCTCAACAGGGCAAGGACCCTGTCTAGTGTCCTGCTGTTGCCACAGTGTGCAGGCTGGAGTGGAAGCACGGTCTGACTGAAATGAGCATACATGCTGTAGTTAGAAGTGACAGGAAAGTCAGCTCTGGGAAACCATGTGAGTGGCCATGAGACCACAGGAAGGGTTCTGTTAAATCACACATGTTTAAAGGCCAGTCTGTTGCATAGTGGTCTCCATTTGCCCTGGTTCAAAATGTACTTTAAAAAATGTAAGCCTCAGCTTAGGGCTTGGACACGTGGTCAAGCCTTTCTCAGCACTGCGCTTGTGAAGGAGTGGGGAGTCTTGCTCAAAGTTCTGGAAGCTTACGGGACAGTAGGCTGTTTAGTCCCAACCTGCCCACCACAAGTGTCTCCTAAGTGAGCCTGAGGGTTTGGGCCATTCTGGCTGAGAATGGAACTCTTGGTCATTCTGAGAATTACATCAGTTTTCTGAGCATGTACTGGACTGAATCTGACCCCAGAGTGGAGACTTAGGGAATAGCCAGACACGCTGGTGGTAGTCATGTCTCTCAGCTAAGGTGATTCTGAGCCAGGTAGCATTCCATTCTGAGATGGCAGTCATCATCTCAGACCTTTGTCTTCATGGGCACAAAGGCTAGAAGGTGGCACTGTTCCTCCCTTGCTTGTGGGTAAAGGAGTGAAGTACCTAGGAGATGGGTTTCTTTGAATAGCCTGTGCTGGACAACTCTAGCTTCTAGAATTTGCTTTCCCCTACGACTTAGAATGTGCACTTGTTTTTGTTTGTGGTTCCACAAGATTCCCAGGAGCTGAAGCAGACAGCGGGCTTTACATTACAGCAGATTAGATTTCTCGAAGCTTCTGACGGGTGGTGTAGGGCTCTCAGGGAAGAAAGCTCATGAACACTTAACTGAAGAAAGTTCTTGAACAGTGATAGTTCGCCCCTCTACCTTTCCTTCTCAGGGACAGGCGGGCTGTGCTTCAGCAAAAGAGCTCAGAGATGTTTTATACCAAGGAACACAAACAGAAACTGACTGGATGGCCCTGGGTCAATCTTAGAGGCTTAAGTTGTCACTGTGAGAACAGCTTGGTGTGATGTGATGTGTCACCTTTTTTATGGGCTTGTGCTAATTCCCACATGTATCCTTTCTAAAATGTAGCTGTTTCCATTTTCCCTTGTAGGTTTTTTTTTTTTTTTTAATGTGCATTGGTGTTTTGACTCCTTGTCTGTCTGTGCGAGGGTGTCCGGATGTCCTGGAACAGGAATTACAGATAGTTATGAGCCGCCATGTGAGTGCTGGGAATTGAACCTGGGTGCTGAGCCATCTCTCCAGCCCCTCCCTTGTAGTTTCTTACAGCCCTTTGTGGATTATTGGGATTCTTCTGAACATCAGCTTGAGGCGTGAACTGAGGGTACTGACCTCAGCTCTGCCACTGCAGATATGGGAGACTTACATATGGTTAGTACATATCTGACTGCCATTGATAACCAGTGACTTAGTGCTTCGTATATTGTATCTGTGGGCGAGTTCACATCTACAACCTGGTACTTGGTCTTCTGAAAGAAAGCTTCCCGGGACATGTAGATACAAATCATCAGGCGCATGCCCAAAACCAGTTGTTGTAATGCAGTCACTCTGTGTTTCGATCAAATAAATACATTTAACACTGGGCATGATGGCGCACACCTTTAACCCCAGCACTCAGAAGGCAGAGGCAGGTGGATCTGAGTTGAGGCTATCCTGGTCTAAATACAAATTCCAGGGTTGCCAGTGCTACATAGACTGTATCTCATAAAACAGAAGCTGAGAGACAAACACATTTTGTGCTAAGATTTCCTATTTGAAAGCTTTAGAAACCTGAGGGTTTTTTTTTTGTTTGTTTGTTTTGTTGAGACAGGGTTTCTCTGTATCGCCCTGGCTATCCTGGAACTCACTCTGTAGACCAAGCTGGCCTTGAACTTGCCTCTGTCTCCCCAGGGCTGGGATTAAAGGTGTGTGCCACTACCACGGGCTAGAAACCTGAAACATGGAACTACCACTGCTCTCTAAATGTCTGTCCATATAGGACTGACCTTTGAGGACTTATATTTTTTTTGTTTGGTTGGTTGGTTTTTCGAGACAGGGTTTATCTACATAGCCCTGGTTGTCCTGGACTTGGTTTGCAGACCAGTCTGGACTTGAACTCAAAGAGATCCACCAACCTCTGCCTCCCAAGTGCTGGAATTAAAGGCGTGCACCATCACACCTGGCTGACATTTACCTTTTTAATTCTTCAATAGAGAACAAACATTTTAAAACATACATATGTATGTGTGTGTGTGTGTGTGTGTGTGTGTGTGTGTGTGTGTGTATATATATATTAGGTGTGTTGTCTGTGTGAATGTATGCTAATTGTGTACATATCTGTAGAAGGCAAAGAGGGCATCAGATCCCTAGTGACTGGAGTTAATGGTATGTGGTTGTGAGCTGCCATGTGGGTGCTGAGATCTGAACTCAGGTCATCTGGGAGGTGCTAGGATTAAAGGGTCGGATTCTGCTCCTCTTTGTTTTTGTCTGAAAGCCTTCTCTTCCTCCATTTGCTTCTTGAGCTGTTTCAGGTCCTTGCCAGCCTCACTATGGGACAGGGTAAATGCAACCCCTTCCCAACCCTGATCCTAAACCATCTGACTGTCTGTCTGCCTGTCTGCCTGTCTGCCTGCCTGCCTGTCCGTCTACCTACCTACCTATCTACCTACCTAAAATCTTCCCTGGCTGTCCTGGAACTTCTTATGGAGACCAGTCTGCTCTTGTACTTAGAGTTCTGCCTCCCGAGTGCTGGGATTAAAGATGTACAGCACCATGCTCCAAATTTATGTTAAAGTTTTTTTTTTCCATCACGATTTCATTTCTGTCTTCTTAGGATTTTTAATTTTGTTTTTGCTTTGCTTTTAAAATTCTACTTATTTATTTTATGTGTATGGATATTCTGTTTGTGTATCATGTATATGTCTCCTGTCCATCAGAATCCTGGGACTAGAGTTACACACAGTTATAGGATGTTGTGTGGGTGCCGGGAATTGAACCCAGGTCCTCTGGAAGAGCATAGTGCTCTTCAACCCTGAGTCATCTCTGTGTTCTTGGTTTCCTGCCATGTCTAAGCAGAAGTCTTATTTGCTTTTGTATTTCTGTGTATAGCTTGTCTGTTGTTTTGCAGGTGTTCAGTTGTGATGTGAAAAAGGGTTGCTCATTAACTTCTTCCTAAGCATTCCTTGTCTTCTAGGCAAGCAACAACAAATCTGTAGAATGTGGCTGGTGGGAATCTGTAGAACGTGGCTAGTGGCATTCTTTAGAAAGCTTCCGGACACTGGCTTCACTTATGGTTACTCTTATGAAGATACAGTAGTTGCTGTCCTGGTGGCAGAGTTTGGAAGTTTCCAAATTGGTTTCCTGTGTATGGACATTTGTGTTCACACATCCTTGTGCAACTAGCTGAATGTCAGTTGCTCAGGCTGGTTTGTATCATGAACAGTTTTAACTTCGGACTCACATTGAGAGAAACAGTGTAGATTTCAAGGTCTATTTTTTTTTTAATAATAGGAACTTTTTTTCCTCTCTCTTTTTTTCTTTCTTTCTTTTTTTTTTTTATACAGGGTCTCTTTGTAGCCTTGGCTGGCCTAGAACTGGCCATGTAGACCAATCTGGCCTCAACTTATAGATATCTACCTGCCTCTGTGTTTTGAGTGCTAGCATTAAAGTCATATTTCACCATACCCAGCCAATAGGAACATTTTGATGACAGTCCTGCCTGTGCCTATAATCCTGTAAATGGGACTGGTACCTTCTCTTGGTTTATGGTTATGTTTTACTGAATGGATGGAAAGCCTACACATTTTCTTTTTCTGGGGGACCAAATGGGATGAGATGAAATAGGAATTTTAGGAGGGGTCCCTGTCCTTGAGAAGACTTCAATCAGGTGATGATTGTAAAGGGAGTTCTTTAGTGAATTAATAAGAGCTTCAGGAATGCAGATCGGCCTGGCACATGAAGCCCTGGAAACCAAAAAAAAGGGCTTTAGGTCTCTGCCTATCTTCAAAAGACGTTGAGCTCCGCCCAATGATGATTTTTGGTCACCCAGTGAAATCTACACTCCTTTCGTGTGTTCTCTAATTTGCTTTCATTTTCAGACTGACCACTAAAACAGTTATGAATATATAACCTTGGCCTTTCACCTTGAGGGAAGGGAGAGCCAGAGTGAGAACCCAGGGCCCATGCCCCTTGCCCTGCTCTCAGGCTGGGTCCTCATTTTCAGACAAGTCCCCCGGGTTCCCCTGTACAATGGTGCCAGTCCGCCTGTGTTTGAATTTCTGTTCCACCAAATACCGGTGGGTCTCTTGGGCTCTGCTCCTCCTCCTGTAAAATGGACAGTGTGGTTGTTGCTGCTGGGGTTAATACTGCAAAGCACCTTGCAAGATCCATGTGTTTTCTAAATAAATAGGAAGATTTCATTAGGCTATCTGGACCTCCTGCCAGGCTCAGCACCTACAGGAGAGCAGATGTTGCCATGTGGATTGCCTTAGATGAGGCCATGTGGATTGAAGCAGAGCTCTATGGAAATGGACTTGTGTGCACACAGAGCTTCCCTTCCTGTGTTGAGGTGCTGGGTCAAGTGGACAATACAGCCATTACAACAGTGACAACACTCATGCCTGTCCTTAAGCAGAGTCCATGACTTAACACCCAGACATTCTTAGATTTAACGCAGCTTTAATGAGGCTGAAATATACCGAGGGATAGTCCGTGAGAAAAGGGGAAGCCAACCCAATTAACTCATCTTGGTACCATAAAATTGGGGTCTGTCTAGATGGCACTGATGATCTGTGGCCACCTGATCTTTAATGACCATTAAGCCTCCTGGGTTTCTCAGCTAACTCACACCTGGAAGGTCAGTGCTGGTGTGCCATATAACAGGAACAGCCTTTGGTGTCCTTTGCCTCAGTGAAATTCCAAAGGCTGCCCGCCTGACTCAAGGAGAGGAGACTGCAGAGAACTTTGGTTATATGGCTGGCTTCCTTCTGCCCACTGGCTATTGTAATGTCATCCCGGCCTGGAGTGGATGACCTCAGTTGGTGCGCAGGCGGGAGCTTGGGAGGGAATTAAGGGTAGCAGTCCCTGGACAGGCAGCCTGCCCAGGATATTGTCTTGAGATCTGAGTACCAGCAGTCCTGCATTTTTGGGACTGAGTTGAAACTGAAGGTTAATCTTTTGTTTGCTTGTGTGATAAGCAAAGGAGATAAAAGTCAGAGTTTGGGGGTAAACAGACCAAAAGGGTCGAGGTTTCTCCATCGGGGAGGCTGTTGTGTCAGTCTGTGGAAAGTGTGTAATCATTTGATCAGGATTGGCCTAGGCCAGGCTTCCGGTGGTTTCTGAAGGTGCAGCTGTGGAAGGCCCCTGCCCCGGCAAAGGTCCGTAATTGCTTTGATTGGTAAGATTGGCAGCAGAAAAG
Source organism: Lophiomys imhausi (assembly GCA_907164525.1). NCBI lineage: Eukaryota > Metazoa > Chordata > Mammalia > Rodentia > Muridae > Lophiomys > Lophiomys imhausi. Next base: position 826,454 of record CAJQZJ010032569.1, on the reverse strand, counting down.
CAGACAAAGCTGAGGCTATACGCTGACCAGAATGGTACAGCCTGTTTAGAGGCCACCTGGACAGTGGGAGACAAGAGACACTGGGGTGCCCATAGCCATCTAGTCAGCCGTTAATTTTACAGCACATTCTCTTAGTGTTTGGGAGAATAGTCAGGAATTTGTTTTTCAGGAAACTCCAGCTAGGCGTGGTGCCCCACACCTTTAATCCCAGCACTTGGGAGGCAAGCAGATCGCTGTGAGTTTGAGGCCAGCCTGGTCTACAAATCGAGTCCGGGACAGCCAGGGCTACTACACAGAGAAACCCTGTCTCTAAAAAACAAAAACAAAACAAAAAGGAAGAAAGAAAGAAAGAAAAAAAGAAAGTCCTTTCCCTATTGGGAAGGGTGTGTTGAAGTACTGCCCTGTGTTTCATTTTCTGGCTAGCTGAAACTTCAACCCAGCAGAGTCTTGGTAGTTAACAGATGAGCACTGGGTAGAGGAAGATGAAACTGAGTCGGGGTTGTGTACTGGTCACGAGTTGGGCTCTGGAATCAAAATTCTGGGATTGCTTCCTGGCTGAAGCATTTACAGCCGAAATTTGAGTAAGTCACTTAGCCTTTTAGGGCCAAATTTCTCATCTGTAAGATGGGACTTCCAACAAGGCCTGGGGCTTCCATTAACCCAATACACACACACACACAAACACACACACACACACACACACACCAGCCCCAAGTCACTTCCTGTGAAATAAATATTGTCTGGCTTATACCTGTTGAGTATTGATTGTTTTTCGTTTACCAAGTTATGGGCTTCTTTGCCACAGTAGAGGAACTGTCTCTGCATTTTTGGAATCTGCAGGACCAGGACACTGCTCAGTCTTCGTTAAGATGGTACCTCAGAAGCTGGGCAGTGGTGACACACGCCTTTAATCCCAGCACTCAGGAGGAAGAGGCAGGCAGATGGATCTCTGAGTTCGAGGCCAGCCTGGTCTACAGAGTAAGTTCCAGGACAGCCAGGGCTACACAGAGAAACCCTGTCTCCAGAAACAAACAAAAAACAAAACAAAAAGATGATGCCTAGAGAGACTGGGAGTCTACAGTTCTGTTCCCTTCTAAGGAGAAGAGAGGAACCCTGAAACTGGGATTTACTGCTTAAAGTTGGCTTTGTTTTGCCCCCCAACTTCTCACAAGCTTTTTCCTGGCTGAGTAGGCTTGGAGCACAGGCCTGAGCACGTTGCTTAGCAACAAGATTTTGTGGTGCCAGTTCTCAAATAGTCAAGTAAGCCATCAGTCCCCAACCTCCCCCTCCACTGGCCCACAGCTCCCACCAGAGCCTCCTGTTAGATAATTGAGTGTGCAGCAGAGGGAGGGACCAGAGAAGGGCGAAGTTTAATCATTGAACCGAGCAGCTGGAAGTATTTAGTTCTAGCACCCAGCTCCCAGCCTGCACTAGAGGTGTGCAGTGCTCCACAGGGGGAGAGCAGCGACTGTCCGGAAATCTCTGTCTGACTCAGGAACAACCAAACTCTGGGAACATGTTTGCAGTACACTTGGTGGCATTTTACTTCACCAAGCTAAAGGAGGATCAGATCAAAAAGGTAAGGACTCTTGAAGCTGAGATGTCTGGCCCAGTCTATACTGACAGACCCAAATGATTCCCTCTCAGCATCAAAGGGATTAAGGTGTGGGCAGCCGGAGGTAACTCTAGTGGTAGAGTGCTGGCCTAGCTTGGGTAAGGTCCTGGGTTCAAACCCCAGCACGGAAAGAAAAAACGTATTTAAGAGACGTTATTAGAAAAGATAATGGGAGCCAATACCAATGAAAGTCTGAGAGAGGAAGAGGTAGCCAGTCTCCCACATTCCTTACTGCCTGGAGTCCTGGCTTTCAGTCAGAGCCTCTTGGCAAATATGGGATATGAAAGTCTTTAGAAAGCTCAAGGAACTTTGTGCCCAATTCAGGGCCGTTTAGGGGTGAGGCCACAATGAAGGTGAGTCATTTATAAAGAATCAGAACTTTTAAAAGGGTGTCTGATTAGTCATGTGTTTGAAATCACATAAAATAAGGGCACCAAGAAAAATGTGGGGTTTAGTTTATAGTTTTGAGACACAGGTCTCAGACTTACTGCTGCCTCAGCCTCCCAAGTACCTGGAATTACAAGCCATTAGGCATGGCTGGGATGTAAATTTTAATACTGTTGTAATTTCTAAAGCCTTGTGTTATTGGTCAGTGGTATCCTATTAATGGTGTGGATTTGGGGCTACTTTGCCCATGGTACTAGTCTATAAAATCAAGATAGTCTATAGTTGACTGACGAAATCGGGATTCTCTCCTGGCAGCTGAAATGAGCCCGGCCTGCTTCGCTGGTTGCTCTCACTGGCTGCCGACGACGGTGTGTAGCATCTCAATTGATAACAGGAGTCGTCTGGGCAGCCAGACTCCGCCAAGGCCACATGGGGAATTAAAAGTGAGATGAGGATGAAGCTGAAGTAGGCACGTGACTCTCCTAGCCTTCAAAATGTGAGAGAGGAAGTGTGGCCCCTCGTAGCCCGCCTGTGCTGGTGGCTGAACTCCCCCTGACTACATTCCCATGAGAGCCAGGTGAGAGACAGTGGCAAGCTGAAGGGTAGAAACTCATCCCGTGTAACCATTGCTTCAGCCTGCCATTTGTGGCCTAGATTTGCAGAGCCCCCTCTTCTGGCTGCTTGAGGTGTGTAAAGCCTTCAGCAGCCCTGCTTCAGAGCTCACCTTCTGTTTCTACCTGCTGGGCAAGAGATGCCACCCCTAAGGGGACTCTTTGAGACTGGAACCTTTAGTTTGCAAAGTCACGTCATTTTCTTGACTCCTTGGAGTGGCTGGCCTTTTGTTCTAGCCTGGGATAAAGCTGGAGCATGTCTGTCCCCCACCTTAGGTACAGGCTCCACTGATACATTCTGGATCCCAGGGTTGAGTTCCTCCCCTCACCATGGAAAGCCAGAAAGTCAGAAATCCCCGGAAGCCACCCTGAACAAGGACCAAGCGGGTCCTTGGGCTTGTGGGTAGACTGGTTTGTAGCTGTTCTGAGTCAGTTTGGAGGACATTCCTCTGCAGGTCAAAATCAGCTTGTCAAAAGGCAAAGTGCATTGTCTGGAGTGGTAATTCTCTCAGTTCCTGCCCAACAGTTTGCACACTTTCTGCCTCTGGAGTTGTCAAGGTCCCAGGACATGCTTCCCTGCAAAGATTACTCATCAGACCCTTTGACCCCTGTTTGAAAATCTCAGAATGACATTAAGACAAAAAAAAAAAAAAAGCCATTTCCTGACATTCATTTCCAGTTCAATATATTGATGTATTTGACCCATTGATGTTGCTGGTTTGGACCTGGTCATCGACCCACAGACAGTTCATTCATAAGAAGAGGGCAGACTCGCGCACACGTGCACGTGTGTGTTTATGTGTGTGTGTGTGTGTGTATGTGTGTACTTATAGTTTAGTAAGTCAACATTGCAAAACTGTGGAGACGTTAACTTGAATCCCACCTCTAATTTCCCTCAGGTTGCTGTTCCTCACACACGCTCTGCAGGTAGCCTCGCGCTCTGCTCGTGTGTGAGCGTCAACAGTTCAGTTGTCATTGCGTGTCTGGCTGCCTCCGGCACACACTTCCCCATCGTCTTCTTGTCCCCTTTCCTTGCCTTCTTCATAGTCCACTAAGTACCTAAGTCCCCCCGTGTCATTTCACTTTTCCTCTTGTTGGTTATTTAGAAACTTGCAAAAACATTCTTCCCAACAATTAAAGTATTACTATATTAAAACAGTGATATTCAGGTTCCTCCCTGAAATCGCTTCCTGATTTAACCCGGCATACAAACTTAATTTCCGTCAATGAGGAAAAAAAATCTCTATGGGGAATAGTGACATATATTTACTATTCTCCTTTGGATAATTTTGGGATAATTTTGTAGGAATAAATTTTCAGGAGTGAAATCAGTAGGCCAAAGTGTGGAACCTGGTTATGACTCAACTCGTAGTATGAGACCTTTGGACTGACTGATCCTTCTGGCCCCTGCAGGCTCCTTCCCTCTATAACTGAGCAGGCTTGAGATTCAAGGCTTGTCACCTGCTCTCTCTGGAAGTCTCTGAGGAAGTGACCTTGGTCTCCTGGTATCATGGCCTTGTGCCTGGCACATGTGTCCTGTTTATACATGCGCCAAATGACCCCTCTGGATCGAAAATAGTGCTTTTTTCTTTTTTGTCCCAGCATATGTCTCACAGTCCCTCCTAGCTACTGTTTTAGGAAGATACAAAGAATAAACAAACAAACAAACACCCCCCCCCTGCTAAGTTGACATTCTTCTGTGACTTGTGTTCACGGAAAGAGCAACAGTGACTCAAGATGATAAATGATCGCTAGCTGGCAGCTTACCTGTGGACCCCCCTTCCCCATGACTTGCACGAGAAGACAGTCTCTGGGTGTCTGGAGAAGTTCTTTGTGCTCAGGCTGAGCAGTAGGTTCAGGGCTCTGTCTGGGGGCTTTGGCAGGACAGTTAATGATCAAATTGAGTTCCCACACAGGGCATCCCATCCTTCCTCTGCCCCAATTTCTCAGGTCATGTCCTTTCTACTCAGTTTTCTCCGTTTGTGCCAACCGATTAGTCATCAACAGCCGAGCAGGAAGCTCTAATGAAGCATGGCCTGGTTACATCCTATCATCTCAAATACATGGAAAGCCCAATTGTCCTCTTTTTGTTGGTGGGCCTCTGATAGCTTTCTGGCCTCTCTCTCTCTCTCTCTGCCCACTACCCCCTCCTGGCCCCAGAGTCATGGGGGCCATTTCACCATCTTGAGCCTCTTGATTGGGCCCTTCTGTCCTCTGAGGCCTAGCTGAAGCCTGGTGCTTATGTCAAGAACAAAGGTGATGTGAGGCCTGTGATTTTAGGCACAGTCCGTCTGTGGGGCTTCTGGGCCTGCCTGTCGCGTGCAGCGGTCCAGTTCCATTACACTACCAGGCCTCTCATCTGCAGCTCCAGACTGGCATTTGGAGCTTATCTGGCCACCTTAAAGGGTCATGGAAGTTTGATGGGGTGACATCTGCAAAAACACTTTGAAGAATGCAACATGTGTTCTCTGACTTAGATAGTGTTTTCCATCCAGGAGTGTGCCTGGACTCAGGGCTCCTTGGGACATGGATGAGAAGAAACTGTAACAGCCTATTTCTTCCTGCCTACCTATAATCTGTCCTCGTGAGCCTGAGAATCCAGACCGCTGTCAGCAATTAACTGAGACATTGTATTGCCATTCCTAATGCGACATGTTGCCATCAAGGGGACTGAACTCATCACAATGAGTTTTATAACTTCCTATATTTTAGAGCAGTGGTCCTCCACCTTGATCCTGGTTACTTAAATGACATCTCATTTCCCGTGACAGTTCGATGTGATTTGCTTTTGTGTTTTGAGGCTCCCATGGCCCAGGAGGACCTTGAGCTCCTGACTCTCTTACCTCTATCTCCTATGTGCTAGAATCACAGATATGTGCCACCATGCCAGGCTTTGAGGTGACTTTAAAAATTAGACTTCTAATTAGTGAGCCCCTGTCTCAGACAGCAAAACAAAACTTCATCTGAATTAGGACAAAGTTGCCACCTCACTTAAGCTACAATAGAAATTTAGAGAAAGATTGCAATTGGAAATCAAATTTACTTCTAAGCTTCATAGCAGCCAATAAACAAAGAGAAATTTGTTTAGATATATCGGGTGGATGGAAGAAAGTTTCCATGGCAAACTGGCATGGAGATACATACCTGCAATCCCACTTAGGAGGCAGAGGCAGGAGGATCACTAGTTTGAGGCCTGCCTGGGCATGTTAGTTTACATGGCAGCATAGTGAGGCTCTGCTCAAAAAAAACAGAAGAGAAAAGTGTAGGAACCTGAGATTTGAGGTACAGTTAATCTTCCCAGAAGAGAGACAGTGGTACATGGGGCAGGCTCTGAATTGAGGGTTAGACACTTATGCAACACCACCATTCCCTACTGAAATGGGGAACCACTTCGTCCTGAGTTTACCCTTCAGAGAAACCAATCTTCCCTATCTCAACCTCCTTTTCTGTTTACCTCCCTGCCTTGTCCCCAGCTGGTAATGTGCAGGCAAGGGACCTCAGGGGTGCATGGGTGACAGAGCTGTCCCCAGAGTCAGGTGTGTAGCTTCTCGGTAGAACTGGGAGTTTGCAGCCTCAGCTGGGAGGGCAAGCACCTGCAGCAGCCAACCTCCACCAGCCCTGTGTTGGTTCCAGGTGGACAGGTTCCTGTATCACATGCGACTTTCAGACGAGACCCTCATGGACATCATGACCCGGTTCCAGGGCGAGATGGTGAAAGGCCTGGGTAAGGACACCAACCCCACGGCCTCCGTGAAGATGCTGCCCACGTTCGTCAGGGCCATTCCCGATGGCTCCGGTAAGTGGGGTCCAGGCTGACTGGGACCCTTTCCCTCCCTTCCCATACCAGCTACTTAGCTGATGAGTACCTGCTGCTTGCCCCTGTCCCTGTCCAACTTCCCTACCTCTCTCTGCCTCAGTCCTACCAACCAAACACTTTTGGGATGCACAGCAGAGGCCCGTTGATTTTTCCTCTGCCCTCACTCATTCCGTTTGCTCCCCTCCTATGGAGTCCCCCATTCTTGGTCCTGTGAGTGCCACTGTACCTTTCCAGGTGCAGCCCACAGATCACCTACTTCATCTCTCTAAGAAGTGTCCCCCTAGCTGGGTGATGGCAGCACATGCCTTTAATCCCAGCACTCGTGGGGGCAGAGGCAGGCAGATCTTTGTGAGTTCAAGGCCAGCCTGGTCTACAAAGTGAGTCCAGGACAGCCAGAGCTGTTACACAGAGAAACCCTGTCTCAAAAAAACAAAAAAAAACAAAAAAAAAAAAAAGAAGTGTCCCCCTACTGGGATAGGGGCTTGTTAGAACCCTTGTCACAGTTGTGGGTGACAGTCTCCAGAAGCCAGGGCCTAGTTAGCACGGTGTTCTGAGCACTTACCAAATACTAGCCCCTGATGCACATGCTGAATAAATGGTATGTGGCCTTCTCTCCTAGGCCTCTAGGTCCCAGGCTACAAATAGTAAGGAATGAAAGGAAGATAGTAGTAAATTAATACTAAGTGGTCATCCAAGGGACCTTGGGCTCCAGGCCCAGCTCTGACATACCTTAGTGGCTTCACCTGTCAGACGGGAGAAGTGCTCCCTATCCATGTGCTCGGCTGGGTATCAGACTAGGGCCTTGGCCATGCTGGACAAGTCCCTGTCACTGAGCCATGTTCTCGGCTCCTATGTATTGGGTTTCTGTTGATGTTCTGCTCTTGGGGGGTGAGCCCAGGAACTCTGAGGTAGTCCACCCAGGCCCAGATGATGACCCCAGCAGTCTCCACTAGGACCTGGGTTCCACGTTTGCCTGAGCATAAGATTTGCCCGCCTGTGGCAGCTCCTAAACATGGCCCTTTGAGACTCTGATAATGTTCCCACAGATACTGTAGATTGACACAATGCACATTGTGCCACAAATGTGTTCACAAAGTCAGAAGTTTACAATGGGCCTCATTGGGCAAAACTCAAATTGTCAGTGTGCTGAATTCCTTCTGGAGACTTTGGGGGCAGTTAAGGCGAGTCCCTTACTTGCCTTTTCCAGATTCTAGAAGCCCCACATTCTTTGCCGTGTGCCCCTTTCCGTCCTCAAAGCCAGCAGTGTGTCTTCAGATTTTTCTCCGACTCTGGCTCTCTACCTACCTTTTTCATATCTGAAGGCCCTGTGATTACATCAGGCCCACACTGAGATAATCCAGGCTAATCTTCCAATGCAAAGGCCAGCTGATGAGCAATTCTGATCTACCTGCAGCCTGCAACCTTAATTCTCTTTTGTTGTGTGCCCTCACATAGGCATGTGACCTGGAGATTAGGATATGGACCTCTGGGGGCGAGCAGGGGAATTATTTGGCCTACCAGCATAACCTAGTGCTCTCTGGAAGGTTCCATGAGCTCCCAACCAGCTCTCCAACTTCTGCTCTGGCAAAGACATAAGATGAAGAACAAGGGCTGGGTTTTTTTTGTTGTTGTTGTTTTGTTTGTTTGTTTGTTCTTGAGCACATACTGCCATTGTGGAAGACTAAGGCCTCTCGGTCATGTGATCCTCCCAGAACATCATGGGGTGACTGTTGTTGCTGGGTCTAACTGGGAGGCAAGAGACTCCCCTAGTTTCAGGGTGTCAGCTCTCAGAGCCTTAGAGCTGTTGAAGGAACAAAGACAGAAGCTTGGGGCATACTTAGGGGACCTTGGAGTGGATTAACAGGATTCTGGGGTCAATGCTTGGGTCAAAGTAGCTTGGCTAGCTACATGAGACAGCAGTGGGAGAGACGTTGTATTCTTTCCTTGCAGGTGGGTGTTTGTGGGCTGTGTGCTACCTAGAGCAGTGTTTGTCAGCCTTCCTAATGCTGAGACCCTTTACTACAGTCCCTTATGTTGTGGTGACCCCCATAAAGTTATTTTGTTGCTACTTTGTAACTGTAATTTTGCTGTTATGAATCATAATATAAATACCCGTGTTTTCTGTTAGTCTTAGGCAACCCCTGTGAAAGGGTCTTTTGACCCCCAAAGGGCTCTCAACCTACAGGTTGGGAACCACCCACACAGAGGCACATAGAATTTGAAAAGTTATAACCCTACTTTGAAATCTGGGCCCTGCCTCTGACACTAGAGGAGAGGGCTGCAGGGACTGTGGCCCTTGATAGGTCGTCCAGGACCATCTGACACCTGAGTCATGGGGTGTGTGTGGGGCGGTGGAGAGCAACAGGGCTAAGTCCTCCTAATGTGTGCTAGGGTGTGGCTCCCCAGCAAGGGAAAGTGGCCTTGGGTAATATGGTAGCTGTGGGCCTGCTTCGGAACGTTTAGAGATGAGACTCCCAAATTCTAGTTTCCTTCTCTTCAGTCCAGGACACACACCTGGTATCACTGTCCTCTATGACCTCTTATTACGTGATCCAGTGCCATGCCCTTTCTTCTGTGGCACCCAGTTCCTGGGGCCCAGAGTCTGCAATAATCAGATGCCCTTGCCAAATCCTAGGACCACTGTTCTGTGGTCAGAGCATCGCACCAAATTGTAGGTTGTCAGTCGAAGGGCCAAGGGACTGTCTGCTTTCCCCTGAAGACTGAGTCTTTAAGTTTGCTGAATTGAATGACAACACAGAGGCGCAGGAGAAAGCTTGCGTTTCATTAGTGTGTCCATGCCCACTGGAGACATATGCGACATGGAACTCCAAAAAGTTGACCGATTGTGACTTAAGTACTGTCCTCAGAGGGGAGAGGGGGTTCTAGGCAGTGTGGGGTAGTGAATGATTTGGTGGGCATGAGTGGCCGTGAAGGGCGGATACAAGTACAGGACTCAGTGTCTTTAGGTGCTGGTGTTTGATTTCCAGTCTCTTACCTATGGTTTGAGTTTAGTCTTCCTTAGTTGATAACTATGGAAAGATAAGAGAATTGCCAGAAGGACTTGGGCCAGCTGGCCTGTACACACAGAAGCCAACAAGAAACTATGCCTTAGACAAGGTGGAAGGAGGGGATCAACACCTGAGGTTGTCCTCCGACCCCTCTATACATGTGCCTTGGCACGTGTATATGGGCACTCAGATTCACACACACACACACACACACACACACACACACAAAGAAAAAATTCTTTAAATGTTATCCCCAGTTCTCCATAGTTCTGTGAGCTGGTTTTGTAGTTTCACAATCACTAACAGAACCAAACAAATAAATCAACCCCTCCTGATCCTCGTGGCTTCTGTTTCAGAAATGTTTCCTGTTTCCTGTAAAATCCTTCTGTGTCTGCCTACTCTCTGAAGTTCTCCTTGCTCTGAACCTGCAGGAGGGGTGGCCCACTGAGCCTCACTGGCCTCCAAGTCCCTTAGTCAGGGAAGTACCACAGAGCAGCCTTTGTTAGGACCAAGAACCATAAGAGTGGGTGCTTTGTGGAGTCTGTCACCTTCCCAGTTAATCAGGCAGGGCAAGGGAGACACCCATCATATAATAGTATGACTCTCTGTTCCCACGAAGCAGGTTATCTCCTTGACCTCTGCCTCCACCCTTTGGTGGGGTTCAGGGTGAGTCTTAAAGCCCTGATGTACCATGAAGAAAAGCAGACAGGCCCTTAGGCTGCAGGACCTGGGCTGTTTTTGTTTGTTTTGTTTTGTTTTGAGACAGGGTTTCTCTGTGTAGCCCTTGCTGTCCTGGACTCACTTTGTAGACCTGACTGGCCTCAAACTCACAGAGATCCACCTGCCTCTGCCTCCTGAGTGCTGGGATTAAAAGTGTGAGCCACCACGCCCGGCAGGACCTGGGTTTTATACTTACCATGGCACACGAAATGCACTTTCTAGAGCAATTTCTAGACATAGTTCCTGTATCTTCCTCTGGGGAATATGGGTCTCCAAAAATCTATGTATTTGGCCTCCAGGTTCCCTTCAGAAACACTGTACTGGGAAATGGAAAAGGAGTCAAGTTATAGGCCCCAGCAGTGGCTTAGGGAATGTTAGGTTCCAAATCGGGGACAAATGGCTGAGGTTCCTATTTAACATGTCAAAGTAGACACTGGCTGTCAGGTCCTCCTGGTGTCCCTCAGTCCCTCCCTGTTACAGGGCCCTCCTGGCTGGCACACCCTGCCCCCTACCCTAAACTTCTCCAGCCCAGGAGCTCAATTTTACCAGTGAAGACTCAGGAGCTAGATGCTGGGGTGAAAGCCTGGCTTGCTGAAGAGACAGAGACAATACCCAGCTGACCTTCCTACTCAGCTGACGTCCCAGAAGGGAAAAGCTCTTTCTGCTTCCCCAACACTGTCTTAAATACCCGTGAGACTCTTCCTCTCACTCTCTGTGATTTTTTCTTATGTTCACTCCCTGTCAACTGGTGGCTTGCTCCGTCTCTTGACCTAAAGTTGACCTTATTTAATCCTGTTTACAATAAACAGAAATCTCTTGGATTAAAGGTGGTGCTAGGGCTGAGCCACACCAGAACTAGAAACAGGGTTTTTCCAGTTCTTAATCTTGGGGTTCACAGTGAGATCAAATATCCTGCAACATAGTGGGTTGGACTGTTCTCTACATAATCCAACCATTTTGATTACCTACCCTCTTTGTATTCTTGGGCCTCCTGGCTTCTACACCTGGTTCCCCTCTCTCCCCTCTCCTTGTCTTTCCCTGTCTCCTCAAATGACTCAGGGTCATGTCCACTCTGGACTCTCTCAGAGGTTCCTGCCTCTGCCTATGCTCTCCCACATATCTATAATAAACTTTCCTTCCACCATATCTAGGAGCAGTCATGTCCTTTCCTTTTTATTTCTTTTTTTTTTTTTCATTCAGGGACGAGAAGCCAGTTTCTGAGGACCTCCCCCTCTTGGGAGGCAGTTTTCTTTTGTGATGTTGTGTGTGTATGTGTGAGAGTGTGTGCTCATGAGCATGGAGGTCAGGGGTTGATATGAATGACGTCTTCAATTGCTTCTCCACCTTATTTATCTCCTACTGAACCTAGTGTTCACTGATTGGATAGAATGGATGACCTCAAACTTCAGGGGTCCTCCCATTTCTGTCTCCCCAGTGATGGGGTTACAGACGTGTACCACTGTGCCTGGCTTTTCCGGTAGGTGTTGCGGATCCAACTGAGGTCCTTCTACTTGGGCAGCAATTGCTTTACTGGCTGAGTCCTCCCTGCAGCCCCACAGAGGAAGGCTGTTTTCTTAATAATTGCTGTGAAAGTCCCTTCCTACCCTGTTCTCTTGCTCTGCCTGGGCAGGGCCTCCCCCAGGGTCCAGGAAGTCATTCCTCTGGGGTTAGAGTCACACCACGTGGAAGGGATCATATCACGTGGTTTCCATGAAATGACATTTTGAGTCTCCAGTGAGGGAGAGGTGTTTGCACAGTGATAAGGGTGTGGTGCGGGGCAGAGGGAGGAACTAACTCTAACCAGTTCTCAGCTTGCCACCTTTCACCCCTGCAGCAAGGCAACCCCCTCTAGCTGGAGACCTTTTTCAGAAACTCTCAATCAGATTTGGCTTTCCCTTCCTTAAACTTCCCACTGTGGCACATTCTCACCCACACTGGGACACACACCCTCCCTGCCTGGCTGACTGACTCCCTGTTTATACTCCCTGAGGAATTAGAGTATCTCACATCTCATGTGCACTTTCCGTCCAGACACACACACACACACACACACACACACACACACGCACACGCACACACACACACAAGCACATACGCATGTACACAGCTTCATAAACAGAACATCTGTCCTATCTAGCACTGTGCTTCTGATAAGGTCCCCATGGTGCTCACTCCTTGTCATCTTGGCCTCCTGGCACCTGGCACTGATATGGGGTAGGTGCTCTGTGGATGTTTCCATGACTTTCCCGCCAGCATAAGACAACCAAGGAACATGCCTCCCACTGGGGATGGATGTGATAAGTGTGTAGGATTTTGTGCCTGGATTTCCCCACCCAGTAATACACCATAAACCACTCCCTTGATCCTCTTTCAGTCCTAATCTGGGGAGAAAATTTCTAGATGTTCCCACTGAAACAAAACCCAGCTGGCTGGGTCTATAAATGATTGAAATTTTGGTGAGCTGGAGGCATGGCACGTTCCAGAAATGCAGAGTTCCAGGCCTTTGCACTGACCCAGCTGCTTTGCCAGCCAGGTTCTCAGAGAGGTATGTCTGTGACTGTTTGCACAGCACTGTTCTGGCTGGCTAAGCCTCAGCCTTTAACTCTTGAACTCTCAGAACAGAGAAACCTCTGGAGCATAGTCCTGGTGTGTTGGTTGTATTGAGGATGAGGCTGAGAAGGAAGCACACTGAATATCATGGAAATCCTAAAGCAGAGACTTCTGTGAGGTCAGCTTTGGGAGAGTTGGGCCTGTGAGCTTTTCCCCCAAGTCTTCTGCTTTTGCCATCTGCTAGAGATGTTCTTCTGCATCAGATCTCATGGTTCACTTGGAGTGGTAGACTGTCAAGCTGAGCCCTTGTTAAGCAGGTTGCTGAGGTTGCTGTTGGAGGGCATCAAACACTGCTATTTGGGTTTGAAGGTATGGAGTTTCTTTTCTGTGTGCACAGCTGGCATATGAAACCACTCTGCAGGCATAGATAGTTCTTTAAAACACTTCTTGTGGCCGAGCGGTGGTGGCGCACGCCTTTAATCCCAGCACTTGGGAGGCAGAGGCAGGCGGATCTTTGTGAGTTCGAGGCCAGCCTGGTCTACAAAGCGAGTCCAGGACAGCCAGAGATATTCAGAGAAACCCTGTCTCGAAAAACCAAAAAAAAAAACAAAACACTTCTTGTGTTGGGGGTGAACTCCTCATACATGTGGCTGATACCAACGACACCAGCAAAGGATCCTACATAGGTGTCATAAGGGTGGGGTGCAGCCCCCAATACATGCTTCATTCTGTCTTCTTTTGTAGCATCCTTATTGGGCCAGGCTGGGTGCAGGACCATCTGCTCCTGTTGGAGAGATTGTGTACCCCCTAAATTAAGTATCCTTGGCACCCTAATGTCTATCATCTGGTCCCTGTGGCCCTCCCCTCCTAGAGTGTTTCTCTCTGAGGACTGGGGCTTGTGTGAGTCTGGCTTCTCTTTGATGCGACCCTCTCTTCCTCATGCCTCTATCTGAGCTGCCCTGGTGGTTGGTGCAGCTTTCTTACTAGATACAGCATTCCAGAGTAGGCTTTGCTGTGGAGGCTCATTTCTCAGACCCCCTCACAAAATGGGTTCGCACGTGCTTTTCCCTGGTAAACTTGCTCACTCTCTGCAGCATGACCAGTGGAGCAAGATCAGGCAGGCTCCTTACACCCCAGCTCTGCCCTCTACTACGTGGTGCAGACAGAAGGCCATACCCTCAACCCTTGTCCGCAACCCTCAAGCAAGTGGGATGATGGCACTAATCCATGGGGGTTGTGACATTGGACAGCACTTGCTGTATGTCCAGCTTGTACCACAGGTGAGATCTTCACGGAATGGTGACTGGTTTTTGTTTCTTATAGAAAACGGGGAATTCCTTTCCCTGGACCTTGGAGGATCCAAATTTCGGGTGTTGAAGGTGCAAGTCTCTGAGGAGGGGAAGCAAAATGTTCAAATGGAGAGTCAGTTCTACCCAATGCCCAACGAAATCACCCGCGGGAATGGCACGAAGGTACTGGCAGGAGGGACCCGCCTGGGGAGTGGACACGTGAGGCAGCGCCTAAGCCCTGCGCCTGTGTTCTCTCCCTTAGCTCTTTGACTACGTAGCCGACTGCCTGGCCGACTTCATGAAGACCAAAGATCTGACGCATAAGAAGCTGCCTCTAGGCTTTACCTTCTCTTTTCCCTGCAGACAGAATAAGTTGGAGGAGGTAAGACCGGAGGGCTGGAGCACTTGGACACATGCAGGGAGCTGCATGAAATTCTGGTCTGTTTGTCTCTCGGCTTTTTGCGACTGTGAGTGGAATGGGCCCTTGATTTTGTGCTTAACATACACAGGGGCGGAATGCTTTAGGTGGGGCTCAGGTGGGGCGGGGCCCTGTAGTCAGTGGGTCCTAAGTCATCTCTAGGCTGCCAGGGGGATGTAGTGATGGCCTTTGTCACGGGGATCTGCCTGCTTCTGCCTCCTGGCACCAAAAGAGGAAGGCGTTTGGTTTCATCGCTTCTCTGTCTGCTGAAGCCGGGATGTTGCCTGAGCCTATAAAGGCAGAAGTGGCCTGCAGCAGCCACACGGTGGTAGTGTGGCACAGAGAAACAACTGTGGTCTGTTCTTGGGTCTGAGTTCTGCCAACTGATTGGAACTCCTGGAATATTTTCCTGTCTCTGTTTCTTCATCCATAACTTAGGGGACTAGAAGTGGGGTGTCTGGGGAGTTTGTGGCTTGGGCCTAGCTACTGCCGACTAGGTGGATGGACTTGGGCAATTCTGTTAATCTCCAAGTTCTCTTCTCATCTCAGAAAATCCTGTAATTCCTTGCGATTTCAGATGAGAAATGCCACTTGTAAATAACTGATCACACATTCAACCTCAGAGCCATTTTTCCAAGTTGAAATTAAGTTTTCCAGTAGGTTCTCATAAGATAACATCAAGCCACTTCTGTGTGGGGACCCACAATTCTACACATTCAGCTTGTACCCCACCCCAGGATATTTTGAGAAGAGTCATTTCTTTGGGTTTCTGGGTTTTTTTATGTTTGTTTGTTTTTGTTTTGTTTTGTTTTTTGTTTCCCTGACAGGATTTCTCTGTGTAACCCTGGCTGTCCTGGAATAACTCTGTAGACCAGTCTGGCCTCAAATTCACAGAGATCAGCCTGCCTCTGCCTCCTAGTGTTGGGATTAAAGATGTGTGACACCACGCCGGGCCAATATAGACAGCTGTGAACTGCCATGTGTGTGCTGGGATTTGAACCCCAGTACTTTGGAAGAGCAGGCAGTGCTCTTAACTGCTGAACCATCTCTCTAGCCAGAGAAGAGTCATTTCTGTATTACTTCCCAGCACAGTGAGTGGGGGTGGGGAGTAGGGGAAGTGTGTGTGAGTTCTGTTATACAAATGAAAGCCTGAGGCTCCAAGGTCTTGTGAGTCAGCATTCTAGCTCCTCAACAATTGTGTTTCCTATGACTGAGATAAAAGGAATAAAGAAAAATGTTCCTTTATTACTAAAATAGTCCCCCAAGGCAACATTAAAAAAAAATCTCTTTCAAGATATGGAATCAACCCAAGTGTCTCTCAACTGATGAGATTAAGAAAGGAGACATCTATGTACCATGGGGTACTTACTATTCAGACATCGAAAGGGTACCATTCTGTCATTTGTGGGAATGTGCAGGAACATTAAATTCAGTGAATAAGCCAGGGACAGAAGGACAAATTATACATATCTCACTTTTTCTGCTGTTGTTGTTTTGTTTTTTCAAGACAGGGTTTCTCTGTGTAGCCCTGGCTGTCCTGGAGACAGCCTTTTACAGAATAGACGGTATAAGCGCTCAAAATATCTGTGAGCTACAAGAATTATGACTCTAAGGATGTGAAGTCTTGAGACTTCTGTAAAATGCTGAGAGATACCTTTTATATTTATACAACAATGATTTAGTCTTGCCTTCTGGGTACCCAACATACAAATAAATTATTTTTCGAATAAATGAGAGACCAGTTCTCTTCTCCCTTTTTTTTTTTTAAAGATTTTATTTATTTATTATGTATACAATGTTCTATCTTCATGTACACCTGCAGGTCAGAAGAGGGCACCAGATCCTATTATAGATGGTTGTGAGCCACCATGTGGTTGCTGGGAATTGAACTCAGGACCTTTGGAAGAGCAGCCAGTGCTCTTAACCTCTGAGCCACCTCTCCAGCCCCTCTTCTCCCTTATAGTAAACAATCTTTGCAAGCATTGAACCAAGCTGGCTCACAGACATCCAGATGGCTCTGTCTCCCAAACTTTACTTGCTTTTGAAATCTAGATAAGTCTCATCACACACACACACACACACACACACACACACACACACACACACACACTATAACTGTTTGTAGTGGTTATGTAGATTACCCTGATTGGATTGTGGACTGATGTCTCCTTCTATACCCCATGAATCCATGGAATTATTATGCACCAATCAGAAACAAAATGAGACCCAAAGGAATCACAGTGATTGAGCCTGTGGGGACTCAGAGCATGGGCTGTCTGTCTGCTGTGGTTCCCCCTGAACACCTCCTTACATTGACTAGAAGTATCCTCACAGGGCTTCCTGCTTTCATGGACCAAGAAGTTCAAGGCCCGGGGAGTCCAGGACACAGATGTGGTGGGCCGCCTGGCCAAATCCCTGAAAAAACACAAGGTGAGGGGTTCACCTTGGTGTGGAGCCTCCCGGTCCTTGGGGGCCTTGTACTGCACCTGCCTAGAAGGAGAACTGGGTGAAAGCTGGGGTGGGCTTTTTTTTTTTTTTTTTTTTTTTTTTTTTTTTTTTTGCAGTGAGGATGGGTGGAGTTTAGACAGGCCTTTGGGAGAACCACAGAGAGACAGACAACCTTTGATTTCCTGGGTCCCCAGGCACCACAACCCTTCAGGACTTCAGCTGTGGCTGTGTATAAGCTCCAACTTGCCACCTCTTTGGGCTGGGGTGTAGTGATGGCAAATCACATACACAGGCCATGGGGACAATTCCTAGTCCTGCCAACCAACCAACCAACCAACACAGATACCAAAGAACCCAAAGAACACTCTCTCTGGTCTATCTCTGTTCTGCTTTCTACTCCTGGTTTTTGATGATATTTTACAATTATTTATATAGCGTCAAAAGTAAGAGAGAAGGAAAAAAAATCCAAATGAAACACTTAAAACCTAGACCGCTTGTTGCCTGATGAGATGAGGAGTTATTCTTACTGTTATTGGCTGAGTTGGTGAATGGGCCTCTAGAATGGTGGCAGGTGTGCCGCTTGGAATTATGATCCCCTAGCCCCGAAGGAACATTCTGATGTGTCACCTTCCAGTCCTTTCTTCTCACTTTAAAATAATCCTCCAGACCTGAGGGAATCTGCCATAGTGAGGAGTTGACAGGACAGAATAGGAAACCCATGTAGGGGAGATAGGTGTTGGTTGACGCCATGTTTGCTGGTTGGTAGAGGCCCATGAACCAAGACTGGCATGTTTTATCTGAGAAATAATCATTTTTCCCCCCAGGACAGATACGTTTTCCACCATCTTCCCCAGGAGTAAATACCAGGGACTGTCTTTTTAGCCCCCTTTACAGAAGTCATTCCTCTCCACACAGGAGCACACGCTCCTCACTCCTTCCCTAGACCCCAAACCTTGCCAAAATCTGTTTCTTGTAGGCAATGACTAGTAACATTCACTACTTTAGTGGAGGGCGGTGAGGGGAGAGTACAGTGTCCCACCTCTGATACCCTCGAGGCCTTGTGTTTGCCAGGACCTGGACGTGGACATCCTGGCCTTGGTTAATGACACCGTGGGGACCATGATGACTTGTGCTTATGATGATCCAAACTGTGAAGTTGGTGTTATCATTGGTAACTTGATAGACTTGGTGTTTGGAGGTGGGAGAGGGGCTAGTTTGGGGGCTGAGTTTGAGTAAAATCACTTTTCTGTCCCTTGTCTGCAAAGCAACATGGAGAGGGGAAACCTACCATCTACCTCTATCCTTCCTCCCTCCTTCCATCCTCCATCATCTTCATTCCTTCTCTCTACCCATTTTCCCTCCCCCCATCTCCATCCCCCTCCTTCCCTCTCTTGTCTCTTCATGCTGTGGTGTGCTGGGCCTGTGCGCAGTGCTGGCTCGGTGACTCTCCCTGAACATCCCTGTGTGTGTTGAAAAGCTCAACTGGAGCTGGACAAATTAATTCTCACCTGCAACCTCAGCCCTCGTGGACTGGAGGCGGGAAGGTTGCTCTAACTTTGGTGCCAGCCTGGGCTACTTGGTAAGTTTCCGGCTAGCCTGGTTTTAAGAGTGAGCTCCTGTCTCAACTGCGCTGCAACTGTGACACTTATTCCCAGGACAAGGGTAGGAGTAGGCAACCTGTCCAGGGGCCACGGAACTGTTCACAGAGGGGCAAAAAGGCCCAAACCATGAAAGTGAGATGTGCCGGGCGTGGTGGCACACGCCTTTAATCCCAGCACTCGGGAGGCAGAGGCAGGCGGATCTCTGTGAGTTCGAGGCCAGCCTGGTCTACAAAGTGAGTCCAGGACAGCCAGGGCTACAAAGAGAAACCCTGACTCAAAAAACCAAAAAAAGAAAAAAAGGGGGGTGGGGCGGGGGGGTGGCAGGGGGGGGGGGGGGCAGAAGCTTGGGGAGCCTCTGAGAAGTCACCTGGAGGCATGATAAATTCAAGTAAATTTTGAGATAAGGTTTCGTCTGTAGACCAGGCTGGCCCTGAACTCATGATCCTCCTGTCTGGATTACAGGTGTGTGTGAGCTCTTAGGTTGCCCTCACATAGCCGCTTCTAGGCCTCCTGTTCTTCTGCCAGGGCTAGGGGCCAGTTTCTGGTTTTCTAAAAGGGTTTCTTTGGCCTGGTTTTCCTAAGGAGATCTGACCACCTGAGCATCTTAAAGCGCCTAAAGTTTCCAAGACCCCCACTTCACTTGCCAGCCACAGTGTCCCCTGCTTCTTGCCTTGTCTGTCTGTCTTGGTGATTGTGTCTGTGACCACAGATTGAGTCTGGACATTGCCCCACACTTGCCTGCAGAAAGTCTTTTCTGAATATCATCTTAAAGTCTACATTTTTACATTTCTCATTTTATGTATATATATATATATATATATGTATATATATATATATATATTGCCATTGAAAATACCCCAGACAAGGGTAGGGTATCAGCCAGGGAAAATAACGTGAACTGAATGCAGGGATGAAAATTCAAAGCAGCTTTACTGAGGCATAAAATTTCTCTTGGCTCAAGTATATAATTTAATGATTTTTTTTTAAATTTCAGAGCTTTGTAAGCACTCGGCTAATTCTAATTTTGAAATGTTTTTCACTACCCCTCCCAAAAGGGTTCAAAACGGTGTGCCCACTTGCAGCCATTACTTGCGTGTGGGGGTGTTTTGTAGTCAGCATCAGAGTCTGGCTTTAGGGGATGTTTACCGCCAATGGTCAGCTATACCTTTGCTGAGGACCATCGATGGCGGCCATGAGTGAGTGAGTGAACAGTGTCAGTGGCCGAGAGATGGCCCAGCCCTTAAGGACACGAGGATGACTCAAGTCCCAGCATGCACACTGGGTGGCTCACACTACCTGTATACCTGTAAGTCCAGTTTCAGGGGATCTGACGCCCTGTCCTGGACTCCGCAGCCACCTGCGCTCACACAAGCACATACTTACCCCCATGACTAGTGAAGAAATATAGAGAGTGGTTTTAATGAAGAAATATAGAGAGGAACAAGTAACTTAGGGAAAGCATAAAGAAGTACTCTGAGCCGGGCGGTGGTGGCGCACGCCTTTAATCCCAGCACTTGGGAGGCAGAGGCAGGCGGATCTTTGCGAGTTCGAGGCCAGCCTGGTCTACAAAGTGAGTCCAGGTCAGCCAGGGCTACACAGAGAAACCCTGTCTCGAAAAACCAAAAAAAAAAAAAAAAAAAGAAGTACTCTGACAGTGAGATTTCTTTATTTATATTTTATTAGCTTGCCTTTTTTCTTTTTAGCCTTGATGTGTATTTACAAGGGATGGCTTCCGAGTCCAGTCGCCTCTCCTCATAGCCACACCCCATCATGACCTGAAGTGTGTGGGCTCCACATGCAGGCCTCATTCCCCACGAGCTCGGGTTTACCAGCCGGGCAAAGTGAAAGCATTCTGCGTGCATTTCTCAGTACTGGGGTAGGCAAGCTCTCCCCGGCTTACCCAGCCAGGCTTCCTTTTCTCTCTGAGTGTTCTCTCTGGTCCACTTTCCAGGAACTGGCACCAACGCATGTTACATGGAAGACATGAGCAACATCGACCTGGTGGAAGGGGACGAGGGAAGGATGTGCATCAACACGGAGTGGGGGGCCTTCGGGGATGACGGGGCCTTGGAGGACATCCGCACGGAGTTTGACAGAGAGCTGGACCTGGGCTCCCTCAACCCTGGGAAGCAACTGTGAGTGCCCTCTTGTCGCCGTCATCCAGGGATCAGCAGCTGGTGTCCCCCGCTCACCCAGACCCTATCTGTACCTGGGAAGGTTTCTAGGCGTGACCAGCCACCCAGCCACCCAGCCACCCAGCCACCCGACGTCCTCAGGGCTGTCATCTCCCAGCAGCGGCTCCCAGCAGCCACACCCTCTCGGAGTTTCAGCCTTGGCCTACCCAACAGCTGCTGTGACTCCCCCTGCATTTCTCCTTCTGTGTGCTGAGCCTTGGAGGCTCACCGCCGGGGGTGTGGCTGTCTTTTCTACACGCAGTGCCTTCCGCTCTGCCCGACCCCTGCGGGCGCCCATTTCCCTGTAACTATGAGCCGTCTCCAGCCAAGGCAGCAGTCTCATTTTCACTGATGTCTGCTTCACTCAAAAGAAACCACACTCTCTTAGATCAAACCTGGTTTTCATTTGCTTGCCTTCTGTTTCTTCAATGTTCTAAGGTGATTATTTTCTTCTTCTTAAAAAAAAAAAATCTAGCTTTTGTTAGTTTTTATTTGCGCTTGTGTGTGTGTGTGTGTGTGTGTGTGTGTGTGTGTGTGTGTGTGTGGGCACTCATGCAAGTGTGAGTGCAGGTGCCCACAGGGGCCAGAAGGTGGCGCTGGACCCCACCTCCCTCAGAGCTGGAGGTACAGGTGGTGGCGAGCTGTCTGATGCGGCTGCTCGGAACTGAATTCAGGTCCTTTGGAAGAGCAGCAAACGCTCTTAAACCGCTGAGCTCGTCTCTGCAGTCCCAATGGTCTAAGAGTGTTTATGCTGCAACGTGTAAGGCTGGCCATGAAACAGATAGTTCTGGATTTTGTATCTTACTGTATTTAAACACTGAACATTATATTACTACTCAGCCTAGGAAACAATTAGCAGTTGTCTGGTGGAGAGTCTCAGCGTAGAAGCGAGCACCATCTCCTGGGGTCGTCTATCTGGGTCATGGTGGGCCTCCCCTGGGTTCTTCAAGCTTCCTGTCAGTCAGCGTTCTGTTACTGTAACAAATGCCTAAGCTAGTCGGCTTGTGAAGGTTCATCGGGCTCACAGTTTTGGAGGTGCTAGTCCAGGCTCCATTGCTTTTAGGCCTGTGGCCAGGCAGTCTATTACGGTGGAGGTATGTGGTGGAGGAAGCCATTTATCTCAAGGCTGGGTGTGACACAGAGAGAGGCCCCGGGGTTCTACTTTCCTCTTCAAGGACATGCCCCTAATGGTAAGTTAACTTTTAGGAGGCCCACCACATAAAGGTGCCACCTCCTGACAGTACCATATAGGCTAAGGAACAGGCCTTTGACAAATCAGCCTTCGGGGGACACTCCAGATTGAAACCATAGCACCAGGTTCTCTGAGACAGAAGCTCAAAGTGGCGGTTAGAAGCACCTGAGTCTTTGCTCTGGTTGTCACGTGATGGCCGAGTGAGCTTAGGAAACATAGCAGAAGTCTACAACGTTGTGGTTCCTCATGGCTGATGTAGGAATGGCTCCTCCATGGCCTGGGCATTTGGGAACTAATGTTGTGTAGCCTGAGTATCACTTCTATCCCTTGCAGGTTTGAGAAGATGATCAGTGGCCTGTACAT
The DNA here is from genome assembly GCA_907164525.1 of Lophiomys imhausi. Taxonomy (NCBI): domain Eukaryota; kingdom Metazoa; phylum Chordata; class Mammalia; order Rodentia; family Muridae; genus Lophiomys; species Lophiomys imhausi. Next base: position 804,261 of record CAJQZJ010032569.1, on the reverse strand, counting down.
GGGGGAGCTGGTCAGGCTCATCTTGCTGAAGATGGCCAAAGTTGGTCTCCTGTTTGGGGGTGCAAAATCCTCTGCTCTCCTTACAAAGGGCAAGATCGGAACTCAGCACGTGGCTGCCATGGAGAAGTAAGCTATCGGGGCATGTCTGTCCCTGCCACCTTGCCTCTGTGAGCTGCTGGGGCGTCCCTCTGCCTTGCCTCTCTGGAGGGTTGCGGGTGGTGGCCACAGCGCCATGTACTCAGGTGATGGAGCAGCAGTAGGGACAAGATCTTCCTCCTTCACAGGGAGTTTCAGCCCTAGGAATGGCTTCAGACAAGCTGGAAATCTCTGCTGTGGCTCAGTGTCATGCTTTTGAGGGTTTCACTAGCCAGGGACTGCAGTCAGAAAGCCACCCTCTCACCATGATTTTCTGCCTTCTTCTCCCCTTGAATAGTGGAGTGACTAGTAATATTTTTTTTGGGGGGGGGTCACAGATCCCTTGGGGAATTCGAGTCAGGTCCAGGATGCTTATCCCAAATCGTACATTTATATACATTTTTACTTATGATATCTAGGCATCCTTGGACTCTGAAGGGTAGAGAGTCTTGGAGCCCTGCTGTAACCTGAGCCTTTTCCACTCCTGGCATGGCTGCCTTATGATCTTATGATTTGAGACTTTATACTAGAAGTCCTGCAATGTCAAGCTGACTGATGAAGAAGCTTAGCGCAGTCAGGTCAGAAACCTGCCCCTCGGGCATGCGATCCCTGGCACTGCCCAGAGCTCTGCAGTCAGTCTCATGTGCACAGTCCGTATCCGCACAGGGCTGGGCGGGGATAGAACCCAGTGACGGTAGAGCGTGAGGTGCTTAAAAGCACGGTGGCTCTGGACTCTAACTACCGGAGTCAGGCCGTGGCCCCAGCACTTGGTCGCTGTGTGAGCCTCAGGATTCTTGTGAGGACTGGCTGAGGTGACTTGCATGCTGGAGCCTTAGCAGGTACCTGGCACACGGTGAGCAGCTCCTCTTTCCAGGGCTGATGTCATTGGCTATGCTATGAGATAGCGCACACAGTTCCCAGAGCACACATCCCAGGAGGATGCCCAGAGCACGGAGAAGTGTGGGCCTCTCATTCTTGTCCCCTGGCTAGGAATAAAGAAGGCTTGGCCAATACGAGAGAGATCCTGGTGGATTTGGGCCTGGACCCCTCTGAGTCCGACTGCATTGCTGTCCAGCATGTATGTACCATTGTCTCTTTCCGCTCCGCCAACCTCTGCGCGGCTGCTCTGGCTGCCATCCTGACACGCCTCCGGGAGAACAAGAAGCTGGCCCGGCTCCGCACCACAGTGGGCATGGATGGGACCCTCTACAAAACACACCCTCAGTACGTGCCACCCACCGGCCTGTGTCCCACCACCAAGTCTCCCTTGGAGCTGAGTCCTGGGGCTCCCTCAGGTCTGTGGTGCATAGACCTGGGCGGGTGGAATCAGCTCCCTCTTAATAGTAACGTTTCAAGGGGCGGCTGAGCACCGCCTGCATTTACACAGCTGGCTGGGTGCTTTGGGGAAGCACTCTTAAAAAGATGAGCCGTTAGCTGGATGTGGTGCTGCATAATCAGGTAATCACAGAACTCAGGGGCTGACCAGCAGCAGTTTCTCTAGGGTGTACGGAGGGTAGAGCAATGGAGACCTCCACTGTAAGGAGGCAGGAAGAGAGCAAACTTAAGGCTAGCCTGGGCTATGAAGCAACACCTATCTGAAAGAAAGAGTTTGTTAAAGCAATTGCCTAATTAGAAAGGACGCCTGTCGGTCTGTCTGTCTGTCTGTCTGTCTGTCTGCCTGCCTACCTACCTACCTATCTATGCATCCATTAGTGTGTTTATTCATTCATCTCTCGTGTGTCCATATGTCCATCTGCCAGCCTTCCTAACTTTATCTACTTATCTATCTTCCTAACTTTCTGTCTGACATTTTTCTAGCCATCTTTCTCTCCATTATCTAGGTTATACCTACGGCATGGTAAGACTGAAAAGCAAGAAATACCTGGTCATTGATGGGGAAAATCAGTGACAGCAGGGGTTGCCAGATCCTGCTAGGAAGACATAGGGGAATGAAAATGTCTCAGGAGGATTCACTCATTAGCTAACAGAGGCTGCATCAGAAGCCAAGAGTGTACACTCTAGAGAAGCTGACCAAGTGAATCCTTCCCCGGTGGACAGAGGTGACACCTACCGTCACACTGTTCATTCATGCACATGCCCTTTGAGTTGAAACGTCAGCACTTCCCTTAGCTTCCAAAGTGTCCTTTCTACTGCCTTAGATGTCATAGTCCATCCTCACACTGTCCAACAAGCAGAGCCTCCAGGACCCATTGCCCACTAGCCCTGTGTCTGTTCCCACTGGCCAGACCAAGCTTATACGACTATTCAATATCTGACTGTCACTTCTGCCTTCAGGTACCCCAAACGCCTGCACAAGGTGGTGAGGAGACTGGTCCCAAACTGTGACGTCCGCTTCCTCCTGTCAGAGAGTGGCAGCACCAAGGGGGCCGCAATGGTGACTGCAGTGGCCTCTCGGGTACAGGCCCAGCGTAAGCAGATTGACAAGGTGCTGGCTTTGTTCAAGCTGACCCAAGAGCAGCTCACGGGTGTGCGGGACAAGATGCAGACTGAGCTAGAGTACGGGCTGAAGAAAGAGACTCACGCTCTGGCCACAGTGAAGATGCTTCCCACCTATGTCTATGGGATGCCTGATGGCACAGGTAGGTTGGTACAGGCACCTGCTCCATAGGGATGAGCAGGGCTCCGGTCCACACTCAGCAAAAGCAGTGAGTATAAGAACTTAGGATGAGGGGAAGGGGGTAGTCAGTAGAGGGCAGTTCTGGAGCTGTGAGACTTGGTTAAACCCTGTGTGTGTGTATATGTGTCTGTGAGTGTGTGTGTATGCATGTGTGTGAGTGTGTATATGTGTATGTGTGTGTGAATGTGTATATGTGTGTGTGTGTGTATGTGTGTGTTTTCAGTGCAGGTGAGAACAGCAATGGACCTCATGCTGTGAGCCAGCAGAAGTCCCTATGCTACCCCTAACTTTCCCTTTGGACACTTGGGCTTGTGTGGGGCTTCAGGGGTTCCTCTGGATGGCGCTCCTCTGGGGTTTGGGTTGTGACTTTGCTCCTCACTGTTTTTGGCACTGACTTTTCCAACCCTTGGGCCTGCTGTTTTCTCTGCTCAGCTGAGAGAAGTCACTGAGCGGTGGGGTTACCTCTCTGCAGCTGTCTCAACTCTGTGACCCTCAGGGGCCTCTGCTGGAAGCAACAGCCTTTGCTAACTGCCTTTGGTGTATTTATTTATTTATTACTTTTATTTATTATGGGAAGTGTGTGTCCACATGCACACATGTGGAGGTTACAGGAGGACTTGTAGGAGTTTATTCTCCTTCCACCTCGTGAGTTCTGAGGCTCAAACTCAGGTCGTTAGGATTGGTGGCGTGTGTGCCTTTACCCGCTGAGCCGTCCTGTTGGTCCATGCTCAGGCCTTACAATTTGCTTTGGGTTTTGTCATATCATCCTCAAAAACCATTTTGCCTGTTACCTGAAGAGGGAATAGTCCCATTTCATGGATGCCACAGGCTCATAAGCATCTGAGGGTCACACATTTTTGAATCTCTCTCTCTCTCTCTCTCTTTTGTTTTTTTGAGACAGGATTTCTCTATGTGGCCCTGGCTGTCCTGAACTCGCTTTGTAAACTAGGCTGGCCTTGAACTCACAGAGATCTGCCTGCCTCTACTGGGATCAAAGGCACTGCCATGCCTGGCTCATTTTGAATCTTTTAACAGCAATGATTTATCTGGGGGCAAAATCATGAATTCATGGAAAAAACTGAGAACAGTAAAGTAAATGCACCATTTCTTTCTCCTTTCATCTCTTGTTTTTTTCTGCCCTCATCCCTCAAATCTTCATGAGGCAGCAACTGCATGTTAGGCTGTGTTCTAGGCACAGCAATAGAGCAGTATCCCTGTCCTTATGAACGGGCTTTAGATAGGCAGGCAGATAGAAATATTGTAAATGGCACATGATACCAGGATGACAGGAAGAAGAACAGGAAGAAGGCTGGCATGATGTCTTTGGCAATCTTGAGAGACAGAAGGATCAGTACAGTTAGGAGTGGGTAGATGAATGGAGATCAGCGAGAGAGGTCGTGTGGCCCAGGCGCTGATGCTGAGAGCCAGAGGGGGAAGAGGTCCTGCAGCTGGGGACCTGCACCGTCCCATGACACAGGGCTGGAGGTGGTTTCCCAGCCAGAGGACATGGGGACCAGGGGAGGGGTAACAGGAATTGGTTTATACCGGGCCAGTGAGATGGCTCACTTGGTAAAGCTGCTTAATTGTGTAAGCCTGGCAACCATCCTGGGATCACATGGGGCAGGGTGCGGGGCGGGGGGGGGGGGGGGGAGGGGTGGGAGGAGAGAACCACCTCAGCGAAGTTGTTCTCTGACCTCCAAATATGTGCTGTGGCACACGTGTTCTCCTTCCCATATCATGCACACACATACATATAGTGCAAGAGGAATAGGATCATGCTTATGGTAAAAGATTCCCCTGAACTTTCTAAGCAGGATGGAAATGCTTCCCCGTTTGAGGCCTCCTGAGCGCCAGGTTCAGCACACCATGTCCTCCACCCTGAGTCAGTATACAGTGTTAGGCTAAAATTGTCAGTGAGGTTTAGAGTTGGAAGAACCCTTGAAGGCCCAACTTGCTCCCTCTGTAGACATGGAAAGAGGCCCAGGAGGAAAGCTACTTCTCTGAAGCAGTGGGTGACCCTGGGTCTTGCAGAAGTGGAGACTCAGAAAAATATTCTGGCCTAAGACAGCTTCCAAGCTCATGCCAGGGCCTGAGGCTTCTTTGGTCTGGGAAGCCAGGAGCAGAGACTCCCTTTCTACTGGGCTCAGCCCTCTGTTCTTCTTCCAAGAGCCCAGCAGGGGTCCCTGCTCAGCATGTGTGGGTGGGACGCAGCCTCCACTTTCTCTACCACAGAGAAAGGCAAGTATCTTGCTCTGGATTTGGGGGGAACTAACTTCCGAGTCCTCCTGGTGAAGATCAGAAGCGGATGGAGGTCGGTGCGAATGTACAACAAGATCTTTGCCATCCCCCTGGAGATCATGCAGGGCACCGGTGAGGAGGTGAGAGTTAGGGCAGGGTGCCCGCCGCCACAGCCGTTGGTGCACGCCTCAAATGGGTGCCACTCTCTCCCTCCAGCTGTTTGACCACATTGTGCAATGTATCGCCGACTTCCTGGACTACATGGGCCTCAAGGGCGTCCGGCTGCCTTTGGGCTTTACCTTCTCATTTCCCTGCAGACAAACATGCATTGACAAGGTAAGATGGCCCTGCCAGTCAGGGGGCGGGGGGCGGATTTCAAGGTTCCTCTGTGTCTGTGCTCACATTAGGTTTTGTTTTTTGAGACAGGGTCTCAAGTATCCCAGGCAAACCTCAAATTCCTTTTTTTTTTTTTTTTTTTTTTTGTTTTTTGGAGACAGGGTTTCTTTGTGTAGCCCTGGCTGTCCTGGACTCAATTTGTAGACCAGGCTGGCCTCGAACTCGCAAAGATCCGCCTGCCTCTGCCTCCCAAGTGCTGGGATTAAAGGCGTGCGCCACCACTGCCCGGCTTCAAATTCCTTTTGTAGCCAGGGATCACCATGAATTTCAGACCCTCCTGCTTCCACCTTCTGAGCTCTAGGGTGGTAGGTATCCACCATGGTCAGGGCTTGTGGTGCTAAGGGTCAAACCCAGGGCTGTGCATGTGCTGGGCAAGCACTCTTCTGACTCAGACACGTCACTAGCCCACTGTTCACACAGCCAGATGCTCATTACATAGAGGGATTTCATCACATGGAGGTTTTCCTATTCAGCACATTTTGTTTCTCCTATTTTGACATTCACGAAAGACTTAATTCTTTGGTATCTGCAGGGGATTGGGTCCAGGACTCCCCACAGGTGCCACAGTCCACTGTTGCTCAAGTTCATTCTACACAATGGCATAATGTGTGCACAGATCATGCGTGTGTTCTCCTGAGTAAGGGAAGTCAGCTCATTTCTACATAGCTTCTCACACTGCAAATGCCGAGCAGGTTGTTAGGGAAGAATAATAAGAAGGGCCCAAATTCTTTTTAATTATCTTTGTTTGCTTTTGAGTCTCTGCCTTTGCGTACATCTGTGCCGCACATGTGTGTGGTGCTTGTGGAAGCCAGAGGAAGACATCAGATCCCTAGGAACTGGAGTTGCAGGTGGTTGTGAGCCTCCATATGGGTGCTGGGAACAGAACATGGGTCTTCTACAGGAGCAACCAGTGCTCCTAACTGCTGAGCCATCTCTCCAGTCCCTTTCTGAATAGTTTTTATATACAGTTGGTTGGATCTTGGGAGTGGCCCTCTCAGATGTGGCCTGGTATGCAATAAAAGGACACATGTGACACTATTAGAAAAGATAGGCCCAATCATATTATGGAGAGGTTTGGGAAGGTAATGACCAGTGAAGGGTAATTAGGACAACCGGGCAATATTTTTTATGTGCTTCTGAATAGCACATGTGAAGGAGACACCAGAAGTTGTAGGGTTTGTATTGTCTGATGAAAGAAAGCTCACCCATGTGAAATGTGTTTCCCAAGCTGTCACGGTAGCACATGCTTGTAACGGCAGCACTTGGGAGATGGAGACAGGAAGCTCAAGAGTTGAAGGCCACCTTTGGCTGTGTAAGGAGTTCAGGGTCAGCCTAGGATACATGATACCCTGCCTTTCCCCAGTAATAATTAATAATAATAATGAAGAGGAGGAGGAGGAGGAGGTTGGATTAAATTAGTTACAGTGTGTACACCAAAAGCTTCCACAGTGCTAATTCTGTGTCAGTCACTGCCCTGTGCTCTTTGTGAACTTTACCAGACTTGGGGTGGGGGAAGAACAGGAAAACCATGGGTGCTGGAGCAAACTGTCAGCTTTATCATTTATTGGCTGTGTGACCTTGGGTAAGTTCTTAAACCTCTCTGTGGTTTGGTTTCCTAATTTTGTAAATGAGATTAGGGGCTGGACAGGTAAGTCAGCAGTTAAGAGCATTTATTGTTCTTGCAAAGGACTCAGATTCAGTTCACAGCTCCCACATGGTGCCTCACAATCGTCTGTAATTCCAGCCCCAGGCCATCTGACAACCTCTTCTGACCTTGACACCTGCACACACATGGTGCACATAAACTCACACAGGCACATGCAGGTGCATGTGCACACACATACACACAATCACAGAGACTTAGAAAATAAATCTTTATAAAATGAGGGTAGAACGCTGGGCGGTGGTGGCGCACGCCTTTAATCCCAGCACTTGGGAGGCAGAGGCAGGCGGATCTTTGTGAGTTCGAGGCCAGCCTGGTCTACAAAGCGAGTCCAGGACAGCCAGAGATATTCAGAGAAACCCTGTCTCGAAAAACCAAAAAAAAAAAAAAAAAAAAAAAATGAGGGTAGAAATTCTGCTTACTTTGTAGGCACGTCTGTGGGTTTTCAAATTTCTGTGCAATTATATGTGACTATTTTCTCAGTGAGAGAATACAGCAGGTTCTAGGAAGCTTTCCACAGTGTGTCACTAAGCAAGGAAAACAAAAGGCAATTTACACAAAATATAAATTTGCTTATTCAAAGTACAAGTAGGCAGACAGAAAGGGTTTGGGGGGATTTTCATTGGACTTACAGTAGCAATTACTCTTGGTAAAGGGATGGGGATTTATTATTATCAGTAGCATACATATTAGGTTTTATTTTAAACAAAACTAATGCATTCATACTATTGTTGCCATTAAGAATAAATAGACTAAGACTAAGAATAAATAGCACACTCCTTTAACCTCAGCACTCCAGAGGCAGAGGGAGGTGGATCTCTGAGTTCGAGTCCAGCCTGGTCTACAGAGTGAGTTCCAGGACAGCCAGGGTCACATAAAGAAACCCTGTCTCGGGGGCTGGAGAGGTGGCTCAGAGGTTAAGAGCACTGGCTGTTCTTCCCAAGGTCCTGAGATCAATTCCCAGCAACCACATGGTGGCTCACAGCCATCTACATTGAGATCTGCCAGGGCATATACGTAGAACAAATACTGTACACACAATAAACAAACAAACAAACAAACAAATAAATAAATGTAAAAAAAACTTAAAAAAAAAGAAACCCTGTCTAAAAAAAAAAAAGAATATATTATGTGGGAAAGAGCCCCACCAACTGTCCTAACTCCAAGAGGAGGCTGGTGAAGAGTTCAGGCAACTGGGAGCATAGCTACCAATGGTCAGTCACAGGGGAAAGAAAGACGAAAGATTATTTTTGTGTAATTGTAATTTTTTTTTTTTTTTTGGTTTTTCGAGACAGGGTTTCTCTGTTTAACAGCTCTGGCTGCCCTGGACTCGCTTTGTAGACCAGGCTGGCCTCGAACTCGCAAAGATCCGCCTGCCTCTGCCTCCCAAGTGCTGGGATTAAAGGCGTGTGCCACCACTGCCCGGCTTGTAATTTATTTTTTTAAAAAAAGTATTCCTGTTGGGAATGTGCCCTGAGGACTATGGAGACCTGGTGAATGACAGCCTTAGGGAAAGGCAGTGTCTAGACAACGGTTCTGTGGGCCACCCTTCCTGGCCTAGCATCCTAGCCCTGCCAGTTACTCCTTCTCAACCCCTGACCAGGCTAACCCCTTCTACACATTAAAATACTACCATGAATATTAAGTGTATTGATTTTGGAAAATATAGAAAAATAACAAAGCACTTATAGTCTTGGATCCAAAGACAGCCAGTCACCCCTTGGGCTCATATTGTTCCAGGCCCTCTTCTAGACTGAGTATCTCTGTCATTTAAAAAATAAAAGCAAGCTAATTCTGTACCTGTGTTTTAATGGCTTTCTTTTAAAAATGTATGATGAGAACAGTTCTCCAGTGCTCTGTGTTACCTAACAGTATGGCGGTTCTGGTTTGTATTAACTGATAATAATGGATAAGACAGTAGATCTCAATACTGTAGGGGGACAGGATGGTGCTTTTTCCTGTGTAACTAATGGTACTGGGGCCCATGTTTTGTAACTTGACCTCTGAGGACACCTCAGTGTGCCATGGGCTTCATTAGAAGTGGGATGGCCCTAACTCCAGACTTTGATTCTGTGTAGCAGTGACAGGGACAGATCTGACTCTTGAAAACCATGCAGAACTGGGAAGAGCCCATTTGTAGGAAGAGCCCATTGTGGCAGGAGCCCTTGTCTGGGACATGTGGGGACGGTGGAGGTAGAAGCAGGCCAAGAACATGCATGTTCCACCTGTGATCAGAATCGGCACCTTCTGTTTGTTGGATCTACCCTGCTCTGTGACCCTCAGAACTGCCTCCCAAGTGAAGTTCCCCTTCTTTGTTTCAGGGGACCCTGGTAGGGTGGACCAAAGGCTTCAAGGCCACCGACTGCGAAGGGGAGGACGTGGTGGACATGCTCAGAGAAGCCATCAAGAGGAGAAACGTAGGCTATGATGGGGAGGGAGGCTCATGGTGGACCTTGTCCTCTTCCCCTGGGCACTTCCCCTTCACCTGCTCTGCCTTGGTATGCCCAGGCAATGGCACACAGGCCTCGGTCTGCCTTGGGCCAAGGTGCCCTTTGCACATTCTGCTTTCAGGACAGCTGCTTGCTCCCTTTGCAGGAGTTTGACTTGGACATCGTTGCTATCGTGAATGACACAGTGGGGACCATGATGACATGTGGCTATGAAGATCCCAATTGTGAGATCGGCTTAATTGCAGGTGGGTTGTCAGGAATGGCCCGCTGGCCTGGTCCTATCTGATCCTCTTGAGGGCTGATGACGGAGGGTCACTGCCCTCCTGGCAGAGGCTGCTCCAGAGATGGATGCAACTCAGTCTGGGATTCTGGCTCCACTCATTTCAAGACTCTTTTTTTTCTTTACAAAATTTTTTTATTCTTTGTTTGTTCATATTATTCACCCCAGGCCTGTTCATCTCCCCAACCCCTCATATCCACCCTTTGCCCTTGCAAATCCCCCCAAAACACACACACATACACACACACACACACACACACACACACACACACACACACCAACTAAAAACAAACAGAAACCAAAAATACAAAAACAAAACAAAACAAAGCATAGAAAACATCTCACTGAGCTGGGTGTGGTGGCGCACACCTTTAATCCCAGCACTCAGGAGGCAGAGGCAGGTGGATCTCTGTGAGTTTCTACCAGCCTGGCCTACAAAGCGAGGAATATGATGATGATGACAGAGATGCTGTTGCTGCTAAAGATGGCAAGTATCACTCATTGGCTACTTAACATGTAGAGAGGATACACAAATGCTGCCTTATTCCTTTCTGTTTGATGACTCCATAGGGCACACTTGCTTAAGACTGGCCAGCTGAATATAAAGCTGGATTGCCATTCAGCTCGGTCTCAGGCCCCAACTTATCTTATTTATGGCACTAATCTGTCTCTCTTAGGCCTAGTGTTGACCTTGAGGACTAAAGTCCCTTCATGATCCCTTCCAGGGACAGGGAGCAATGTGTGCTATATGGAGGAGATGAGGAACATTGAGCTGGTGGAAGGAGATGAAGGCCGGATGTGCATCAACACAGAGTGGGGAGGATTTGGAGATAATGGCTGCATAGATGACATCCGCACCCAGTATGACCAGAAGGTGGATGAGGGCTCCTTGAATGCTGGCAAGCAGAGGTGAGAAGAGCAGGTGGCTGTGTGTGTCCTGTGCCCAGGGAGCAGTTCTGTTCTTGTGACATCAACCTTATAGCGTTGTCTGTGCCGGGCGGTGGTGGCGCACGCCTTTAATCCCAGCACTTGGGAGGCAGAGGCAGGCGGATCTTTGTGAGTTCGAGGCCAGCCTGGTCTACAAAGTGAGTCCAGGACAGCCAAGGATACACAGAGAAACCCTGTCTCGAAAAACCAAAAAAAAAAAAAAATAGCATTGTCTGTGCTTCGTACACCTCTGTACCAGGTGACAGTACAGGGTCCTCACGGAAGGTCATCTTGATGCTTCTAACAGAGAGAAGAACGGGTCCCTTTTCTAATTACCATAAGGTACCATGAAGGCTCGTGGGGCTCCGGAAGTCAGCCAGAAGTGGTTAGAATGTGGGCTTGCAGGGTGCCTGGGTGTCACAGAGCAGGAGTGTGGTGACCTAGTGGGTCCTCTGATGGGCTTTACTAGATCCCATTAGAGGTCAAGGCCCTTAGCCTTTTAAGGTCAGTGAGCTCTAAGGGGTAGGAAACTGGTCCCCACGATGGACTGGAAGACTGACTCTCGGCTTGGTATCACATCATAGATCACAAGCCTTTGTGAGGTACATTTCAAATACTAACTACTGAAAAGACTGAAAATATAATGAATGGCTTCTAGACACCTTACATTCCACCTGCATTCTGACGCACATTAGTGAGTGGGGAAGAAAGGGCTAGACTGTGGTGGGGCTAGTGTGCTAGACCCCCCAGTGATCCTAGGCCCTTCCCCTGGAACAGGGTTGGGAAACTTTTCTATAAATGGCCAGGGAGTATTTTAGATCTTGTGAGACATATGGACTTTGTCCCAGCTAAGCTTGGCTTTATAATATGTAAACTGAGAAAAATGAGAGATTTATTATAATGGCTGATAAGCAAGTAGAGGCCGAACAGGTTGGAAATGTGCTAACACTGAGCTCAAGGTCACTTTGGGGACTGCTGAGCTGAGAACTTTGTCTACAAAGAGGCTTGAGCAAGAACAGGATGGATATTGGTGGCCCCTCATCCTGCTTTGGCAAGCTTTGTCACTGGCTGGTAAGTGGGCTGCTATAGCCTGGGTGAGCCAGTTGCTCTGAAACGACGGGCCCTCAGGCTGACGGTCTAGCTCAGTCTAGAGTGTGATGTAGTACATACAAACCCTGGGCTCAGTTCTCAGTTAGAAAGGGCTTGAAGACTTTATCAGTGAATGCCAGTTGAGTGCTGTGGCTCTTCTCCCAAGTCCTTTCTGGGTCTTAGCTATCTTATGTCTTTCTGCTGCGGCTTGTGTTTCTGGACTGAGAGTTTCATGGAGTGGAACTGGAATTTTGAATGAAATGAGAACATGACCGCTCCAAGGTATGGCTGAGGGATACAAGGGAGCGCAGGGTCAGAGGCACCTGGAAGAGTCCAGAGCAGGGAGAGAAAGTAGGAAAGTAAACATGACCAGTAGACTGAACTGGGCCATGACAGGGGAGAAGGAGAAAGGAAGAGAAGAGAGAGCAAAGAGGAGAGAAGACCAAGAGAGGGGACCAGGAGAGCACATGACCAAAATGGCAGAGTTATATAAGAAAGAGAAGCTGGAGGAAGGGAAGCCCATGGGCTGGCGAAGTTTAGGGTAGGGGGCATGGTGAGAGGAGCTGAGGGAAGCCAGGAGGCCGCATGTACTTTGGTATGCTAATAGGCACCACGGTTAGCCTTCTTCAGGCCTGACTAAGTTGCCTTACTTTATGTTATTTTGCGGTGTTTTTCCTGCTGGTTCTAGAATAGTTGAGGGTGTGAGGCTGACATTCAGGCCTCAGTGCACTTGTGTTTCCATTCACCTCCGTGGATAGTAGGAGTCTAGCTCCCCAACACACTTAAGAACGGCAATGGGATTGTGTCCCATCCACTGAAGCTTCCCAGAGCTGGCTGCTTCCTAAGTCCCTTCCACTCTTGCTGCACATCCTATAGAACATGGTGGAAAGGAGAACAGGATGAGGTTTTTTTCCCTCTTGAGCTTGTTGTGATCGCTAGTGGACAGATGTCTTCAAAGGCAAAGTTGATGTTCCAGTGTCTAAGGCAAAACCAAAAACCCAAATGAAATAAACACGGCAGAGATCTCTAGATGCTCAAACTGGCCAAGAAGAGTTGGCACGTGTGTCCTGTGCACTCCTTAGAATCCTGCTTCGCTCCCTGGCTTACAGGTGAAGCCCAAAGTAGGGGCTCATGGCATGTGACTGGAGTGTGGGAAGCTGGGCTTGGCGCCCAGCTAGCTCTGAAGCCCACATTTCTCACTTCACCTTCTTCTCTGTATTACTTTGACAACTGCAGAGAGAGCCTCCCGAGGCCAGTCTGAACCATGCACTTCAGGTGCCAGTGGTATACCTTCCACATCCAGACCTGGGTCCTCAGAAGCCACTTTTCTTCCCTCATCAGTCTTATCCCCTCTTCTCCAAACAGATATGAGAAAATGACCAGTGGGATGTACCTGGGGGAGATTGTGAGGCGGATCCTGATTGACCTGACCAGGCAGGGGCTCCTCTTCCGGGGGCACATTTCAGAGCGACTCCGGACCAGGGGTATCTTTGAAACCAAATTCCTGTCCCAGATTGAAAGGTGATGTATGACCAAATTTGCTTGCTTAGTGTGGGACGCTTGGGGAAGGGGAAGGCTGTCACACCCCCACCCCAACCCTGAGGGCTGGGAAGACTTGAGATTGGAAAGTAAAAGGGAGTCTAGGGATGTAGCTCAGTTGGTAGAGTGCTAGCCTAGCATGTATGAGGCCCTGGGTTCGATCCCCAGCATCATCACAAAGCAGGTGTTGTGGGTCACACCTGTAATCTCAGCACTCGGGAAGTGGAGGCAAGAGGATCATAAATTCAAGGTCATTGTTTGCTCCATAGTGAGTTTGAGGCCATCCTGGAGTATATGAAACCCTCCAGAGAGAAACAGAGAGAGTAGATAGGAAGGCCCCAGTGGGCATGGAGTCCACTCAGGGCCACTCCATTACCCACCTGCATTAGATTCCAGCCCAGAGGACAGCATACTACCTGGGGATAGAGATTAGCACCGGGTTACTTAATTCAAAGGACTGGGTTCTCTACTGAGGGTCCAGAAGGATTGCACAGAAACTAAGTTAGGCTAAAAGTTAACCCTCCTCTATTCTGAAAAGATGATGTGCCTGTAACAAGAAGAACCTGGAAGAGAAAATCACTCATACGCTTATTACCAAGCACAGATATTTTGAGTTTTGTGTATTTTGTCCCTTCTCGAGTTCTTTAATACGTGAAAATTTATTTTTTAAACATTTCTGCTTCTTTTTTTTAACATTTATTTGTTTGTTTGTTTATTGTGTATACAGTATTTTGCTCTACATATGTGCCCGGGCAGCAGATCTCAATGTAGATGGTTGTGAGCCACCATGTGGTTGCTGGGAATTGAACTCAGGACCTTTGGAAGAACAGCCAGTGCTCTTAACCTCTGAGCCATCTCTCCAGCCCGTGAAAATTTATTTGACACAAGCCATCATATTACATATAGTTTACATATTATCTGTTTGGTGTTTAGTCATAGAAAATTTCACTTACAATGCTGTTTTTGTTTCTGCTTGATTTTTAGACAGGGTCTGATACAGCATGGGTAGCCTCAAAGTTGCAGTGCAGCTGAGGTCTGTGTCTAGCTCCCAAGTGTGTGCTACCATGCCTGGTTTCTGTTTCTTATTTTACTTTTTATTATGGAAATTTTTAAACATCTACAAAACTAGAACAATAGTGATATGGACCCAGTGTTCCCATCACTACTCCCACAAAGGTCAGCCCATCACAACTGGGTTTGTCGCACACTCCTACTGGCTCGGCCTCTGGCTAAGTTAATTTGAAACAGAGCCCATATCTGTGTCAGCTCCTTTGTAAATATTTCCAAAATGCACTTCTAAAATAGGAGCTCTTTAAAAAATCATAACCGAGTATCATTATCAGACCCAAAACAGCCAATGTTAAACCTTGATGTCAAAATATCTTCTTAGAGTTCTGTTTCCTGAATTGCCAAACAAAACCGAAACAAAACCAAAAAGCAATAGTAGAGTTGATGGCTATGCATTCGTAGACCAACGGGCCCCTTATTTGGTTGATGTGTCTAAAATCTGTTTTACTCTATAGGCATCTTCTCCCTTTCTTATTTTCACTAACTGCATAGTTGTTGAGAAAACTGTATCTCATCCTACCACTTCCTTGAATTCCGGATTTTGAAAATTATAGTATTCAGTACCCTTCCTTGGTCTCTCGTGTCTTCTGGAATTCTTGCGGTTACCCGGGATGCCTGATCAGATCAGATTGTTGGACTTTGATTTGTCTGTCTTTTTTCCTATACCGTCACTCATTGATGTTTATGGTGACAGTCTTATGCTGCCAGCATTAATTAGTTAGAATATTTCTTGAAAGCAAACTTTCCTTTATCAGTTTGTTAGCATAATGACAATTTTGAATGTCTGCATAAAACCTGTTACTATACTATAATTTACAAACTTCCCTTTAGCATGCGATGCCAACGTTATAATTTGTGAATTTTTGTTATCCTGAGGAACACCATAATTATTCTTTTTGCACAGCCATTTGCATCTTATGAATCATTTACTTTGGAGTAGAAACATTTGACAAAGGGAGCACGTCACTGAAGTGTGTTGCTTTTTGGAAAGTGGCTTCCGAGGCTGAGGATGTGTCTCAGTTGATGGAATGCTTCTCTGGCATGCGCTAAGCCCAGGGTTCAATCCCCAGCATGGCATAAGCCAGGTCTGGTGGTGCATGAATGTAATCCCAGCACTTGGAAGGCAAAGAAAGAGAAGTTTAAGGTCATCTTTGTTTATATAATGAGTTCTAGGGCAGCTTGGGCTATACAAAACCCTGTAGCCCCCCCCCCAATATTTTCTATTACCGCCCCTACCAGTTATGTTTAGATATGCTGGTTCCTCTCAATCTGTGCCCAATCATTGAATTTTATTAGTCTTTCTGGTTAGATGGTTTTGAGTGAAAAAGCACCCTGGGGGGCAGTGATGGAAGGTCCAAGCCAGGCATGGTGGTACACATCTCTTATCCAAGCCATTGGGAGGCAGAAACAGGAGGATCTCTTTGGGCTACATAGGGAATGCCAGGCCAGTCAGGGCTTCATAACAAGACTTTATTCCAAAAACACAATTAAAAAAACAACAAGAGAAAGAAAAAAAAAACCATCAGTGCACTCACTTTACAAGTGAAGTCAGGCTGGGCGTGGTGATGAACGCCTTTAGTCCCAGCACTCAGGAGGCAGAGACAGGAGGATCTCTGTGATTTCAAGGCTAGCCTGCTCTACAAAGTGAGTCCAGGGCACCCAGGGCTACACAGAGAAACTCTGTCTCAAAAAAAACAAAAACAAAGCTGGGCGGTGGTGGCGCACGCCTTTAATCCCAGCACTTGGGAGGCAGAGGCAGGTGGATCTTTGCAAGTTCGAGGCCAGCCTGGTCTACAAAACAAGTCCAGGATAGCCACAGCTGTTAAACAGAGAAACCCTGTCTCAAAAAACCAAAAAAAAAAAAAACAAAAACAAAAAAAAACCCACAAACAAAGAAAAAAACAAGTGAAGACACTGTTCACAGGGAGTGAGTACTGTAGGGTTCTTGCCATCTGGGGAACTGGCCATAGAAGGCAGAGTCACTGTAGAATAAGGGACTAGAAAGAAAGAGCTCAGGGTTTAAGAGCAGTGGCTGCTCTTGTAGAGGACCTGGGTTTGTTCCTCAGGAGCTGTCCTTCAGCCTTTCTGGGCAAAGACAAACATTAAAACACACTCACTGAGACAAGAAATAAAACCCAAACAAACATGGCCATCCCAAGACCAACAGCACACAGTGCTTTGTCACCCTTGGCCTCTCAAGCCAACACATGAAACGGCTGCTTTGTGAAAAGTCATCCTAGAGCTTTGCAGATCTGCAGTCATTCTGTAGCATGGCTGGCCTGCTGTGTGATCCCTGCCTGGCCACATAGGTGGCTTGTCTGTCATTCTTTTTTTTTTTTGGAGTGGGGAGGGGTTTCAAGACAGGGTTTCTCTGTGTAACAGTACTGGCTATCCTGGAACTTGCTTTGTAGACTAGGCTGGCTTCAAACTCAGAGATCTGACTCTGTCTCTGCCTCCCGAGTGCTGGGATTAAAGGCGTGTACCACCAGGCCTGGTCTGACAGCTCATACCTTTAATCCCAGTGCTTGGGAAGTGGAGGCAGGAAGATTATCATGAATTTGAGGCAAGCCAGAGGCTACATGACAGGAAACAAAACCCAAAACAATAGAAACAAAAATTGAGGGAGATTGGCCTTCAGCATAGGGAGAGAGTACCCCAGGGTAGTGCTAAGTTTCTGTGAGGCTCCCGCCTAAAAGGACATGCCTTGGACTCTGAACTCCAAACTCCTAGAAAATAGGCATCTGGTATGTTGGTTGCCTACCCTCATATTAGCTCCTAGTGAGATGGGCAAGGGTGTACCCAACACAAGGGTACTCACTCATAGCTCTTTAAAGGCAATGGGACTTCCCCTAGAGTGAGGGATTTTCCTTGTATCTCTGACATTCCACACCCTCAGCCATTGACAGCATTCTTTGGGCCAAGGCACAACGAAGAGACCAGAAGACTCCCTCCCCATCATGTGAAGCAGGTCCCAGGAGCAGGAGGCAGCTGCTAATGTTCTGGCCTGCTTGTCCACAGTGACCGGCTGGCCCTCCTGCAGGTCAGGAGGATCCTGCAGCAGCTGGGACTGGACAGCACATGTGAAGACAGCATCGTGGTGAAGGAGGTGTGTGGGGCCGTGTCTCGGAGGGCTGCTCAGCTCTGCGGTGCAGGCATGGCTGCCATTGTGGAGAAAAGGAGAGAAGACCAGGGGCTGGAGAACTTCAAGGTCACTGTGGGTGTGGACGGCACGCTGTACAAGCTGCACCCTCAGTGAGTGCCCGAGATGGGCGCAGGAACCGGGATAGAGGGCAGGCAAGCGGGTGATCTGGGATGGACCCCCTCAAAGTCTTCATCTTCGCAGTGGGAAGATATGGCCCCATGGGGATAGTAGCTGGACATGTAGAGCCCTCTGCTGTAGAGGCTGGAGCAAGGGCTGGGGCTCCTGCTTCCTGGTTGTCCACGCAAGGCCAGGAGTCAGCCTTTAAACTCCAGGATCCTCATCTGTGGCCAGGTCAACAGTAGTGACCCCTGCCTTTGGGTATGGAGATTAAATGGGCACCACTGGCCACTGAATAAATACCACATGTTGTGATTGTAGCACCGACTGACTTTATAGGGCCAGGCACAGAGCATGGCCAGAGCGCCGGCCAGGTATGATCTGGCCGTAATTTCTTAGTTCGTTCAGTAGACAGAAAAATGAAAAGCCCTGTCACGACACACAACACATTGTTGACTCCAGGCTCTCCTATGCATAAGGCCAGTTTTTGCCTGCTTTGAGTTTTGGCTCTTTTTCTGTAGGATGGGGCAAAAAAAAAAAAAAATCACCTCATAGGTTATCAAGTCTAATAGCTTCACTAATGAAAGCTATTACTTTCTTTGGGGGCAATGGGTTGTTGAGACAGGGTTTCTCTGCATAGCTGTGGCTGTTTTGGAACTCACTCTGTAGTCCAGACTGGCCTCAAACTCACAGAGATCTTTCCTGCCTCTGCCTCCCAAGTGCTGGGATCAAAGGCGTGTGCCACCACCTTCCCTAGGAATTTGCTATTTTTGTTCATTGTTTCCAATTTGTTTTGGTGACAAGGACATGTATGAACAAGATTATAAAATTCCTGTGGAGCTGATTTCTGGCTCATACCGTCTCCCTTTGTCCCTCGGATGATACACATTTTGGGGTTTGGTTTCTACAAATATAGCCTTTCAAATACATTTACGTTTATTCTGTATGTATTTGTGTATGTATGTGGATGCATAGGCATCATTTCTCTCCTATCACATGGGGCCCTCCCAGGAATCAAACTCAGGTCATCAAGACGGGGGGCAAACAACTCTGAGCCATCTCGCTACTCCAAATCTCTGTCTTGAACTGAGACTGGAACAAAGGCTAGAAAGAAACCATACAGTCCTTTTAAAAGAGGCTGACGCACCCACAGGGTGGTGGTGGTGGTGGTTTCGGCACACGCTTTTAATCCCAGCACTCAGGAGGCAGAGACAGACAGATCTCTGCGAGTTCAAGGCCAGCCTGGTCTACAGAGTGAGCTTCGGGACAGTCAGGGCTACACAGAAAAGCCCTGTCTCAAAAAACAAAACCAAAACAAGCCAAAAGGTGCTGACAAACGGTTTGATGGGGTCCCCTACCCCTTCACAGTAAGAGCCCCCAGAACTAGGGGCCATAGTTTCTGTCACTTTGCTCCTGTGAGAATCCTACAGCTGACACCACACTTGACTCTTGAGAGGGAGGTTTTCTCCTAAGGCCAGGGAGGAAAACACGGTCACAATAGTGTAGTCTGCCAATCCCGCTGCAAGGACTGATGCTATGTTCTTTTTGTCCCAGCTTCTCCCGGATACTGCAGGAGACGGTGAAAGAGCTGGCCCCTAAGTGTGATGTGACATTCCTGTTGTCGGAAGATGGCAGTGGAAAAGGAGCGGCCCTGATCACAGCTGTAGCCAAGAGGTTACGGCACTCGCAGAAGGAAAACTAGATGGCCCTGCTGGGCCCACGGTGCCCCTTGCTGACCAGGGACTGCCAGGTGGCCTTGTGGACCTTCCCTTCTCAGTACTCTCAGCATCCTGGTGCTGGCTTTGGAGTGACACTTGGTGACAACTCCATTGGCCAAAGATAGGCTGACTTTCAAAATCAAAGGATCTGGCCCAAGGGATCCCTTTTCAGCAAAGTTTTCACTTGAGCTGTGAACATTCCATAACTTCAGGTCTCTTGGCTGCTGGTCTCTGGATCCACCCAGGTGGCTGGTGGCTTAGTCCCTCTCTGGCCTTAAGCTACCTCTGGTGAGGGAGTGGGCCGGATGACCTATGGATGACCCCTTAAGAGGGAGAAAAAGTCTTAGTGAGCTAGAGGATCTAGGTTAGCACGGCCCCATTTGTCATGTTCACTTCCTAGGCACCCAGAGAACAATGGCTTTGGCACATTCATCTCCAAATGTGGAGGAGCCCGTTGCCCAGGAGCCAGGAGGAATCTCACCCACTTCAGGGTGCTCTGTGAGCACTCTGGGGTGTCATCCTCCATGTGTGTATTGTCGGGTGGGACATCACTCGGGGTCCTGTTTCTCATTTCACACAATGCAGTAGGTGGTCACTGCTGTTCATGTTTGTTTCCAAGGACCACTAGGTATATGAGATATGGACCGTGAATAAAAGAAACTTGGGTTTCCAGGAAACTTGGTGTGAGGTATTGGGGCTTTCACCCGAGTGGCTCACTGGTATCACCATGTCCCATCAGGAGAATAGGGGACCTGTAGAGTCTTGTCCAGACTTCCTGCTGGCAGAAGGAGACATATGGAACAGAGTATCCAAATTTCACCTGATTAAAAAGTACTTCCCAGCCGGGCGGTGGTGGCACACGCCTTTAATCCCAGCACTTGGGAGGCAGAGGCAGGCGGATCTTTGTGAGTTCGAGGCCAGCCTGGTCTACAAAGTGAGTCCAGGACAGCCAAGGATACACAGAGAAACCCTGTCTTGAAAAACAACAACAACAAAAAAAAGTACTTCCCAAGACTGAGTGACCATGTGACCCTACAGTGCTTGCTCTTGAACTGGGATCAGCTGGAAGTGTGTGTGTGTGTGTGTGTGTGTGTGTGTGTGTGTGTCCGTGAGTGTGCACACGAACATGTGTATAGAAGCTAGAGGACAACCTCGGTGTTATCCTCAGAAACGCCATGCATCTCCTTTGATACAGGGTCCTGCTGTGGGATGTGGGGCTCACTGTTTAGGCTAGGCTAGCTGTCCACCAAGTCCCAGGCAACCCCCTGAGGTTCAGAGGGCAACACTTTCCTATCTCCCCAGTCCCCAGAAGACTTTTTCCTCCTCTCCTGCCCTTTCTCCGTGAAGCAGGGTCCTCCCGTCCACCCTGTCATCCCTAACCCTACCATTTAGAACTGCCTGGAGCCATGCCTTTCACTCCCAGCTCTTCTCTGAACTGCCTGCCCTTTCAGTCTTGTCCCATGACTCTGTGGACTGCTTAACTGGTCTAGTAGATTGCAAGCTTGTTGCCAGACATATCTTTTTCTTAATTGTCACAGTGAACCCAGGACTGTGTCATTCTGATTACTTACTTACTGAGGAGGGGTATGATTTTTAAAGTAAAGCTTTTTTAAGTTTTCCTGGAGGGAAAATGGCAGGACATTACACCGGGAAACAAAGTGAGAGGAATATTGCACAGTTTGTGTTGACTTGATGTATTTGACACGCTGTTTCAACCCCATGGAGTTTCTGGCTGCCTCTTCTGGAGAGGATGGCCCCCTGTACTCAGGGGTGCCGTGTGCTGGCAGACAGAGCCAGAGAGCCTGGTCCCACTGAGAGAGAGGAGGGCCAGGGGTAGGATCAAATGGGGGAGCTGAAGGGGCCTCTGCAATGTTTTCATAAACACTCAGTAAACATGCATAATGCTAGTTCTATGAACAGGTCCTAGATGGCACCGTTAACCTTTTCTGTGTTTTAAAGCTGTGTCTGTTGGGAGAAGTGTTACAGGATTTATTCAATTTATTTTTATATTTGGATGTAATGTCTCTTTGGGGAAATCTCTTCCTCTTTCCCCTATTTCCCTTCCTCCTTAAAAAAAAAAGATTTTAATCTTATGCTTATGAATGTTTTCCATGCATGTATGTCTGCGCACCATGTGTGTGCCTGGTTGCCCACGAGGCCAGAACAGAGCATCGAATCCCCTGAAACTAGAGTTACAGGTGGTTGTGAGCTGCTGTCTGGGTGCCGGGAATGAAACCTGTGTCCTCTGCAAGAGCAGTCAGTGCTTAGCCACTGAGCTATCTCTCCAGCCTCTTCCTTTGGTTTTTACGTTTTCACGTTTATTTTGTGTGTATACGTGTGTGTGTGTGTGTGTGTGTGTGTGTGTGTGTATGTGTAGGTTGGAGGGCAACTTTCTGGAATTAGTTCTGTCCTCCTACTGTGAAGGTTCTGGGACTGAACGCAGGTTCAGCTTGGTGGCGAGCACTCCTACTCGTCTTTTTGAGACAGTAAAGTTTGGGCTTCAGACTCATGCTGATTCTCTTATTTCTGCCTCCTGATGCTTTCCCTCCCAACTTTACTGAGCCCTGAAGAAATCTCATTAGGGTTTGTCTTAAGTCAGCTGGGAACCTGGCTGTCTTTGTTTCCTTTCTCTACTTCTCCTTCCTGGGACCACACCCTCAGCAATCCATTCCACTTTCCTCTGAGTCTGCAGCATCCTCTTTGGACAGATAGTCTGGCCCACAGGTTCGGCCTGCTGTAACACCATACCCTCCGTCGGTCTCTCAACACAGTATACAGGTTTGAGGGGGCCATCAGCCTTCTTGCCTAGGTCTGATCTCTTGGAAAGAAAAGGAGCCCCGAGGTATCTAGGTACCCTTGGCCACTGTAACCAATTGATGACATCACAGAGTTTGAACCAGAAAAAGAACTCCAGAGAGGGCAAACATCTATTCAGTGACTGCAGGAATTCACCCCTTGAAACACCTGGGACAATGGAGGGCACCCCTCTTCTCAAGACTTGCTAGGCCAGAGCAGTGACTACATCGAGGTAAATTGCCTTTAGGATAACCTCGTAGACTCTCTTCTTTAGAAAGTAGGCTGGGGATGTGGGTCAATTGGTAGAGAACTTGCCTAGCATGTACAAAGTCATGGGTTTGATCCCTAGCACAGCACAAACTCAGAGTGGTGACACTTGTCCTCAAGGCCCAGTCCTCAGGAGGAGAAATTCAAGGTCATCCCTGGCTATAGATGAGTTAAAAACAAAACAAAACAAAAAACCAGCCTGAATATATACAGCCCCACTTCACAACAAAAATAAAAACAGCCTTGGCATAGTGGAGGTAGACGCAGGCAGATCTCTGTGCATTTGAGGCCAACCTGGGCTACATAATGAGTTTCTGTCTCAGCAATCAAAGAGCATTCTTTTCTACATTTTGTAGTCCCGTGTTCACTTTCTCTTGGCAGCCTTTACAGAACGAACTGATCGGTAAAAATGTGAGAATTAGCCGGGCGGTGGTGGCGCACGCCTTTAATCCCAGCACTTGGGAGGCAGAGGCAGGCGGATCTTTGTGAGTTCAAGGCCAGCCTGGTCTACAAAGCGAGTCCAGGACAGCCAGAGATATTCAGAGAAACCCTGTCTCGAAAAACCAAAAAAAAAAAAAAAAAATGTGAGAATTAGGTTTGTCCACCACCTGCCTTTTCAGAACAAACGGCCTTATTCATTTGTCAGAAACAATTCTCTTCTATCCATAGGCAAGAAACGGTCTTGTTGGGAGGAAGGCCTGGGCTCTCCTTCCTCCCTGTGGTCCCCAGAGCTGACTGCGGCAGTGGGCAGTGCATTGAGCCCTTGTTCTCCGAAGAAACCAATGGTGAATGGTTAGACTAGCAAATGAATGAAGTTGCTGCGTTTGTTTGACAGTGGGACCCGAGCTTTACATATGCAGTAGATCCTCTCTCCGTAGGCGATGGCTCACTGGGTGCCTAGTCCTATTCTAGGCACTGAGGACTGAAGGAAATATGATGCCATTGTGCCATGTTAGAGTTTGCAGGAAGAGAGAGGCACGTTTGTATCTGTAGGACAATATGGTAAATGAGAACAAGGTAGCCTCCATCCTTTAGATCCACTGAGTGTGCACTCCTGTGCACGTGTACACCATGGACCCTTTGGGTAGTAGGATGAAACTTATGTATCTTTTCTCAGAAGAATGTTAAGTATATGAAATGCATAGAATTGCTGAGGCTCTTAGGAAGTGGCGCTAAGGCAGGGGAGGGCATGCCTTTATTCTTGTACTTGGGAGGCTGAGGCAAGGGTCACAAGTTCAAGATAAGCCTGGGTCACATGGTAAGGCTAGCGTAGACAACATAGTGGGCTTCTTTATCAAACTCTTAACGTGCCCCTTCCAAGAGAAAGAGGTAATACAGTCATACATGTTCTTATTTATTATAGAACAATGCCAACAGAACCTAATACCAATCACGTTTCTGAAGCTATGATGAGCGTAAACCTTTTGAGACATGTACAACAATAGCATTAAAAACATTGTAGTTTCTGGGCCTGCAAGATGACTCAGTGGGTTACGGTACTTCTGGCTAAGCGTGGCGACCTAAACTTGATCCCTAGGACCCATGTGGTGGGAGAAGAGAACTGACTCCCAGAAGTTGTCCTCTGACCTCCATAGGCATAAGGGGACATGTGCTACCCGCGCCATAAACAAAGTCTGTGGTTTCTTTTTTATCTTTTGGTTCTAGAAACCAAAAATTCTCTGTGTAGTGCTGGCTGTCCTGGAACTCACTCCATAGACCAGGCTGGCCTCAAACTCAGAGATCCACCTGCCTCTGTCTCCCGAGTGCCGGCCACCACGCCCAGCAAGTCTGTGGTTTCTATTGAGGACAAAGTCACAGGCCCTGTTGATACTACTGTGGTTCTTACCTCTACAAACATTTAGAAATTTCTTTTCCTCTATGATAGTTCATAATGTAAGATACTCTTCCCCTTTATTTCTTGTTAGTGGCCAAGGCTTTTCATTTTCACAGGCTGTGAAAAATGTATGCTGTTTTATTCAAATAGCTTCAGCCTTTGCCTTACTTCCTATCTCCCTGAGGCCCTTGGCATCCGGATGCCACCCCCTCTGCTTCAGCCTTCCCCGTGGTCTAACCTTAAACTCTTGTATTTATTTTGCATTCTTGTCCACTTACTGGGAGCCAATAGAACCTTCCAGTTAAGCAGTTCCTTCCCTATCTTCTTTCTAATCAGTGGTTATCTCTCTATTGTGTATTTGATCTTCTATTGTCTAAATAATATCTTTTCAATATTATCAATTCATCAGTATATTTTGATCATATTTACCCAATTCTGCCTAGGTGTACCCTACCTCCCTGGGCCTTCCAACTTCCTGTCTTCCATTTTATTCAATAACGCATCTACTGTCCACACCCACTGAATTGCTGTTGACCTACCAGGAGCCACACGCTTAAGGAAAACCGACTCTCCCGTTCTCCTGAAGCCATCAACCGTCTGAAGTTCCTGAGGGGTGGGGGCTCATGAACCCCTTCCCAGTGCACGCTTGATCTTGTGCAGGTCATACACAGGCAGCCACAGCTGGTGTGAGTTCGTGGGTGTAGTGGTCCTATAAACAGTATCTTTTTTTTTTTTTTTTTGGTTTTTCGAGACAGGGTTTCTCTGTTTAACAGCTCTGGCTGTCCTGGACTCGCTTTGTAGACCAGGCTGGCCTCAAACTCGCAAAGATCCGCCTGCCTCTGCCTCACAAGTGCTGGGATTAAAGGCGTGCACCACCACCGCCCGGCTAACAGTATCTTTTAAAGAAAAAAATAAGTCTGAAAAGTCAAGTACGGTGGTACACACCTGTGATCTCAGTGCTTGGAAAGATAGAGGCAGGGGACTCAGGTGTTTAGCCAGCTTCAGTAAATAGTGACTCTGATGCCAGCCTGGGCTCCATGAGACTCTGTGTCAAAAACAGATTAAAGAAGAAATTGAAATTCGAAGTCTAATTTATTATTTTGTGTTTTCATATTCTGCCAATAAAAGAAAAAAGAAATACAACCCACCAAAATATGGTCCCATGTTTTTACTATTTTTCAGTGACCTATTTTATGTATTTGATATGAGATATTTCTAGTTCTTTCTCTGATTTCAGCTCTTATTTTGTGTATGTCTTTCCCCCTCATTTCAGTAAGTATCTCTACTATTCCAGTTTGACGCTGTTGGTCTGCCTGTTCTGATTCCTGCCGGGGGTGGCACATGTTACCCAGTTGGTTGACACTCTTTTTGGGTAGTTTTCTTCCTCAGACGTCTGGTGATTTTTGTCCTGTAAGCTTTTCACCCACGGGTCACCCACTGCTTATCCTGGAATGTTCTGGGTCCGGGCCACTTTCTTCTGAGTATTCTGAGGCAATGAGAAAGGAGAGGCAGGCGACTATGGAAACAGATAGTTCTGAGCACCCCAAATCCTCAGGGAAGCCCTTCTGCCAGCCCTGCTAGCCCTGCTTGTTGTCTGTTTGACACAAATTAGCGTCATGAGGGAGGAAGGAAATTCATCTGAGAAATTGCCTCTCTCACGCGGACCTGTAGGCAGGAGGAGCAAGAGGTCTCTTCATGTTTCTGCCTTGAATTCCTGCTGTGACTTCCCTCAACAAGGCGATGATGGACTGCGTCCAGATAAGCTCTGGCCTCCCCTGATTGCTTTAGGTAGCCGTGTCTATCACAGCAATACAGAGCCAAACGGGACAAGTCTCAGGCCCCCTCCCAGGGTTTTAGGAGTTGGCCTTCAGTATGTTCAGAATCAGCAGCCCCGGGAGGGTGTATCTTTGTCACAGGCTGCCCGCTCCGAGGGGCTGCAGAGTGAGTGAGCCAGCCTCTGTAAGTCCACCGGCTTTCTTGGCTCTTTCCCCAACAGAGCCTAGCTCTGTTCTGAACCCACCAACACTTCTGTTTGTCTTGAAGGCCAGCAGGGTCTCTCAATAGTGAAGGAACGGAGAGCCAACAATTGCCTCAGGTCACTCATAGGTCACTGTGGTAATGAGGGCAGAATCCAGGGCTTCAGGCCATCACTGTCTTCTGAACGTGGTATACACCCGGCCCGAAGCAAAGTTTCAATCGCCCTGTTTTAACCTCTACCTTTTTTACCTGCAGAAAAGACCCATTTCACAGGGTGCAACTGGTAAACAGAGGGGGGGGGCTTTATTTTTATTTGTAGTTTTTTAGTTTTTCGAGACCAGGTTTCTCTGTGTAGCCCTGGCTGTCCTGGAACTCACTCTATAGACCAGGCTGACCTTGAACTTACAGGCCTGCTTCTGCTTCCCAAGTGCTGGGATTAACGTTGTGTGCCACCACCACCAGCTGGCCTTCTTTTCTTTTCTTTCCTTTTTTCTTTCTAATATTTTTATTTTATGTGCATTGGTATTTTGCCTGCATGCATGTCTGTGTGAGGATGTCAGATCTTGGAGCTACAGACAACTGTGACCTGCCCTGTGGGTACTGGGAATTGAACCTGGGTCCTCTGAAACAACATGCCTTAACCATTAGCACCTAAAATACCTGCTGCTCCCATCATGGCTGCCTTGAGTATTTTGTCTTTACTCTGTTTTGTCTATAAAGTTTTGTTCTGGATACCCCTGACTCCTCACAGCCTTTCCCTCTGGTGCCTGGGACCCAGAAGGCATCAGATACTGAGGCAGATCAGAACTCCACCTTTTCTCTCCAAGAAAAATGAAGGGATGTGGTCAGTGTCTAGCCTAGATTCTAGTCTGTCTTGGTTTTCATGTGCTTATGGACTCAGGGAGTGCTTGGGGGCTAAGGCAAGGGTGGACTGCCCTTGGATCTGAATGGTTAGACAGTGTCTGAGATTGTGCACAAAAGAGAATTGAATTGTAGATCAGCCGGGGAGCTAGTGAGACAGCCCCAGTGCCCTTGGCCTCCAGGGCTGGAAGCCTGTGGGAGCGCATAGCTGGCATTTTTTTTAAGCGTGAGATTAGGAAGTCTTTTGCTTCCTCTGTGAAGGGCTTGAATTCAATGGACTTGAGGTAGGATGGGGGTTTTGTTTTGCTTTTGTTTTGGTAAAAATTAAGCAGATTTGGCTTGAGTGACACAAGGCCCTGGGGAGATGAGAAGGTTTGAAAGCATATGGTTACATTTTGGCAAGAGCAAGTATGTGGAGAAGCTGGGATTGCAGTTTCGGAAGAGGGGGTTTCTACTGGACTCTCCAGACACCATCCTTGTTTGAGAAGCCCCAAAGCACCATTTCACAGTAAGTTTGGCTCTGCCTGGTGCTGTAGCAGGATCACTTAGGGCAGCGGTTCTCAACCTGTAGGTCACGACCCCTTTGGGGGTTGAATGGCCCTTTCACAGGGGTCACATATCAGATGTCCTGCATATCAGATATTTACACTATGATTTATAACAGTAGCAAAATTACAGTTAGGAAGTAGCAAGGAAAATAATTTTATGGAGCCAGGCAGTGGTGGCACATGCCTTTAATCCCAGCACTCAGGAGGCAGAGGCAGGCGGATCTCTGTGAGTTTCGAGGCCAGCCTGGTCTACAAAGCAAGTCCAGGACAGCCACGGGCTAACACAGAAAAGAAAACCTTGTCTCAAAAAGCAAACATAACAAAACAAAAAATAAAAAGAATTTTATGGGTGGGGGTCACCACAACATGAACTATATTAAAGGGTCAAAGCATTAGGAAGGTTGAGAACCACTGACTGGGGGGGAGACTGGCATCTCCTCCAGAGGGTAGCATCCAGAGAGTGCCTGCCTGGACACTGGCTGCTGCTGAGGTGATGAAGTTCAGAGGGAGGCCTGCCCTGGGAATCTCCAGAAAGCTTCAGGCAGGCTCTCTCTGACGGGATACTCCTCTCTCCACCTCTAGCTCATGTTTCAAAGGATGTCCAGCGAGGGCCAGTGAGATGGCTACATGGGTTAGGGAGCTTGCAGCTAAGCCTGACAACCCGAGTTTGATCCCTGGATCCCCCACATGGTGAAAGCAGAGAGCCCACTCCCACAAAGTTGTCTTTTGACTTCCATATGTACATATATGTCCCCATGTGCATGCATGTATGTATGCACACACACAAATGCCGAAAAAAATAAATAAATTACAATGTAAAATTTCTCCTTGATGCCAGGCAGTGGTGGTGCACGCCTTTAATCCCAGCTCGTGAGAGGCAGAGGCAGGCGGATCTCTTAGTTCGTGGCCAGCCTGGTCTACAGAGTGAGTGCTAGGGCTACACAGAGAAACTTATCCTGGAAAAAAAAAAACCCAAAAAACAAAACAAAACAAAAATTCTCCTTGACTTATACATCCATGTTATCCTGACATCCTTTCATCATACTCTATTGTTTACTTACTGTGTGTGTGTGTGTGTGTGTGTGTGTGTGTGTGTGTTTGTGTGTGTGTGTGTATGTGTGCGAGCTATGATGCAGATGTGGAGTCAGAAGACAGTTTGCATAGATCCTATCCTACCATGTGGGTTCTGGGAATAGAACTCCAATGATCAGATCTTTATCTGCTGAACCATCTTGCCAGTCCTACAAAGGATTTTTTTTATATGATTTCTTTCTTTTTTTATTCTATGTGTTCGGGTGGTTTGCCATCATCAATGTCTGTATACCATGTGCGTGCAGTGTCCGTGCAGGTCAGAAGAGAGTGTTGGTCCTCTGCAAGAGGACCACTCCTCTCCTAACCACTGAGCCAGCTCCACAGCTCACTCTAGGGATACTTTTTGAGAACATGTCTTGCTAATGTACACTGCAATGTATTTACAAAAATAATGGGCTTTGTTGTGACATCTTCATAATATGTATGTAACGTGCTTTGATCCGAGAACGCCACTTTACATAAACATGCAGCCCCGACTGGGAGAAGTGGGTGGAGAGCCATTTCAGGATCTGTCAGAAATTCTGCCCTAGTCCCAAGCCACAATCTATTGAATAGTTTGTGTGTGTGTGTGAAAGTCAAGTGAGCTGCTCAAAGAGCAATTTTAAAAATCAAATATTCTAAACAGTCCAGAAATATGCTGCTAATGTTTCTGTATTGGCGTCTTTGTTTTCTTTTTTTGTTTGTTTGTTTTTGTTTTTGTTTTTGTTTTTTTTTGTTTTTCGAGACAGGGTTTCTCTGTGTAGCCCTGGCTGTCCTGGACTCAATTTGTAGACCAGGCTGGCCTTGAACTCGCAAAGATCCGCCTGCCTCTGCCTCCCAAGTGCTGGGATTAAAGGCGTGCACCACCACTGCCCGGCGTGCGTCTTTGCTTTCTTTTTTTTTTTTGGTTTTTCAAGACAGGGTTTCTCTGTTTAACAGCTCTGGCTGTCCTGGACTCACTTTGTAGACCAGGCTGGCCTCGAACTCGCAAAGATCCGCCTGCCTCTGCCTCCCAAGTGCTGGGATTAAAGGCGTGCGCCACCACCGCCCAGCTTTGCTTTCTTATCTTAGAGCAGAAAGCTACATGTGTACAGCAAAAACACCGTACTTCACAACACCAGGCCGTCTCAGATCTGCACTGAGTGGCTTCAGATTGCCCTTGTTGACGGGTGTTGTGACAGGGCTCCCGGCACAGGGCCTGGGCTGAGTGTTCACAGCCAAGACTGCAGTGGTGTCACAAAAGTGCATCACGGGTGAGCGCTGCCATTAGCACCTCAGATTCATTATGTGTTTGATTATGAATTAGTTTTTGGTTTTGTCTGTTCAGATATCTTTTACTTTTGCCATATTTTTCAAGACCTCCTGGAGTCAGTTGCATGACACCATGTGGGGTCACAACTCACAGTTTGAAATGCTGGGCTCTAGGGAGGACAGAGCACATCCCACACGGGGACAGAGTAGTCACCTCTTTTCTTAATCATCCTCCACTTTCATCAAGTTCACCTGGCCCCTGCCTCAGAGGCCTCAAAGAAAACTCCACCCCAGTTCTAGCTGCCCCCTCCAGGAAGACTTCCAGAATCAGCCTTTGGCTCCCTTGTCTTCTCGCTACAGCTGGCCCCTGTGGTTTATGGGATTCTTAGCATCTTTCCTGCAGTCTGTAAGTTCCATGAAAACATGGCTTTACAAGAGCAGAGAGGAGAAAGAACGGGGTTACCCCCAGACTGGTGCAGAACAAAATGAGATAGTAGTAGGTCTTGTCCCCACTGAGCAAAGGGAGAGGATAAACACTGGGTGCCAAATACAACTGGACTTTCTCAGACCAAAAGTTCCCAGTAATGACACAGAGACCTTTTATTAATTATGAATGCTTAGCCTTAACTTAGGCTTGTTAGCCGGGTGGTGGTGGCGCACGCCTTTAATCCCAGCACTTGGGAGGCAGAGGCAGGCGGATCTCTGTGAGTTCGAGGCCAGCCTGGTCTACAAAAGTGAGTCCAGGACAGCCAGAGCTGTTATACAGAGAAACTCTGTCTCAAAAAACCAAAAAAAAAAAAAAAAACTTAGGCTTGTTGCCAACAAGCTCTTATCTTAAATTATCCTGTTTATAGTAATCTACGTTCTGCCATGTGGCTTGTTACCTTTTCTCAGTATTGGCACCTGTTTCTTCCCTCTGTGTCTGACTGGTGACTCCTCCTGCCTCAGATTCCTTCCCAGAGTTCCCATCTCTGCCCAGAAGTCACACATTCCTTTCCTGCCCTTGCTATTGGCTGTTCAGTTCTTTATTAAACCAATCAGAAGGTGTTGGAAGGAATGTCTACAAAATATGGGGCAGAACAATACCAAAGTCTGGCCTGTAATCAGATCTCTGCTGATACAGAAATCAACATTTGAATATACAAAGATAATCTTTACACAGTACACAAAAAGATCACTCCAACATCTCCCCCTGTTAGTCCAATAAAAGACTCTTTCTCTAACATCAATAAACTATATACAATAAGAACAATTATGAGAATTATCAGGTAAGAATTATATTCACAATGTCCAGTCCATTTGTATTTAGCTACTCTGGAGAAAGTTCTCTACTATCTATCCAATTTTGGTGAGACCAAAGTTCTGTACCTAAATCACTTTCTATCATAGTTTGCATTTGTCAACTTAAAAACATCTTTTTGGACCTAAATTAGTTTTATAAATCCTTCACAACTTAAACTTTTTATGTCTCTCAACCTTCATAAACTGTACATCTCTTTTGTGAGTTTCTTTTCTGAATTTGGTAAACAAGGAAAAGTGTAAGACTTAACTATCTAGTTATCAACCCATTCAGAGACTTGAGAAGGATAAATATTACCTGAGTAAACGGGAAGTGCAGAGCAAGCAGTTTCCAAAACTATAGAAATGACAGTGACTGCTGGCTGCCTGAATCTTAATCACCCAAGATTCCTCTGCAATCCTGGGGCATTCATCTCTTCAGTCTACTGGCTCAGAATATCTGGCAGACTTTTCTGTGATGCAGGAGTTATGAAGGATTGGCCTACCTCTTCCTGGCAGAGTTTGGCAGTTTGCTTTCCTCTGTGTCCTGCTTGTCCAGGGCTTGGACAGCATGCTGTCAGCAGTTGAGGCAAGGGCAATTTTTTTTTTCCCCAGCAGCCAGCTTTGCCACATTTGAAGTAAACTCCATATGGAAGGTTCTTTGATGCCCATCATCTTCATTGAAGTAGTATGAGGTTGCTGCCAGAGGCAAACATGACTCACTGTCAAAAAAAGCCTTTTATTATTAAAACATCTATAAATGTCGTATTCTGTAGATCTCTGAAGTGTTTGAAGACCATCTATATCACTATATTTGAATAGGCAAACATTACTTGTTTCTAGATATTTACTATCTGATTAACTTTTGAAAACATCTACAGAGGCTAAACAAAGCTTATTTCTATAATTAACTAAACTAGTAACTAACAAGACCACAAGTTTGATTGACTGACTACAAACTTGCATTTCTCCTTTCCTTTCTTTCCCTTCCCTTCCCTTCCCTTCCCTTTCCTTTCTTTTCTTTTCAGTTTTTCGAGACAGGTTTTCTCTGTATAACAACCCCTGGCTGTTCTGGACTCACTTGGTAGACCAGACTGGCCTTGAACTCACAGAGATTCGTCTACCTCTGCTCCTGAGTGCTGGGCTTAAAGGCATGTGCCACCACGCTCAGCAAACTTGCATATCTTAATTATCCTAAACAATATGTAATAGTAGTTTTCAAAAGGACTAGAACTTCACATTGCATTTTTAAATGAGTTTCATAGGTACAATACCCTAAACAAGAGTTGAAATATATAAACAGTATGTTGTAGCAAGAATAGCCTTAAATTTGTGTGAATATAAAAAAAAAGCTATAACAATGTAAACTACTTGTCTTGTTGATGCTCTTTTGTTTAAAAGAATCAGTTATCTACCCTTTTATTCTATTATTTCTATATCCCTCCTTTTTTCTTTTCATCTCCTTTCTCCCCCTCCCTTACTCCTTGACATTAGATAGGAGAGAGGAAGGAAGAGGAAAGAAAGAGAGAAAGAAATCCCTGAATCTAACCTCCTTCACTTTGTTTCCACTCCAACCAAGACCATTAACAACTTGCAACCAACCCCCCCTTAAATGAGGACAAACGCCCATCACCCACAGAATGACCAAAACCACCCACCCCATCTCTTGGGAATGGGGCATCATTCTCTTAGCATTGCTTCCTGCTGTCTAGAAGTGACGGCATCTTTTGAGGACCCTAAGAAAATTGGGATATTGGCCAAGTCCTGGGTGAGCTAATTGTAACATTTGCTGTCCAGTCTCTCTGTGATAGGAAAGTGAAGGGGTTCACTGAAGTCCTGTTGGAACAATCTGTGAGGCTGGACCATCTTAGCTAGCTGTTCTAGATGAAGACTTTTAAGGAAACAGGTATTGAGGCATTCTCTGAGGGTGGATCACCTGGGCTACTTGTCTTGTGTTCACTAGTGTCTGGGCCTTTTGTTCTGAGAATAGACAAATGTGTAAAGGTACTATTCATTTCTTCATTAACATGTGTATGGAGTGTGTGGTGTGCACAAATTAGCTAAAGGTGGTTGCCTGCTTTATGTTTGAGCAGGTGAAAAGTATCTCACTTTTTAGGTCCATTTGGACTGTGCCACCAAACTGTTATATAAATCTCCAACCATACTATATGAAAAGGTGGCAGGAAGTATTAAATTATGAGGACTCTGTAGCCAACAAGAGTTATTGGCAACTCAAAGACATTCATGCCTCAGCAAGTCTCAGAGCTATTCCCATGGAGAGGGACCGTCATCTGTTTTGTTGTGGTTCCTGGTTTCTTCCTTCTTGTCTGCAGCCAGGATTTTCAGGAGGTCTCCCTTGGTCAAGTCTAATCTCAAATAACTTTGATGGAATCCACAACTTTCCTTCTTCTGTGGAAACAAAGACATAACCTCTGCCCCAACACAACACATTTCCTGACTTCCATTCTGAAGTTAGCACATCTATAGCTTTATCTAATTTCTAAACTCCAGTGTTTTTCAGCAGTTGTGTTACCTGTCTCATTTACATCAAAAAATTAAAAGTCAATAAAGCATTATTCAATCTATCTCTGGATGATCTCATATTCCCCTTCTGTTCTATGAGCATTTTCTTTGAAGTTCTGTTAGACCTCTCCACAATTGTTTGTCCTGTAGGCTTGCAAGATACATCTTGTATTTTCTATGCCATAAAGTCTAAAAAAAATTGTTGTGTTTTACTGGATACATATCCCAGAGGATCATCAGCTTCAATCTCTAAAGGCATATCCAAGATAGCTATCATTCTAATAAATGTTCAATCTCAGAATCATTCTTTTCATAATTCAAGGCAGAAGCCCATTGGAATTCTGAATATGTATCTATAGTGTGATGCACATATTTCAATTTTCCAAACTCTACAAAATGAAACACATAAGCTATTGTAAGACATTGCTCTAAGGTAGCATCATTAAACAGAATCTTGTATTCTTTTTTTTTTTTTTTAAGATTTATTTATTATGTATACAGTGTTCTGTCTGCAGGTGTATCTGCAGGCCAGAAGAGGGCACCAGATTTCATTATGGATGGTTGTGAGCCACCATGTGGTTGCTGGGAATTGAACTCATGACCTCTGGAAGAGCAGCCAGTGCTCTTAACCGCTGAGCCATCTCTCCAGCCCCAGAATCTTGTATTCTTAACACAGTATATTGTCCTTCATCTGGCAACTGACCCTTGATAATATAATATCTAGTCTGATTATGTTGGTTCATAGTTGAAGCTTTTTTATCTAGTATCTCTATAGGCTGCCATACTATAATCTCACCATAAGGTGGCACTGTAGGCTTTAGTTTGGATTTCTCTGAAGATCCTTTATTCTGAATCTAAGGACTTTCCAATATCTTTTCTATTGCCCCCACTCTAGCATTAAATTTTTCAGTCTTTTCATTCTCTAAGTCAGCTTTATTCTGATTTTTTTGTTTTTTTTTTCAAGACAGGGTTTCTCTGTGCAGCCTTGACTGTCCTGGACTCACTTTATAGACCAGGCTGACCTCCTACTCACAGAGATCAACCTGCCTCTGCCTCTTGAGTGCTGGGATTAAAGGTGTGCACCACCACAGCCTGGCTATTCTGATCTTTCTGAAACAAGGTATATAAAATTGCAATCATTACAAAAATATAATTATTTGTATGCTGATAATTGAAACAAAATTACACTAGATCCATATGTCCTCTGTCATTGTATTCTCCATTTTTTAACACAGAAAATATTTTCTTTTCAATCTCTCTCTCTCCTTCCTTTGGAGACATCACTTTATTATAATATATATATCATTAATATATCATATATATGTGATATATATATGCCTCAAATCTCCACTCACAGAGTAGCATACCCCCCCACCACTCTGACACACTATACATGGAAGAGCTTGTAGTGACTTTGCACTGAGGCTCTCTCTGCTCAGCTCTAGAAGGAACAAAGCCTCCTGCCAGAGTAGTACACCACACCCACAGGGCGATGTGTGATTGCTAGGAAAATGTTCTCCCTGCCTTCCACCAGGGACTTTTCTCAGGCTCTAGGCTTGGATATCTGCGTGCTACATTGATGCACCAATTATAACTGTTTTAGGTCCAAATATAGCTGAACTGTCTCAACCTGCCTCAGATTTCTTCCTAGAGTTCCTATCTCTGCCCAGAAGTCCCACCTTCCTTTTCTGTCTTTGCTATATTGCTATAAAACACTCAGTCTTTATTAAGCCAATCATACAGTGTTGGAGGGAGTTTTTACAAAATATGATACAGAACAATACCAAAATCTGGCCTGTAATCAGATCTCTGCTGGTACAGAAATCAACATTTGAATATAAAAAGACAACCTTTAAACACTACACAAAAAGATCTCCTCAACAGGAGAGTAAGATGGAAGTAGGAAGAAGGTGACCAAGACACTAGAGCATCTATCTGGCTTGCCTAACCCCCTGAGCTCTGTCTCTCTCTCACTGACCATGGCTTTGCAGGCTCCATTTTGTCCATTACCTGGGCATTTAAAAAACATCTTTGTGTTTGCAGTGGGAGTGGGGGCCACATATGTCACAGACCATAGAGGTCAGAGGACCTCTCCATACTGACCTTCCATCTTGTTTGAGACAAGATCTCTCATTTGCTACTATGTACTGCATAGAAGACCCAAGGGCTTCTGGGTCTTCTCCCATCTTTGTCTCCATCCCATCATAGGAACTCTGGGATTAGAGATGGTCACTATTGTGTGGGGCTTTTACATAGGCTCTAAGATCCCAACCAGGTAAGTGCTGTACCCACTTAGCCACCTCCCCCAATCTGAGCATTTCTTTACACACTCTGAGGCCTGGGGATGTTGGTATAGTATTAATTGGTATAGTACTTGCCTCAATGCACAAAGTCCTAGTGTGTGTAATGCAGCACACAGGAAGCAGAGGCAGGAAGAATCTATATTCAAGGTCATCCTTAGCAGCATAGTGAGTTCAAGGCCAGGCTGGGTGTCTTGGCCACTGTTCTATTGCTGTGAAGAGACACCATGACCAAGGCAGCTCTTAGCAAAGAAAGTGGGGCTTGCTTACAGTTTCAGAGATTTAGTCCGTTATTATCATGATGGACAACATGTCCTGCGGGGATCATGACAGCAGGCAGGGGTGGTGCTGGAGAAGTAGCTGAGAGCTGTAACCGAACTTTTAAATTATTATTTAACACTTATTTATTTATTACTAAATTCACTTATAACAAACACCAGCAATTTCTTTTTTTTTTTTTTTTTGGTTTTTTCAAGACAGGGTTTCTCTGAATATCTCTGGCTGTCCTGGACTCACTTTGTAGACCAGGTGGGCCTCGAACTCACAAAGATCCACCTGCCTCTGCCTCCCAAGTGCTGGGATTAAAGGCGTGCGCCACCACCGCCCGGCGAATTT
>CAJQZJ010032569.1:742408-767440 GCA_907164525.1 Lophiomys imhausi | reverse complement strand
CACTTTTTTTTTTTTTTTTTTTTTTTTTGGTTTTTCAAGACAAGGTTTCTCTGTGTAGCCCTGGCTATCCTGGCCTCACTTTGTAGACCAGGCTGGCCTCGAACTCACAAAGATCCGCCTGCCTCTGCCTCCCAAGTGCTGGGATTAAAGGCGTGCGCCACCACCGCCCACACCAGCAATTTCTTAACTATTAATCCTATAAATTTCTACAACCCCTTTAACCTATCCACTAAACCTATTGATAATTATAACAACTACTTTCATAACCTTTTAGAATGATACTGTCTCTGGGGCAGGTCCTCAGTCGTCAGGAACACAGTCTTTGTTGTAGATTCTTTTTTTTTGTTTGTTTGTTTTTTTCGAGGCAGGGTTTCTCTGTGTATCTCTGGCTGTTCTGGACTCGCTTTGTAGACCAGGCTGGCCTCGAACTCACAGAGATCCGCCTGCCTCTGCCTCCCAAGTGCTGGGATTAAAGGCGTGCGCCACCACCACCCGGCTTGTTGTAGATTCTTTAACGCACTTAGCAGTCCTTTTTCTGGATCTCTCAGATGCAGGTTCGTCAGGGTAAGTTGGTTATTGCAGTCTCACCTTAAATAAGGCTTCATGCTTTCTTCTCTGTGGGAGACCCCAGCCATCTGCAGGCCAACTTACTTCTTTTGAATCAGGAACTCAGCTGCTCTGCCTCAGTCCTTAAAGCCAGGCACAGTTTCTCTAGGCCACTGATCAGACAGATCAAACCCCTCCAGGCAAAAGCTGAGCCACAGGGTCTAGTCCTTGGCCTTTTGGTGTCTTGCTCAGGCTTTCTTTGCTCACCGGCTTCTTTCTGCTTCC
Source organism: Lophiomys imhausi (assembly GCA_907164525.1). Lineage (NCBI taxonomy): Eukaryota > Metazoa > Chordata > Mammalia > Rodentia > Muridae > Lophiomys > Lophiomys imhausi. The sequence goes on along the minus strand of CAJQZJ010032569.1, from coordinate 766,609 downwards.
ATCAATGGCCAGCCCTTTTTTCAGCAGGACTCTTGGAGCTCTCTAGCATCAGGGGCCTCTTCTCTCCTGCGCCCCATGCACTGTCCTCAAATAGGAGGAACTCTGTTTCAGCTTAATTTGGGCTCCACCCACTTAGCAGCTGAAAACAATGTCAGGCCAGATACTTTGTTTCTTCAAGTCTATTGAGTCTTTCCTGTTTTTCCTGACTTCAACCTTGTTTTTCAGTCTATTAAGTCTTTCCTGTTTTTCCTGACTTCATGCTGATAATGCTCTTCAGGCCCCGAATTAAGAGACAGTATCAGAAACCCCTATATATTTTCTAAATCTAATTTATCTAACCCCTACAGAGAGCTATATCCTAATCTGCAAACAGAGAGAAAGAGGAAACTTGGGCCTGGCATGGGCCTTTGAAACCTCAAAGTGACACACTCTTCCAACAAAGCCACACCTTCTAATCCCTCTAATCCTTTCAGATAACTCTCCTTGGTGGCCAAGCATTCAAATATATGAGCCTATGGAGGCCATTCTGACCACACTGTTTGTTGGAGTCTTCAACACAATTCAGGGTCCTTTTCACAGTTTCACACAATGACCTCTCTAGGCCTCCATGCAGGGACACCCCTGACACAAGCCTGGGCTCAGTGACTTTCCTTAGTTGTGGAGGGAAATTCCACAATCTCTTTCTTTTATCCTTAATTCTAAAAGCCAGAACCACGTGGCTGAAGCTGCCAAGTTGTGCTGTTTCCTGGGGCTGGAACCTGTGCCCATTGTTAATTGCATTTGCATCAGCTTTCTGACATTGATGGCTTCCTTCCATGCCTAAGCTTTCAATTCCTCTCCACAAGTTGGAAGCTTTGCTGAGTGGGGTCTTGTCCTTAGGTCACCACTGCCTTTATTCCATTTAAATGAGGCTTCTTTTTTTTTTAAACTTGATCTCCCTGTACACTGAACTTAGCTCCATTACATTTCCTGGCAGCTTTTTCTCCTCAAGCTGCACATTTTGGATTTTCCTTTGTCTGGCTTACTCCTTTACATTATATATCTGCATAGGGAACACTAATTACCACATGCCAGAGTCAACACTAGGCTGTCTTGAAATCTCCTCTACCAACACCGTTAATCCAAAACACTTCAGTTTAGCTTCAGTCGGATTTTAAGGACAAAGGCCAAAAGCATCCACATTCTTGGCCAAAATATCACAAGGTCATCAGTATTCTTCCCCTCTGAAACCTCTTGAACTGGGCTCACAATGCTCTCAGCACTACTGTCCTTGCTCCTACTAGGATGACCCATTAAGCGGCCCCCACTTTTCTAGTAGCTCTGAGCTACTTTTCTAGTCCAAAGTCTTGAAGTATTCCATATTCCTCCAACAAACAGTATAGGCAAGCTTGTCACAGCTATACCCCACCCCTTGGTACCAACTTCTGTCTTGCTCACCCTTCTATTGCTGTGAAGAGACAACTTGGCAGGGCAACTCTTATAAAATAGGGCATTTAATTGGGGGCTTGCTTATAGTTTCAGAGGCTCAGTCCATTATCATGGCAGGTGAATGAAAAAAGAAATGAAAAGAACATGACTGCTCTTAGGAGGAGAAAGTTTATTGTAAACAAAAAGGAGAATGTGGGCAAAAACAGGGACATCTAGGAGGGTCCAAAGTAGACAGGGCCAGACTGAGCTGGACCATGTGAAGAGGGGAGGGGAATGGGGAGAGGGGAACCAGGTACAGTAGCCAAAAGGGCAAAGGCACAAAAGGAGTGGATAACCAAAATGGCTGGATTATATAGGGAAGGGGCTCAGAAGGGCAGCCCAGATCCTGGGCTGGAGAGTTGGGGTGGGGCATAGAGGGCAGGGTATGCCAGCCATATCCTGTAACAGGTAGGGACTGAGGGATGCTGGGAGAACATGGTGGCCAGGTCCACTTTGATATGGCAGCTCAACCATTTGCTCCAGGGTTTGAGACTTAACAGCAGGGAGCATGGCAGCAACAGGCAGGCATGGTGCTGGAAAGGTAGCTGAGAGCTGTGATCTGATCCATAAACAGAGAGGGAGAGAGGGAGGAGAGGGGGAGGATGGGAAGGAGGGATAGAGAGAAAAAGAAGAGTGAGAGAGACTCGGCCCACCCCCAGTGACACACTTCCTCCAACAAGGCCACACTTCCTAATCTTTCTGATCCTTTCAAACAGTCTCACTCCTGGTAACTAAACATTCAAATACATGAGCCTACTGGAGACATTCAAACTACCACACTGGGCTACATGAGATCCCCATTGCAAAACAAGACAGACAGACACAAATAACACCTCAGTTGGTTTTCTTAGCTCTGAGCTTATCAACAACTCCAAGCCGCAGCTACCTTACCCCAGGAGGAAGAATTAGGGTGGAAGGAACTGAGGTTCAAACCCAGACCTGCTGTTCTTCCATGAACAGGCGAATCGACTTCTCTGAGCTCCAGCTTCCCCATGGTAGAATGATCCTCAGGTCCCCCGTGTTATTGGGAAGCTTCCAGACAGCCATGCACTGAGGGGCTTAGTGTACTATCTGACATCTATTACTGCCACCTTCACGGTTAACATCTTCCTCACCACTGTCCCCAGTCTCTTACCCAAGATTTCTGTGAGGCTACAGTAGAAGAACAAAGAGGCTGCTGACTCCCAGGCATAGTGGATGTGTTATACGATATACTCTCTGAATGTCAAGGACATCAAGATCTAGAGGGGACAAAAGACAAGCTCCACACGACAATCCAGACCTGCATCCTCCTTTTCAGAGGGGGCTGAGTTGGTTCAACCTGTACCAGGCTTTTGGTGACTCTTCTGTCTCTTTCTGTTGTCAGGACTCCAACTAACCAGCTAAAGACTATTCCTCAGAGACCTGGGAAGGGAGAACTTACCTCGGTCCCACAAAATCTCCATCAAGAACCCAGTCACCCAGCAAAGACAGCAGATGCTGCCTTTTGGGGAAGATGAGAGTGAACCAAGTGAGGAGCTGGTAGAGGTGACTCAGGCTCTTCCAAGGCAAGTGCACAGGATCCTGGATTCAGGCTGCAGACTAGAGTGGCTTTTACAAAGCTCCTGTGACCTCCCCCCCTCAGGCAGCTTCCTGGGTTCAATAAGATGTGTTGAGAAAGACCCAGTCTTGGGATATGAAGCTGGACCAAACATTCCACTGAGGGGGCCTGGAGAAGGATATGTTCCCAGGGCTACATAGTAATTTGAAAGGGACTTAAACTCAATAGTTAAGTATCTGAAGTGAGGCTAATGCCATTTTTTATATGAGTTTTGAGGGGTGGATACTGTACTGGCATGGATCACAAGTGTACAACCTGGGAGACACCAATCCCCCAGTGCCCATGGCTCTTTGTGTTGTATGTGTGTGTGTGTGTGCACAGGTGCTCATGTGTGCATGCATGTTTGTGTTTGTGTGTGTAGGTCCAAAGATAACCTCCTGTGTAGTTCCTCAGGAACTGTCCACCTTGTGCTTTGAGAGTCTCTCGCTGGGATCTGGGCTCACCAATTAGGCTAGGCTGGCTTCCCAGCAAGCCCCAGGGATCCATGTGTTTCTGCCTTCCCAACACTGGGATTCCAAGTGCGTGCCACCATGCCTGGCTGTTTTCCATGAGTTCTGGGGACCAAAGTGATGTCATCTGTTTGCGAGACAAACATTTTACCTAAACCACCTTCCTAGCTGCCCTCCTAGCTATCTTCAGCGATAGGATCTCACTATGCAGTCTAGACTGGACTCAAATCCACCACCCTCCTGCCTCAGCCTCCCAGATGCTGGGATTGCTGGTGTACATCACCTCGCCTGGTTTGTCTTCCCCTGTCAGCTTTCCTGTCACCGTGACAGAATACACTGACAAAAGTGACTAAAAGAGGAAAGAGTTCATTCTGGCTTGAAGCTCAGGAGTGCATCGTGGTAGGGACATCATAGCAGCAGGAGCTTGAAGCAGCTGGTCACATCCCATTTAAAATCAGGAAGCAGAAGGCAATGAGTGTACCCTGCCGCTAGCTTTCTCTCTCCATCTCTTTCAGTCCAGGATCCACACCAGGTCCCGCCCACAGTTCAGATGAGTCCTTCCCATATTATTTATGATCGTCCCCCACAGGCATGTCCAGAAGCCTAACTCCCTGGATCTTTCCAACGTGACGATTAACATTCAGTGTCTGAATTGATGCAGTGCTGTAGAAGGACTGAGAGTGTGACAGTGTGAGTGGCAAGTCGGGTTGGCACAGACCTCTAAACCCAGACACTCCCCCAAAGCTGAGGCGGGAGGACTGAGAAGATTCAAGAGCAAAGTTGGGATACAGAACAAGTTCAAAGCCAATTTAGGGAGACTCCGTCTCAAAAATTAAAAATAAATAATAAATAAAAGTAAAATTAGGCGTGGGGGTATAGCTCAGTTGTGGATAACTTTTCTAGCTGTGTGAGGTCCTGAGTTCAGTCCTTAGTACCTGATAGGGTGGGACATGGTGGGGTATGGGAAGCCGGAGCCAGGCTGCCAGTCCTGTTTCAAATCTTAGTCTTGCTATTTACCATCTGTCTGAGCTGGGGAAGCTATCTGACCTTTGGGGAGACAGCACAAGGATTGTTGTGAACGAGTGCTTCGGCTCTCTCCCCGATACAGAACTGCCTGTCACCTACTGTTCGCAAAGATTCCACTGAACTCATCAGTGTGATCAGGTTGAACTAACACACAGGAAGCCAGAGCTGGCAAAGAATGAGGAGCCGGGTCACTGAGAGTGAACTGAGGGTTTTGGTGTTACTGGTAGAATGAGAAACCAGGAGCTTCAAATTTAGTCAAATGACCTAAGAAATGAAACCTCTCATCTGAAACTCATAGTGGTACCTGAACCAGAATTTTTGAGAAGACACACACTTGACTTAGATGTTTTTGATTCTGAAGGAAGGAAGGAAGGAAGGAAGGAAGGAAGGAAGGAAGGAAGGAAGGAAGGAAGGAAGGAAGACAGTTCTAGACACCCTCACAGTCCTAGAGAGGACCCTGGGCTTGCAGGGCACTTAGAGTGATGGAGAATGTCCACTCCCAGCAGGAAGTGCCCACATGGAAGGAACCACACAGCACAGCCCATGCTGAGGGCATGGTGGGCTACAGATAGGCTCCTCATTTCTCCCTAACGTCTGGACCAAGCGATCTCCCATGGGAGACCTACCATCACTAAGCCTCCAACAGATGCCCAGGGCTCCTTCCCCTCCCCCACTCAGCTCCTGGGCAACAGTTGGTGGTTAGCAGGGGATGTAAGAAGACCGCAGCATCATCTTCTAGCTTCTCTATCACCTGTACTAATGGGATGAGGAACACCACTTCTCTATAGGATGCTTCGTGACCCAGGACAAGCTGGGGAAGCTGCCTCTGTGCCAGGAAGGCACACAGGTGTGTGTGTGAGTGTGAGTGTCTGCGGACTTTATAAGCCTGTCTAGTAAAGAGAGGAGAGCATTTTTTCCCCCATAATGACAAAGCAAAATCATGCATGATGCTATATGCGGTGACTCCTGCCTGTAATCCCAGCACTTCGGAGGCTGAGGCAGGGGGATTGTCACGAGTTGGACACTATTATGGGTTTACATAGTTAAGTTCCTGAGCAGTCTGGACCACAGCGTAATACTCAAAAACAAAAACAAAACAATAAACAACAAGAACTCACAAATTATGCCCAGTGTGGTGGTGTCCTAATCTTGTCACTGGGAGGATAAGGCACAGGAGTTACCATGAGATCCAGGCCAGCATGGGCTGTTATGGGTGTGGCTCAGGCTCTGCTCTGGGCTGGGCTAGGTCAGCTGCTGGTTCTCGACAGCACTGGCTGCTGGAGTGAGCCTTCTGGGCCACAGCAATACCTCTATACAGAAAGCTGAAGTGAGGAGAGGACAAAGGCGCTTCCCTGAGTGCCCGTCTATAAAATATTCTTGTACTCTCTGCCTGGCGCACTCTAATTATTTTGAGGTTAAATGCATTAAAGTCCAGAAGAGGCAACATAAGTGTTCTCAGGGACTGAGGGATGTACTGCTGATGGCTATGAGTTTCTTCAGGGGATGATGGGCATTTCCTTTCTCTCTCTCTCCCCGCCCCCCGTGTGTGTGTGTATGTGTGGACTGTATGCACACTGGGGGGAGGTACAGGGACATGTATGTGCACAGGGCTAGAGGATGGTTGGTGCCCTGCTCTATGACTCTCAGCCTTGCTCCCTTGAGACGAGTCTCTCACAGAACCTGGAAAAAGGCTGGCAGCCAGCAAGGGACAGGAATCTGCCCAGTCTGCTCTCAGAGAGCTGAGGCTACAGGTGTGTAGACACATCTGGTCTTTTTATGTGGGTGCTGGGATCTGATCTTGCCTGCTTCTGCTTGTGATGAAGTGTTTTTACCCACTGAGACACCTGGCCAACTCCACAACTGGAATTTTCTAGAATTAGACAACAGCAAAGCTGGCACCCTGGAAACAACCAAAACCTTTAAATCTTAGAGGGATGAGTTGTTGGTTTTGGGGCTGCATTTCAAGTTTTAAAATGCATATATATAGTTAACATTGATTAAATTGAAATTGATTAATTTAAATAATTAAATTAATATCGTTACTATATGGAACAACCCCCAAAAGTTACCCAGTTATTTATTCATTTGGCCATGTTAGGGATCAAACCTAAGCCTTTGGTGCCTGTCAGGCAAGTTCTGCCACAAAGCTACACCCTCCGAGCCCCACAGCGTAAAATGTAGAAACTTATAAAGGAGGCTGGAGAGGTGGCTCACTGTCTGCTCTTCCAGAGGACCGGGGTTCGATCCCCAGCACCCATGTGGTGGCTCACAATGGTCTGTAACTTCAGTCCCAGGGAACCCAACACTTTTTAGTGAGTTTTAGGACAGCCTGACCTGCATAGTTCCAGGACAGCCAGGGCTATATAGTGAGACCATCTCAAGATGAAGTCTTTGCAGGCCAAAGCTAGCAAGAGGCCAAGCAGGGCTCTAAGCTACATATCCTGGCCTCACATGTGAGCTTCACCCTGAAGCTACATCCAACACATAACTATATGAGGGGTACAGTCTTCTCATCCCTTCAAACTGGGCTGTCAGTACACAAGCAATCCAGTTACTGTTATTTCCCAGCACCCTAAGGAATGAATACAAATGCCAATGCTATTTCTTTTCTTACAGAAACCTTCTAGTGGAGGGATTAAGTATAAATATCAAATCAAAATTCAATGCTGTAAACAAATAACCAGTTTTGTTTGTGCCTTCGTGCCAAGCTCCAGCAGAACTCTCCACTGCCAGCCTCTGTGACTCGGGCCAGTCGCCTGGCATTGGACCCATAGTTGAAAGCCTGGGTTCTTGGCTTCCGTGGTTGGAGTAGGAAGGGCCCCCAGTGGAGGGGACTCTTGGGGTAGCTGCAGCATGCCAATCACTAGGCAAAGCACAGAACAGTTGAGAGCTGTCCTGGCTGTGAGAGATTGGACAAAGGGGCCATCAATCTTGACTAATTGGATGGGGTCAGGTCTTCGACACTTGTTGATCTCAGATAACTGGAAGTTTATACGCTTTGATTTACATGAGACTCTGACTCAAAAAAAGGAGAGAGAGAGAGATAAAATTATTTTCACCATATAGTATTCCATGGGAAATGAAAAGGTAGATTTAAAAAGAATATCTTAGGGTCAGTGTATGAGTTGGCAGCAATGGTGCTTGCTGCCAAGCCTGAATCCCTGGGTTCAACCCCCAGAACCCACAGGGTGGAAGCAGAGCCTCAACTCCTGCAAGTCGTCCTCTGACCTCCAGGGCTGTTGGTGGTGCACGTGTACACTCGCACACAACCAGAGTCGATGTAAAACAAAAGAATATCATAGCACGGCTCTCTTTTTGTGTTGTTGATATACAGTTACCTGGAGAGAAATACAAGGAAGGGTACAGATCTAAAGTCATAGATGTTATTTCTGGAGGCGTGTGATTTGAACACTTTTAAACCATTTACTTGTAATTCTTGGACTCTTTGTTTTAGTGCATTGTTTTTAGAATTAGAAAATGGGTTTTACGCTGAGATTCTGCACACCATGTTTTAAGTTAGACAGGTGAGAGCAAATGGAAACAGGATGGAGGTCATACTTCTGAAAGGGTGGCCCTTGGACGATGCCTCTCAGTTTATCCCCGGTCTGTTGATCACCATCTCGAAGCATGGCTTCTACCTTCAGCTGAGAGTCCAGGAAGTGCTTCCAGACTCACACTCTGCTAGAAACTTTATGTCTGGGTTTATGGATTTTTCTAGAAACAGGGGTCTATGCCCTATCTGGGGTCAGTCCTCAGTATCAATGTATTTAGCTCCTCAACTGGTGAGGACAGAATGACATTGCAGAGAATCTGACTGGCCTCTTCTGAACTTAACCTTTCTCTAGGATCAGGATATCCACCTCCAGAGAACAGAAGACCCCTAGTAAAACAGTGTAGCAAGCATCTCTACACTATGGGACAAACCTGCCAGCGAGGACAGGTAACTACCCCCCATCCCCATGTCCCAGGATCTCACAATATCCCAGGCTGGCTTCAACTTCTATGTAGTGAGGAATGACCTAGAACTCCCGAATGCTAGGATGACAGGCACACACGGTCACATCCAGGCTACATGGTGGTGCTGGGGTTTGAGCCCAGGGCCTCTTGTGTGCATTGAGAAGTCTTGGCAAGTACTCTCTCAACTGAGTGATATGCTCAGGTTTTCCTAGCCTCTCAGAGGGTCCTATATGCCATGTCTGACTCAGCCCACTCTCTCAGGGTGTATGTAACCTTAGGGTCCGGCTCAGATCTAGGATACAGCAAGAACATATCACAGCATAGGCAGGAGCCCTCCAGCTGGCCTCTAGCTTTCACACAGGTTAATTTCTCAGCCTTGGGTAGATCTGTGGTTTCTACCCAAGCCTTGCAACCTCCTGGCTAGTTGCTTCTTGGAAAGTTATACCACAAAGTCTGGCCAAGATGTGCTTTCTTTCCCTTGAATTTGTGTCTTCTTCCCCTCCCTGGACTTAATTCCTCTTCGAGACAAGTTCTCACTATAATAGCTTAAGCTGGCCTTGAACTCTCAATTTCCTGTCTCCACCTCCTGAGCACTGGCATTACCACACCAAGTTTATGGGATGCTGGGGATCGAACCCAGCGCTTCCATGAGTGCTAAGCAAACACTCTACTAACTGAGCCACACCATAGCAACGCCTTCCTGTTTCTAACTCCTGAGTGGAAGCTCTCCACCTTGTTTTCACTTGTCAAACCTAAAGCACCTGTGTGGACTCCAGTGGAACACAGTGGTCACAAAAGAACAAAAGACATCAATATGAAGAGCCCTGTGGTCTCCGGATCTCTGAACCCCACCCTTGCCCTGCCTTCTCCTTTATCCTTAGCCAGTGTGGAAAATAATGTCCCCAGCTCCAGGAAGGAAAGAGTGTTTCCAAACCATGAGGTTTATTTGGGATGTCATTGCCACCTCCCCTACCCCCCTTTCCCATGCCCTGTCTGGCTTTGCCAGCCCCAGGCAGAATGCCACCAAGAGTTTATAAAGCAGTCCAGGCCAGCCTCGGAGAGATGGCACAAAGCAGCCAGTGTCACAGGCACCATGTGGCAGTCAGGAGGCTTGGACACTTGTCTGGAATGCAGTCTCAATCCATGAGTCTAGTCTTGGTCTCTGTGGTAATTGGGAGTCCAGAGAGACACATGGGTTTTGGGGTCTCAGATTCAAGGTTGATAGCCAGGCAGTAGAAATTGGTACATCCTGCAAGCAGAGCAAAGGAAGCTTCAGTTTTTCCCAGCCCTAGTCTCTGTCAATGGATGAGCTATGCTGAAGCTGCCCCCGGGGCACAATCAGTCCCAACTGGTCTCAGCATTTGTGGCTCCCATTTCTGTGGATTCATCCAGTGTTGGGCTGCAATATTCAAGAAAAAAAATAGATGTCATGGATAGTACATCTTGTCTTGCCACCCCCTAAATGACACATTAGAAGAGCTTCTAGAACTGTGACATGCATCCTAAGCAACCAGAGGTGACTGAGGTCTATGGGAGGGACTGGGGACATGGCTCAGTCAGTAAAATGCTTGCTGGGTAAGCATGGGGACCTGAGTTCTGCTCCCCAACACCTGCATAGAAGCTGGGCATAGCAGTGTGCATCTGAAACCCCAGTGCTGGGGGCAGGGCAGGGGTTGAGTAGAGACTGACAGGTCCCACCGGCTCAACAGCTAGATAACCTAGCTGAAGCTACCAGCGCCAAGTTCAACAAGAGAGACCCTGTCTCAAAAGAAAAGAAAAGAAAAAGAAAAAAGGTGGGGCTGGTGAGTGGCCAGGCGGCCAAAGGTGCTTGGCTGCACAAATCTAGTAACTGGGGTTCAATCTCTGGGCCCATTTAATTGTGGAAGGAAGGGGGTCTGACTCCATAAAGTGATCCTCTGATATCCACAGGAGTGCTGTGGCTGTCCCCTTCAATAACAGAAACAAGAGTGACTGAGAAAGGCCCAATGTCGACCTCTGGTCTCTATGCATATATATATATGGATGCACACCCACATGTACACACACACAGCCACAAAAGTGCACAGAAATTCTATGGGGGTATAGGCACAGGCCACTGCAGATACTCTACTATTTTGCCAAGGGGACGTGAACGACTATGGATTTTGGTCTCCAAAGTGAAGCCAACACAGACATAGCAAGGAAAAACTATATGCCCCGTGCTGGCCCTCCTTATATGTTTTTACATGTCTCAAAAGGCCCAATGGAGTAGCAACACTCCCATTTCACTGATGGGGAAACCGAGGCTTGAAGAAGTTTGGTTACTTGCCCAAGCTCTCATAGCGGGCCAGTTGCAGGTCCAGTTGCAGGTCCAGGTGGTCCACTTGGCTGCTCCACTCCTGTCTCCCTGATGCCATGTACACTGTGGGTTGTCCTAAGCTTAGGCAAGCTGTACTCTGGATAGACCACATGTGGTCTAAGAAAGAACCAAAAACCGTGTAGCCCCCTCAGTAGCTTTCTCCCTGGCTGCTGCCCAGAGAGTGTTTTCCACCATTGGCTTAATCTTAACTGTCACCTGGCCTTAAGTATCTGCAAGGCTTCCTTAGAATCTCTTCAATCGATGTTTGTTCTGATGGGGTATCGGTGTAAGACCAGTTGAGACAGCCTGGGCCTTGGGTATGTGCAGAGTTTGTGCGGACGGTTCTGATGGCTCTTGGTCTTTGGTCTGTAGTATGCCCCTCCCCTCCCCACGTCCTTTGTTAAAACCATGACATCTGAGGGTTTCTTTAATTTGGAGTCCTCTTGGAAGAGGGCCTAGTGTTGCACTTCTAAAGAGCATGCATTTATTGAACACTTAATGTGCATGAGTCACTCCAAGAGGTGCTGAAAAGACAGCCTGGGCCCTTCAGGGGCGATAGATATGTGGGTTAACCCTGATTTTTACAGAGCTGGGTGGGTGCCTTTGGGGTGCCTATACAGCCTTCCAGGAGCCATCAGGTGTCCTTCCTGATAAAGGGGAGCCATCCCTTCTCATCTATCAGGAGTTGGGAGGGCACTGGGAAGGTGGCTCCTGGGTAAAGGCATCCACTGCCAAGCCTAAGGATATGATTGATTCCTGGGACCACATGGTAGAAGGAAGCAACTGGCTCCTGCATCTTGTCCTCTGGCCTCCCCATGCATCCTATGGCCCATGTGCTCCCCTCCCCCTGCAATGGTAATACTATAAGGAAATATAATTTTTATAAAAGGGTTGGGAGGGAGAATAGGAACCGTGCTAGTGACTTTTCCATTACCATGACTGGCAAACAGCAACTTGAGGGGAGAAAGGCTACTCTGCCTCACAGTTGAGGGGAGCGTGCAGGCAGCCACGCCTCCTTGCTTCCTCGGGAAGCAGAGAGTGGACAGGAAGTGTGGGTTCAGGCTACAGGCTCCTCAATTTCTGACCCTAAAGACCGCTTCCTCCAGTGAGGCTCCACTTCCTAAAGATTGCACAACTTTCCAAAACATGGCCAGCAGGGGGGGATCAAGCCTTCCCACAGATGAGCCTCTGGTGACAGTTCACATTCCAGACCGCAGCAGGAACTAAAAAACAGGGGTGCTTTCTGAGAGCAGAGTCAGGCACAAGGAGAGGAGGTGCTTTCATAGGCTGCTCTGAGAGGCCAATGGCTGAGGGTGGGAGCTTGGTTTTCTTCATTGTATTCCCCTTGGCTTTTCCTTCTCTGCTTTGGCAAAGTCAGCTGCAGGGTTCACAGGAGCTGAGACCAGTCAGAAGCCTTTTTTTTTTTTTTTTTTTTTTTTTGGTTTTTTCGAGACAGGGTTTCTCTGTATATCCTTGGCTGTCCTGGACTCGCTTTGTAGACCAGGCTGGCCTCGAACTCACAGAGATCCGCCTGCCTCTGCCTCCCAAGTGCTGGGATTAAAGGCGTGCGCCACCACCGCCCGGCTCAGTCAGAAGCCTTTATCAGGCACAGCGGCACACATCTTTAATCCCAGCACTCTGGAAGCAGAGGCAGGTGGATCTCTGTTAGTTCCAGGTTAGCCTGTCTATATCGAGAGTTCCAGGACAGTGAGACCCTGTCTCAAAACACAAAACAACAAAACCCCACCAAAAAACAAAACAAAACCAAAAAGGAACAAAGAAGCCCCTACTTGGGACCCAGACACTTACGTGTAGGACATCTGCCCTGGCTTAGGTACTTCAGGAAGTTTCTTTCTAGTGGCCTAGGAGTTGTCTAGGACCACGTGATCCATGTCACACCTAGCTGCTGGTCTCCCTTTCACTAGATAAGACTGAGCGGGTACCAAAGCAGGCATGACGGCCACATTCATGGTAGGAAATGTACTTGGCTCCACCACTGACTGACCTTCAGTCATCTCTCCAGCCCTGTCCTTGAAGCCTGTGCATGTGGCGACACTGAATGGACTCCAGCCTCAGAAACCCTAGGATTTCTTTTCCATAACACAATCCAGCAATGAGAGAGAGCCATGCCTCTGAGCAGGCCACCATATTGCACTTGTCCTGGGGGAGTGGGGGATGTTTCAAATCTTCCTCTGCACCAATTGTCTTCCGCTGTGTTGCTAATCTGAATACTTAGTGGCTTCATACAGCCCTGATGCTTCTTTGTTCCATGAACTGGCAATTTGGTCTGAGCTCAGTTGGGCTCTTCACTCCCCTGGGGATGGGGGGTGCTGGTGTGTGTGTGGGGGGTGTTGTTCTTTTCCTTGCCTGGTTGACTGACAACAGGCAGAGGTGGCAAGAGGTGTGGGCCATGACTCACCCAGCCTCCTGGAGACCTGCTAGGAGGGCTCATCCACGTGGGAGCGATTGCAAGGACCGAATGAACAAGAGCCTTTGCGTGCAGGAGGTACAATTGGCATGGTTTTCATGAAGTAGAGTTGGCAAAGATTTTCTCCCCTTCTGTAGGCTCTCTTTTGTTCTGGCTTTGTTTCCATTTTCCAGACAGGGTTTCTCTGCATAGCCCTGGCTGACCTGCAACTCACAGATTCCCCTGCCTCTGCTTCCCAAGTGCTGGGATTAAAGGCATGCGCCACCACACCTGGCTTCTCCATTTGTTGTTTTTTAAAAAAGATTTACTTTACATACACATGTTTTGCCTGCATGTATGTTTGGGCACCATGCCCATGCCCAGTTCTGTCAGATCCCCTGGAACTGAAATTAGGGATAGTTGGGAGCCACCATGTGGATGCTGGGAACTGAACCTGTATCCACAGCTAGAACAAGTGCTCTAACTGCTTAGCCGTCTCTCCAGCCACTGTTCTCCATCTTTGAATTACAGGGGCCTTCTGCAATGCCTAGAGCCTTTGTGTGGACCTGATAGGTCTGCATTTGAATAAAAACATGAATGGAAAACGACTGCAGTCATTGCCTTTCTCCCACCGAGTCGTTCGTTCTGCACTGGTTCCTGCTAATTGCTTCTGTTCTCTGATCCTGATTGATCAGCTGCATGCATCAATATGTGTGGATGCAAAAGTGGCCAAGCCTTTGTAACCTGTCTTGCTTTGTCTTTAAGGCCGTAGATGTTGAACCACAAATACAGCCTCCCCTCACGGAAAGTAAGGTAAGAAGCCTAAAAGCGGGGTTTTGTTTTGTTTTTCTGGAGCATTTGTGTGTATGTAAGAGAAATTGTGTGGCTGTTCTGTTTCCAATGGGGATTCTGATAATGGTTTTAAACAACAGGGCAGCCATGCAGTAAACTACCCTGGATGGGGAGCCATGATTACTTTCTAGGCTGTTTCTCTCTGGGCCCAGATGTCCACACAGCAGGGTTCAGTGAGAGACCCTTTGTAACAAGGACCCCCTTCCCAGCCCTTTCTTGGAAGCAACATGGTAAGTGTCTGAACTGAATACAGTACCTTGCCTTGGCATGGCGTAACTGACTGGAGAGACCTAAGATGAGACAGAGTCTTTCTCCCTCCTCCATGTTTCCTGTTGTACAGACAGAACTCAGAGCTGGTCCCCTCTGCACTTCAACATGAATAAGTGTCAGGCCATTCTTGCCCACATAGGTTGACATATGCCATATGACCCCAAATCAGAGTTCTCTGTGTCTCTCACTTATTCCCCAAGTAGGCACCTTACAGTGTTATAAAGCCAAACATGGGGAAGTGGGGCTGTAGTCTTAGTATTTAGGAAGCAGAAGTGTGTGTGTGTGTGTGTGTGTGTGTGTGTGTGTGTGTGTGTGTGGCTGCGAATGTGAGTGCTGCCAGGCTACACAATAAGACTTTGCCCCCTCCCTGAAACAAAACCAGGACAACAATATGCAATAGATAGACTCCAACATGGCTTGCGCCGTGAGACATGAGAAGGTGGTAAGATTAGGTTTAGTAACCAACTTGTTGCAGGGTGTGGTGGCGTGGGCCTGTGGCACAGCTCTCAGCTAAGGCAAGAAGAGTAGCATTAAGTTGGAGGCCATGCTGGGCTACCTAGTGAGGACCAGGACTGCCTGGGCAACATAGAAAGACCTTGTCTCAAAAATAAATAATAAATTATTTGTTTGTTAACAAACAAACAAATAAATCCAAAGTACCAGCTTATCAAGTCTGGTTTTGTTTGTTTGTTTTTGTTTTGTTTGAGACAGGATTTCTCTGTGTAGCTCTGGCTGTCTGGAACTAGCTCTGTAGACCAGGCTGGCCCAAACTCAGAGATCTGCCTGTCTTCTGCCTCCCAAGTGCTGGGATCAAAGTTGTGGGCCACCACTGTCTAGCACTAAGTCTGTTTTTAAAAGTATTTTTCTTGAGACCACATCTCACTACATAACCAAGTATGATCCAGTACTCATGACCTCCCTTAATCTCCTGTATACTGGGGTTATTGGCTGGTACTGCCATGCCTAATAAGTTCTTGTTATGGCAACTTTTTGGGGGGGGTACATGGACTTACTGTGTAGCCCTGGCAGGCTAGCCTGAAACTATGTAGACTAGATTGAGCTTGAACTCACAAAGATCTTTCTGCCTCTACCTCCTCCCAAGTGCTGGAGAGACAAATGGGGGTGAGGGAGGAAAGGAGACGAAATGGTATGGGTTTTGAAACCTCAAAGCCCACCCTTAGTGACACACCACCTCCAATAAGGCCACACCTCCCAATCCTTCCCAAACAGTTCCACCAAGCATTCAACCATATGAGCCTATAAAAACCATTCTCATCCAAACTATCAAACCAGCCTGTTTGATCTTGGATTTCTAATCCCCCAAACCAGGAGACAATATATTTATGTTGTTAAGTTACTCAAACTGTGGCACTTCATTATGGCAGCCATACCAAAAATTGACTTAACTCTCCAAAGTGAAAAAAAGTCAAATATTCAAATAAATTGTGGTATGTCCACACAAGGGAATATTATTTGGCAACAATAAAATTCAGATACATGTGACATGAACAAACCTTAAAATGATGCTAAGTAAGAGAAACTAGTCATAAAAGTCCACATACTGTGATATTACATTTATATAAAATATCCAGAAAAAAAGGCAAAGATAATGGACACAATAAATATTTGCCCTGGAACCCGCACATATAGAAATTTGTAAGCTGATAGCTACCAAAAAGAGGGAAAGGAAATGCTCTAAGGTTGACTATTGTAACAAAAATCATTGAGCTGCACCCTTGTAGTGGATGAAGTAGCTATGCTGTGCTGTTTGCCTATACTTCTAGCTCTTTGGAGGCTAAAGTAGGGAGATCTCTTGAGCCCAGGAGTTTGAGGCTAGCCTGGGCAACCTGGCGAGTCCCTAAAACACACACACACACACACACACACACACACACACACACACACACAAAGATAAATAATTCTTCAAACAACAACTAAATAAGAGGCTGGAGGAATGGAATGGTTCATCATCCTTGAAGACTGCTTGTTGCTCTCTCAGAGCACCAAGTGGCAGCTCAAAAATGTGTCTGTAACTCCAGGTCTAGGGGATCCGAAGCCCTTGTCCAAGCCTCTCCAAGCAGGGTATACACGTATTGTACATATACACATGCAGGCAAAACAATCATACACATCAAATAAAAACAAATCCTCAAAGAACAACCAAATCAGATAGTTGAGTTATATAATATGTGAATTTATATCTCAATAAAACATACCTTCTCAAACCATTCCTTTTCATGATGGAGGAGTGGCTCACTGTGTGTTCCACAGCCTGCACCCTCTTTCTCAGTTCTCAGTTTGTTTCCAGTCTTTGACTGGTCCTTAGTGGAGCTGCATGCTGCAAAATGAATATGAGCACACACCTCTACACAAGTAAAGAAGCAGTCCTGGGACGGGAGAGATGGCTCAGTGCTTAAGAGCACTGGGTGCTCTTTCAGAAGACCCGGGTTCAATTCCCAGCACCCAGAGTTGTACAGCTCACAATTGTCTGTGAATCCAGTTCCAGGGGATCCAACACCCTTACACATACATACATGCAGGCAAAACACCAATGCACATTAAAAAATATGTATGTATAGATGTGCATCACTATGTCCAGTCAATATAATTGTAGGTGCAATCATATGTGACAAAAGAAAGTGACACTCAGATATACACTTCAAAATGAGTAAGTCTTAAAGACATGCAATTTCCACCCAGCGGTGGAACTGCAGGGACATGTTTAGCCTGATGAGAAGCAGCCAGTCTAAAGGTTGTTTCATGTTCGTGCTTTATACATATTAAAGCAGTATAGTACCCATTGGCAGTTAGAAATAAATATACAGTTATTGGAGTGCCTGATTAAAATATTCGATACATGACCAAAACCATTTCCCAACAGGGAATCCCGATTAGATGAGTTTTGTGGTTGGTCCTAGGAAAGAGTTGATGTATGCAAGCACTTGGAACTGACTTCCTAAGGCTAACAGAGGGGTACATGTTGGTAGCCCTGGTCCCTGGGAGGCGGAGGCCGGAAGATTGTGGATTCAAGCCCAACTTGGGTTACGTAGTAAAGACCATATCCCCAAAAGAAAACTTCTACCTTAAGGGTTCCCTAACAAATTACCACAAGCCTACAGGACTAAAAGGATCCATAAGATCATTTTTCCAAATAAGGTCACAGGTTCTGGGAGTTTGTTCACACCCATTGTGGGCTGGTCTGCAGAAGGTATGCAGGGAGGTGGGATTGGGGGAGTGTGTGGCTTGATTGATTTCCTTTGCTCTGAACCGATCTGATGACAGGTGAGACGTGGCCCGTGGAACAGAAGGTTCCCCAGGGACAATGCTTGAGACTCCAGCGTGGGTGACAGGGAATGAGTTCTGCCTGGGACATTCTCTCCCAGACTCTGCCATGACTTCTCCCTCATTTTGTTCTGCTCACGTCCTCCGGGAGGCCTTCCTGTCCACCCTGCTTACGACAACTCCCTGATTCTGGGACCCCTTAGTAGTTTAGCCTCAATAATGACAAGGAATAAATTTGGCTACTTGTAACAGAAAACCCCTGAATAGCCACAATCACAATGCAACTTATTTTTATTGGAACTCTGGAGATAGGAGGTGTGGGGCTGGTACAGGATGGCTTGCTGATTGGGCACAGCATAGGGACACGGGCACCTATTTTAATTTGGTGCTTTGCCTTGTATGGCTGCCATTCCCAAGGTGATTTTACAATCCAAGGGGCTGTCAGGAAGGAGGCAGGAAGAATGTCCTAGAGAACGCTGTACAAAAGCTGTTACTGGAGCCGGGTGTGGTGGTGCATGTCTGTAATCTCAGCATTTGGAAGGTGGAGACAGGCGGATCTCTGTGAGTTCAAGGCCAGTTTGGTCTACAAAGCAAGTCCAGCACAGCCAGGGCTCTGTTACACAGAGAAACTCTGTCTCGAAAAACCAAAAAAAAAAAAAAAAAAAAAGCCATTACAGGAAGTCACCAAGATACATTCCACTTCCATATCTTTATCTCCTTAGCTGGAGATTGGTCACGGGTAGCTGCAGAGGAGACAAGAAATATGATCCTTATCCGGGGGTGGTGGTAGTGGCTGAATTCAGCTAAAAAGAGAAACATTGATTAGTCAGGCCAAAGGAGAAGAGGTTATCATGGGATGTGGCTATGTTAGCGACACCACACTGGAGCTGGCCTAATACATATTTAAGAAGGATCTGCTCACTGTCTTGTCTCCCAAAATGTGGTCAGACATTCTGTCTTGTCCATTGCCACATTTGGAGTGACCAGGGAAATACAGAGTAGAGAGTGTCTCAGATATTTATTAAGGTGAAAAAAATGACAAGTGCTTTGTTTTGTTTTACATTTCGTTTTCTGAAACAAAGTCCAAATATGTAGCCCAGGCTGGCCTTGATGGTCCTGACTCTGCCACTCAAGTGCTAGATTACAGGAGGGAGCCACTGGAGCAGACACACATATATTTAAGAAGAAATGACTGCTGTGGGAGGGCACTGTGTTTCCAGTATCTCTATGGGGAGAGGGTTCAACGATCTGAGGAGCTGGAAGTGTGTGTGTGCAGCTTGGGAGGTGTGTGGAGGCTGACAGGTTTGACAAGAGTGACTCTTTGAGGTGTTGACATTGACATATACCTACAGAGGAGCAAGAAGGCTCCATGACCCCCACACTGGAAGGAGAGAACTGACTCCTGGAAGTGGTCCTTGAACCCCACATGTGTACCACAGAGTGCCCATGATCACACATGCACAAATAGATGTATGTAATGGAGAGCTTTTTTCTTTTTAAAGGTTTATTTGTATTTATTACGTATACAGTGTTCTGTCTGCAGGTGTGCCTGCAGGCCAGAAGAGGGCACCAGATCTCACTATAGATGGTTGTGAGCCACCACGTGGGTGCTGCGAATGGAACTCAGGACCTCTGGAAGAGCAGACAAGTGCTCTTAACCTCTGAGCCATCTCTCCAGCCCGAGTAATGGAAAGTTTAAGAAGGCTCCTGGAGCCGGGCGGTGGTGGCGCATGCCTTTAATCCCAGCACTTGGGAGGCAGAGGCAGGCGGATCTTTGTGAGTTCGAGGCCAGCCTGGTCTACAAAGCGAGTCCAGGACAGCCAGAGATATTCAGAGAAACCCTGTCTCGAAAAACCAAAAAAAAAAAAAAAAAAAAAAGAAGGCTCCCGGAGCCTGCCGGAAAGACCAGTGTTGTTGACTGGGGGCGCAAGGATTAAGAAATTAAGGCTGAGATAAGAATTAAGATAGTAAAAGAAGACAGAGCATGGGATCGGGAGGACTGAAGAGCCCTGTCTTTATTTTGCAGCCCCTTTTATAAGTCCAGCAAACAGGTTATGTCTAATACAAAGAACTGTGATACAGTTTCCATGCAATGAAGTCATATAGGCAGAGCAGTCTGACCTTTTGTGTATAGATGGTAACAGGTAGCAACAGGTAATTACATTATAATGTATATATTATATATATTATAACATTATAATGTTATAATATCCTTCCGCCCTGTTACTAGAAAACTCTTTAGTCTTGGATGCAATAGAAACAAAGAACTTGACAAGTAAAATGCACTAACAAGGGTCTCAAGGAGACACGCTGGCAGAGCATACTATAATTGTCAAGAAAATGTGAAGCCAGTCAAGTAAGTCAACCGTCACCAAGCTGGGGAAAAGTTCTCCCCCAGACATCTCTTCTAATATGCACTTGGTTCTCCACAGGTCCCCCTTTTTAAATTAATATAGAAAAAAAACATGGTTTAATAACCATGGAGCAGGAGATTGTACCTGTCTTAGGTTGCCTTTCACAAAAAGTATACTCTTTCCCGTCTTTGGTACATGAATATTATTATTCATGCCCTGTCTTTGGTTGAATATCTCCTTGAGAGATCTTACCTGTCATTGACTACCAGTCCCTGCTAGGGTAGACGCTGTAGCTTCGTCTTGTGTAACTTGGCTTTGATATTCATCAGAGTGGACAGTATGACCTTGGCCAAAAAAGGTAAAAGACAAAAAATAATTAAAATTAAAATGCCAAATCCAACAATACTCAAAAGAAAAGAAGAAAACGAGGTCCAGGAAGGAAGGACATCATGGAACTGTTTTAAACTACCATTTGCCTTTAAAGCTGCATCAAAATTCAATGGTTTAGCATATTGTAAATCTACCATTTCCTTATGGAAGGTCAGCAAATCCAAAGACATATTTGTATTACGCCAAATGTCTTTTCACTTTACTCCAATCATGCAAGGTGCCATTATGTTTCATAGTGGTGACACAGATCCATTTGGTAAATAGCATGACATTCGAAATGACTTCTGACTTTCAATCCTTGCACTTCATCTCCAATGATTTGTACAACGTCACAAAGAGCATCAATCCTTTGTTCAATTCTTTTATTTATATCCTCCTGTGTACCCAAAGCCATTGTAACATTTTGGATTAAGGAGTTAATATAAGCAGCAGTTTGGACCTCCTGAGACAAAGCTATAGCAGAAGTAGCAGTCAATGCAATCAAAGCTGCAATTCCAGCAATAATCAGCCCTACCATGGGTTTGCTTCTAAAGCTGTCTTTAGAAACTAAAGCTGTCTCTAATTCTTCTAATACTTGCAAACCTTTATCTGAATACCATAGATCAGTTACATTCACAGGTGTCATAATAAAAGCAGGTTGATATAATATTATTACAAATATTCCATCTTTTACAGCAGAGACACAATTAGAAATATAGCAGTCATGACATGTAGCATTAAATTCTTTTTCATGAATAGTGAAGTTAACACTTCCAATAAGCAAAACATATGGGAATGTGACACAAGCAGAAACATTTCTACAAAACCCTGACCCAGAATGTGACTTTGACCGTGTATCATAACTGTCTATACCAAACATGATCTCTACTAAAGATGCTGGCAGCTTCCGTAGATGTCTTGGTGAATGTCCAGATTGAGTTGTCCATAAGCCAATTGCCAGTTCTTTTTGGCCTATGTTTCCAGCCCAACTTACAATTTTCTCATCATAGCCAGTCACATTAAATAACATGGGAGGATCATTAACATGTTCTCCATCGAATGGATCTGTCAAAGACTGATTTTTCAGTCTCTATCTCTTCCCTTCGACATGGTCTACACATCTGAGGTGGCTTAGCATGTCCAGGCTATGTTGGAGGCATATCCATTTTAATGCTCTGTGTAATCACTGGAGATACATTCTTCTGCCACATCTGAGAAAAAACAGTCACACAACTGTCTCTCATAGATTTTTTTCACAGAGCAAATTGGTATGCCTCGTCCCATGCCAGTGTAGTTTATCTTGGCCTGAGTTGGTAATTGTTCTGACCAGGGTTGTCCCAATAAGTGTGTGTCATTAGTGGATACAAGCACCTCAGGGTCACTCCACACGGTAGGATGAAGAAATGGAGGATCAGGAACACAGGCCCACTACACTTCACATGTCCTCATCAGCATCAGAATCATCGATATCAGCCACTGAGAGATGTTCCCATTCAGCAAACTGCACCAGCCTCTCTGGAATCCACCTTGCATTTTCAGCATTCTGTGGAAAAACACATACATGACCTTGTCCCCAGATTAATATGGTGTTGGGTCCTTGCCATGAGCCAGTTAAAGGATCCTTCCATCTTACTAATGCAAAATTATCCTTAGTTTGAGGGTGACAAAATCTCTCAGCAGCAGATTTACCAGCTGCATCTAAGGTCAAGAAATTCAAAATAGGGGCTGGAGATATGGCTCAGCGGTTAAGAGCACTGCCTAGTGCTCTTCCAAAGGTTCTGAGTTCAATTCCCAGCAACCACATGGTGGCTTACAACCATCCATAATGTGAGCTGGTGCCCTCTTCTGGAATGCAGGTGTACATGCAGATAGAGCACTCATATGCATAAAATAAATAAAATAAATCGTTTAAAAAAAAGAAATTCAAAATAAAAACAGTATGGAAGAAATAATTATTTGCAGTCAGGGGATATAACTCCCCATTTTTTATTTTTTGAAGTTGATTCTTAAGTGCATCATGTGCTCTTTCCACAATTCCCTGTCCTTGTGAATTATAAGGTATACCAGTCTTATGCACAACGTTATATTGTTGACAAAAAAAAAACAGAGAAATCTTCACTAATATATCCTATACCATTATCAGTTTTAATAATTTTAGGATTGCCCAATATAGCAATGCACTTCAGTCAATGACTAATAACATGTTTTGTGGCTTCTCTGGTTAACGCTGAAGCAATAATAAATCCTGAAAAAGTATCAATAGTAAACATGTACAAATTTCAACTTACCAAATTCAGAAATATGAGTTACATCCATTTGCCGTAACTGATAGGTACTAAACCTCTAGGATTAACTCCATAATGAGGTACTGGAGAATACTGTGAACAATGAGAACATTGTTTAATTATTTGATGGGCAGCTTTGTGAGGAATTTTGAACTGTTGCCTTAAACTATTACTGTTTTGATGATGCAAAGCATGAGATCCATGGGCCATCTCTACATTAGTTGATGCTATAAGGGACTTTTGTGTCAGTGTGTCTGTTCATCCATTGCCTTCAGCCAATGGTCCAGGAAGATCTGTATGAGCTCTTATATGTCCCACAAAAAAAGGATAAAGTTTCTGTGTCTAATATTCAATTGAATTTGTTGAAATAATCATAAAATTTGATTATGTTTTGGTATCCACATAAGAGACAGTCTCAAGCATATCTAAAGCTCGTGAAATGTATTGACTGTCAGTATAAAGACTGAAAGGAACAGCTTTTAATTTTTCAAAAATAGCAGTTACTGCCTTTAATTCTATTACTTGAGCTGAAGAAGGAGGAAAAGATAACACAGTTTCAGCATCATCAGTTATGCAGGCAGCCTTATCATTGGAAGAACCATCTGTAAACACTAATAGCATTAGGTAAAGGCTTATAACTTAGCTTGTTTGGAAACACAAATTCATGTAAACTAGCAAATTGTAATGATTTATCCTTGGGATAATGACTGTCTATCTGTCCTGTGAAATTAGCAAACGCTATTGGCCAAATATCAGCATTTTGAAACAGCCAATCAATTTGTAATTTACTAAATGGAATAATTATTCTATCAGGATCCTTACCAAAATATTTTCAAGATTCGTTTCGAGATTTCTGTACAGTCTCAAAATAAGGAGTAATCAGTTTAGCAGGAGAGACTGGTAAATGTATCCAGCAGTAGGGGAGTAGGGGTGTGTGCTGTAGGCAAAATATATGCTCCCCAAGGTTCCTTACAATTTATATAATGTATAGTTTGGTTTTCAATAGCCAATTCTATTTTTTCTAAACCTATTCTTCCTTCATCATTTAGACATCACTTAAACAAAGGATCAAAATCACCTGATAAAATGTCAAAAAAGAGGCTTTAACTTTCCTGTTGCTATCTTTAAAGGTCTGAGCCAATTGATATCACCCAGTAACTTTTGAAAATCATTTGAAGTCTGTAAATTATCTTTTTGAATTTAAATTTTTTGTGACAAAATAGTCTTAGGATATAACTGATGTCCTAAATAGTTGTAAGGCGGTTCCTTCCTTCTGCACCTTTTCTGGAACTATAATTAATCCATTACTTCTTAAATCTTCTTGTAATTGAGCATAAGGTTGCAAAAGTTTGCAAAAGCTTGCTCTCATTTTATCTGCCAATAAAATATCATCCATAGTATGAACAATATACATTTGAGGAAACTTGGCCTTAACCCCTCTAATAGCTTGGGATACACACCTTTAAAATTAGAATTCTTTTTTTTTTTTTTTTTTTGGTTTTTCGAGACAGGGTTTCTCTGAATATCTCTGGCTGTCCTGGACTC
>CAJQZJ010032569.1:717581-732408 GCA_907164525.1 Lophiomys imhausi | reverse complement strand
GAGTCCAGGACAGCCAGAGATATTCAGAGAAACCCTGTCTCGAAAAAACCAAAAAAAATAAAAATAAAAAAAATAAAATACTTATATTTATTACTGCTTCACAAACACCAAAACCACCTATATCCTATAACCTAATACCTATAAACCCTATCTAAGAACATCTAACCAACTCTATTTTAATATTCTTAAGAGGATATTAATATTCTTAGCGTGCGTTTGTGCAGGATAAGTTGGTTTTAACAATCTGGATATGGCAGTCCCAGCAGCCAGTCCCTTTCAAGCTTAGCTTATGCTGGGCCTAACTTTGCCAGTTTGTATGGCCAGTGTATTTCAACCGTTAGATTGTGACTGGCTTTTAATGTCAATCTGTTTTAACCACTAGCTTGAGGTTGGCCTCCTCCATCAGCTGAGACTCATCTCTATAGTCTCCTTGGTCTGCCTATGTTTCACAGCCTAGTTTCTCATCATGGCCTCTGAACCCGGCCTGTCTTTTCTGCCAGCTTTATTTGCTGCAAAAGGTCTCTCTCTGGTTGACTTGCGGCAAAAAGTCTCTATCTTGGACTCTGCCTCTCAGTTTATGACCATTGTTGTCTCAATACTGACGAAAGGCATACCTTGCTGTACACTTCTCCAGCGTGTCTTGTCTTCTCAGCTCATGAGGGCAAGAGGAAGAAGCAGAAGGGAGCACCATGTGGAGCTCTTTGGTTTATATGTTGCATCATCAAGTGATCCTTAGCAGTCTCGAGGGCCCACAAGATTTCTCCATGTCCCGTGGCTTCTCACGGCAACCAACATCATCTTCAGCTTGTGGGGTTTCTTAGCTACACCCCATTTAACAGGGCATTTTGTGTTTCTCACAGCCCTATAGCCTCAAGTTCAAGGGATGCCAGGCCCCTCATTATGTGGTGCCAGATGCTAAGCTGAACTGCATACTAACTAAAGAGGCCTAACTTCTACCATATCTAGCCTGGTTTACAGTACAAATCGAGTTCCAGGACAGCCAGTACTATTACACAGAGAAACCCTGTCTCAAAAAAACAAAACAAACAAACAAAAAACCTATCTTAGCAAAATACCAAGTCAGTACAGAATTTTTGGTTGCTTGTATGTAAGAGTCACTCTGAATTCTCATCCCTGGGAACCCTGTCTAGGCGTGGATGCGGGCTGTGTGTAAGCACTTCTGAGTATATTTTGCACTAAATCAAAGGCAGGTGGTGGGTGGAGGCAGACCTTTGCTGAAGGTGGGCAAGTGTGAGGACTGGGTAACAACTGTCTGGGAAAGCCAGGGTGGCCAGCATGGTCACTTGTAATTGCTCTGGGCCAACAAGACAGGGCTTCCTGTTGGGAAGGGCTGGCTTGAAATAAAAAAAAACAGGTGCTTAAAAGAGGTGCCTCAGGCCTTCAGTCTAACCCTCTCTCCTCCAGGCCTTCCTTGGCCCCTGTCCCTGAGGCTGTGGGAGTTTTGCTCTCTCTCTGAGTAGTGGTGAACCAGACAGGGTTCAGCCAAATAGGCAGGTCCGAGCCATTAAGATACCTGAGGGGCAAGTGTTTGGGGGAACACTAGAGAGGCAACCAGGTACAAAATTCTGTCATGCAAAACTTAAAATTGGCACACATTTCCTTCCTGTTTCATCCCAACCCTGGCCCTAATCCCCGAGGCCCATTGCTTATCAAACCCACCCATTAGGACGGAGACAATGCTTTACAGGTGTATCATGTAGGTGTGTCAGTCTGTGCAGTTGGGGGGCTGGGTGGGTTTGGATTCACTACAAGTGCCTGCCTTGGGCTGAAGAGGGTAGTGGCTGCTCTCCTGTCTAGCCTATCCCTTGCTACATAATTATCAACATGTGTGGCTAGACCCCGGCTGCTACAAATGGTGGGTTTTACAGTGAAGTCTAATAATGTAAGTGTTAGCCAGTATTTATAAAACACTGCCTGGGTTAAACAAGACATTATAGGGTATAGTTTTAGCTTAGCAGTTGCCAGTGTATTGACTCTTGTTAACAGGCTGGAAGGCAGAGCTTTGGGCCAGCCACAGGGAAAGCTGCCGAGAATGTGATTTTGCAAGTCCAGCCACTACAGGTGGTGCCAGGAGGTGTTGGTAGCTTTTGGAGCAAAGCTAATTAGAGGCCCCAGTGAACTTTCACATCTTGGTTCTCTGCATCAGAAAAGTCCCTACAGGCTGTAGGTGACAGGATTCTAAAAAAAATAAAAGCACTACTTGGGGGCTACATTACAGAAGTCATCACATCTCTTCGCCCCCATGGGAATCCAGGGTCTGATTCCGCAGTTCTCACTGGGCAAGTTCTCAGCCAAGTTGCAAACCACTGATGTAACTCACAGGAACACTCTGGTGGCCGGCTGTGGCTTCTTTCCTTGTTGTCTCTATGAGACCTTCAGCTCTACAGCTCTCTCTCACGCCTCACTGACTGATTAAGTGGGGATAATGATATTTGTCCTTGTAACCTCTCCAGGCTGTTATCTGGAGAAATGAGGCAATACATGAGAAACTGCTCTGTAAACTGGTGACATTATGTAAACATGATTATTGGTAGGGCTTGGCTCCCAGGTGCCAGGGGTTTGGCCAGTCTGTCTGACATCACTGTGGAGTAATGTCCAGCATTTTGGCTTGGATGGAAATGAAGAGATGTCCCAAGCATTCAACCTGTATTGTCTTCTGGGCAGGTAGGTCTGACACAGCCTGACAACATTTGGTCCTTCCCACGACTTGTACCAGGAGAGCCACAGTGGATGAACTGAGAGTTCAGGGGACTTGGGGGAAAGATGAAGCTTGCCCAGAAGGGGAGGAAGCCTGAGACTCTCTGGGTTGAGTTCATACTGTGGGTCACCGGAATAATCAAGGCAACTAAATTGGGATTTTAAGAACTGTGTAACATGGACTGGGGGTGAAACTCCATTGGTACAGAATTTGCTGTTACCCAGCAAGCACAAAGCCCTGGGTTTGTGTGCTGGTGTGTACCTGTGATACCAGCACTCAAGAAGTAGAGACCAGAGATCAAGATCTGAAGGTCATCCTTAGCTACATAGAGAGTTCAGGCCAGCTTGGGCTACATAAGACATTATAAAAAAAGAAAAGACATTGGGGGTAGGGCAGTAAAGGTGGAAAAGACACATAGTAATGAGAAGAGAATAATCAAGAACCATGCATGATGGTGGGTGTGTGGGTGGTGGTGGCACATGCCTTTAATCCCAGCATAGGGAGGCAGAGGCAGGTGGATCTCTGAGTTCAAGACCAGCCTGGTCTACAGAGTGAGTTTCAGATAGCCAGGGCTACACACAGAGACCCTGTCTTTAAAAAACAAACAAACAAAAAGAACCATGTATGAGGGCCTAGAGAGATGACTCAGAGGTGAAGTGCACTGGGTGCTCTTGCAGAGGCCTAGGTTCAATTCCCAGGGTCCACATTGGAGCTCACAAATATCTGTGACTCCAGTTCCAGGGGATCTGTGTTCTCTTCTAGTCTCCTAGAGCAACAGGCACACACATGGTATACATACATACATACATACATACATACATGGTATACATACATACATACATACATACATGGTATACATACATATATACATGTAAGCAAAATATATAGGAAAAAAATCTAAAAATAAATTAAAAATAAAGCATGGCATAGTGGCGCACACCTTTAATCCCAGCACTTGGGAGACAGAGGCAGGTGGTTCTCTGAGAGTTTCAGGAAAGCCAAAGCCACGTACTGCCAAGATACTGTCTCAAAAACCAACAAGAAGCCGGGCGGTGGTGGCGCACGCCTTTAATCCCAGCACTTGGGAGGCAGAGGCAGGCGGATCTTTGTGAGTTCGAGGCCAGCCTGGTCTACAAAGTGAGTCCAGGACAGCCAAGGATACACAGAGAAACCCTGTCTCGAAAAACCAAAAAAAAAAAAAAAAAAAAACCAACAAGAAACATGCATGAGGGCTGGAGAGATGGCTCAGCCATTAAAGGCTAGGCTCACAACCAAAAATATAAGAAACATCCGTGAGCTGATCTGTGGTTTAGTTGGAAGGAGACACAGCACGGCTCTAGCACTGGCTTAAGGGCACCGCCTGATGGGAGCAGATAAGACCAGGCAGGCGTCCAGGAGACAGTCACCCATATCTGGGAGGCAGTCCTGACTCAGGGCTGCTTATCTGGGGCCCAGGCTGCCTGAGGCGGTGGGGTAGGATGGACAGAGTGCTGGCAGGGCATCAGAACTGGGTTTGAGTCCTGGCTCCAAATTCTACTGCAACCTGCCACTGGGCAAGATGGCCCACCAGTTGTGCATCCGGCTCTTTGTCTGTAGAGAACAGCCCTGGTCTCCATTTGCATGGACTCTGAGCACTGTCCGAGTGTGCCCTGTGGAGGTCCTGGGGCCTGGGAGCTCAAGGTGAGTAACTGAAGTCAGAGGAGGTTGGCTAGGGAGGGAAGGCCAGATGTGCCTTCCTTTGGTGACATTAGAACTTGGACAGGTGTAGGTGAACAGGGAAAGCTGGGTGAGCAAGGTCATAGGAATCAGGACACAATGGAATGGATCACGTCCTGCTGTGATCAGGGACAAGGGACAAGATAAACTGAAAGATTACGGTCAGCTACCAGGCCAACGTGTTTAAACTGGCTCCATCAGGGTGGACAGCCCCAGAAGGGACTGTGTGCAGGAGCCAGCCTTATATAGGCTGCTTTTCAGTGGGATTAACATGGCCTGCAGCTTTGAATGGCTTGAATGGCCGGTAGGCAAAAACCAGAAAGGCAGCTCAAGTGTTCTCGTTGCATTTCTGGCTAGAAAGGAGGAAGACTGGGGTGAGGGAGGTGCTGGGAGCAGCAGGGGGTCTGACCTGGAGATGTGTATTGGGAAGTAATGCTAAGCCTTGGTGCCGGGCTGTGCGCATGTGCACTGAGTCACATTGGTACAGGAGCTAGGGGAAGGGATGGCAGAGGTACCTACCTGCCTACAAGCATGGCTTTTTCCACACTCTGACTTGTTGGGTAAGGGGTTGAATGGGGGACAGATTATAGCTATGGCAGAAGGCTGGGTGAAGGGCATGACCCTGTCGCTGGGTTTAGAGAGGTGGTCCATGTACCCTACTGGGCTATGAGAAAACAGAACAAAACAACAACCTTCCATCCTCAAAGAGTTCCCAGCCTTGAGAGCTGGCAGTAGTACATTTGCAGATTCAAATCCATCTTAGAACCACGTTGTCCTGATGGCCATGTTGGTAGTCTTTGTGTCCGCTGGAAAACCCACTGTTCCTGATTGATAGTTATGGGGGCGGGGGTAGATTGAGATTTATGTGGGACTCAAAGGCTAGATAATCTTTTTGGGGGAAGGTTCTATTAGGAAAAATAATTCAAATATAACTGTTAGGCCCTCCATGGGCTTGGAAATGGTGGCGTACAGGCAACAGGACCCCAAACTTTAACCTGTAGCCTCCCAAGTCTGTCCTATGACAGTGCCTCCCACTTACTGTGTTAGACATGGGCGTTCATGCTGTGTCTTTCACAAAAACCAGAGTGACAGCGGCACCAGTAGCTACAGCTCCATCTTATGGGTAAAAAAAAGAGAGATTCAGAGGTGACTGAGTGTGCACCTGTCATAAGGCAGGGTGGGAATGCATTTAGGATGGGGGCCTCCAGTCTGTGCTCCTTATTTTCAGTGGGCGGCGACTGTGCGGGCCCTGCCTTACTTGAAGGGTGTCCTGGGGGCGTGGGTATCTTTGCCCCCATGGATGGTTGGCCTAGCCAGGGGTTCCCAGCACTCAAGTGTGGGGTAGAAGTTGGACTCTATAGTCATTTCAGGGCACCATATGTTGTAGCCCTGGTCTCAGGAACATGGCCTGCAAGAGCAGCTTAAGTAAGAGAAGCTGTAAACAACTTCAAAGGTCATCAGTGTTGAAGAGAGGCAAACCTAGCTCTACTGAAAAGCACCTGCAAAGTGTTGCCTCGGGTTCCTCACCTGTGAAATCAGCGTGGTAGTCTGAGTTCTTACACGTCATAAATTACAAACACAATTTTCTCTCAACCCCCAACATGAACAGTACCCCCCAACCTCCTCTGGGCCAGGATGCCCAAGAGCCAGCCAGAGAAGGCTGGGAGGATGGGAACAGGTTGGGGGTCTATGACCCAAATTCCACGCGGGGGCCATGAGTATTTACATGGAAGCACAGGGGCGGGCGGCTTGGGCTTAGAAGGTGAATGAACTCTGACGGTCTGGGATGTAGGCCTAGTGGGCCAAGATGGGGCGACGGCCATCCATCATCCTTAGATCCTGGGTCCTCTAGGGCAGGCAGGCACAGGGACCCAGTGCAAGATCAGTGAAGCCGCTTGGCTTCGGCTTCCGCTCGCTTTCCACGCCCACTTGTGTGATTCCCCAACAGTGGGGATGGGAGGAGGGGCGAGCCCTAATCTCCGAGGAAGGGGTGTGGCCCCGCTGGTGTCCTCCACTCCGCAGTGTCCTGGAGCAATACTCCAGGGTCTGTCCCCTGGTCCCCTCCAGATCGTGTCCCACACCCACTCGCTCAGGCGTGGCAGGCACCGTGCCACCACGCGTGACCGTGCGCTCCCTACGTTGGGGACGTGCAGGGTGCTGCCTCCTTTCCGGCGCGGGAGGGAGCGGCCGTCACTCTCCGGCTCTGGCTAGGAAGCCCCAGCCCAGTGCTGCAGAGGCGCCTTGCAGCCAATGGGGACTGAGGAAGTGGGCCGGCTGGCGGCTGTCACCCTCCCAGGGACCGGAGCACGGAGGTCCAGAGCGCGCAGGCTGACGCCCAACCCGGGGATTGAGGGGGAGGAGCCAAGGGAGGAGGAGGAGTCGCCGATTCGCCACCGGAGGACCACTGCTCACCAAGGCTGTTGAGGAGCCACTGGCCCCACACCTGCTTCCCAGCATCCCCGACCGCCAGCATGATCGCCGCGCAGCTCCTGGCCTATTACTTTACCGAGCTGAAGGATGACCAACTCAAAAAGGTGAACCCCGCCGGCGCCGCCCTGGCCACAGCCTCGTATTCCCGCATCCGCTTGACACCGCCTGCATCCTCCCCCCCCCGCCCCCCCCCCGGCTTCTCCCAGGCAGCATCTGGTTGGGCTACAGGGTGCAGGCGACAGGCCCCGTGCCTGGGATTCACTAGGGCATTGTCGGCATGCGAGCGTGCGTGTGCTTCGAGGAGTTGGGCTGAAGACCCCCTCCGCGTTTCCCCCATAAGGCTGGATTGCATCTGCAGTGTCCTTGAAAAGGACCATGGATGTCAGATGAGTACCCTCGTAGTGCCAGGCTGGGACCTGGCTGGGTGGGGACCAGCGGGCCTGTCTGTAAGGCCTGTTTAGAAAGGTCCATGCGCCGTGGGCGGGGAAGGTGTGATCACTGAGATATATGCTGGGGAGGTGTGAGCAGCTGGTGTGTGTGGGGGGGGGTCTGGCTGAAAGCCAGGCATCCCATATTTGGGGTTCCCATTTGGAGAACGTGATGGCCTCCTGAAACTGTCACTGGGCTCCCCCAGCTGGTGCAGCTGCTCCTTAATCTGAGGGCAGGGTGACCCGCCTGGCTTTCCGGTGTGGGGAGGGGAGCACAGAGGCCACCGGAAACTTTGCTCATAGGCCTCAGGTCTGGAACCGCACGTCTGAATGGAATTTTTTATTCCTCTAAAGCTGTAATTTCCAGGCAGCCCCAGCCCGGGGACTCAAATAAGACACTTTAGTCATGTGAAGAGGTTGGAGAGGTTGGCATGTTGTTGCTTGTGACGTGTGTGTTCTTGCACACCGATGCCCAGTCCTAGGGATGATGTTTGTCTAGTGTAGTCTGATGGTGGGTCTTAAAGATCTGTCACTTTTCTGCCACCTTAGGTAGGACGTCTTCCCAGAAATAGCCTGAGATAGTAGGGGAAACACATTTTTTATTAGTGCTATAGGTGTGTATGCCTGACCTACACCAGCCATAGGTGATATTACCATCAACCTGACTTTGACGTTCAGACAAGGAGTAAGGAGTACTATCTACAAAAGGCAGAGGTGACTAGGGGCTGACCCTTTCCCACTGGAGACATTCTCGTCCGGTACCTTAGGAAATAGTCCCGAGGACTGTGACCTCCTGAAGGACAAACACACAGCTAGTTAGAGGTGGGGCCAGGGCGGGGCTCCGACCTCCCTCCACCCAAGAACTTGACCAGGACTCCTCCTGGATGCCAGCCGAAGGAAAGAAAGGGACTGAGAAGCAAGGCTGGTGGGAGATGCTGCTCCCATCCTGGATCTCAGGCCAGGAGGGCACCAGTAGTAGGGTAGTTAGGACACGGGCTTGAGAACTTGCCACAAGCTTGGGTTGTCTTACCTCAGGATGCTTGTTCATCCCCTAGAGAAACTCCGACCTCAGGGAGCTATGCATGAGCCCGTGGTGTTGTACATGGTTGATGCTAATCCCATGGAAAGGGAAGACAGAAGTCACAGCAGGACAGAGCGTAGTTGGTTAATAGGCCTCCGGAGCCAAGAGTCCACAGCCCTTCTACTCTTGACACACTCTGTGGCTCAGGAGTGCAGATCCTGGGGTGGAGGCCCAATGACCTTGTAAATTAGGCTTCCAGCATCCTGCGTCACAC
Organism: Lophiomys imhausi; assembly: GCA_907164525.1. NCBI lineage: Eukaryota > Metazoa > Chordata > Mammalia > Rodentia > Muridae > Lophiomys > Lophiomys imhausi. The sequence continues at coordinate 723,820 of CAJQZJ010032569.1, read as the reverse complement.
CCACAGCCACCTGTGTGATGCCGCCAGCGGTCTGGCTGCCCGATTACACAGTGCTGAATGGCCTCCAGGCGGCTGAGTTGCACTACAGCTCTCCTCTTCAAGTGGCCTGACTCAATTCTGTCACATTCCATCAACCAGGCCCCCCGTAGGTATATGAACCTGTAACTTCGGGCTCAAATGGTGCCTGACTGAAGCCCTACTCACTCTGAGATTTACTGCCCCTCCCCCACCTCCATCCCGGAGTCTTGCTGGAGAAAAGTCCTGAGGGTGAAACTTTTGCCTTGTTTGTGTAGGATATCTTAAAAAAAAAAAAAAAAAAAAAAAGAGCTCCCAACCTGGCGGGCGGTGGGAGCCTTTTATCCCAGCATTTGGGAAGCAGAGGAGAGGCATGCAGATCCCTGTTTCTGAGTTCCAGGACAGCCAGGACTACATAGAGAACTTGTCTTGAAAAACCAAAACCAAATAAATAAAATAAAAAATAAACAACAAACAAAAACAGCCCCAAACCTCCCAAACCTAAAAACCCCAGCAACAAAACAAACATCCACCAAAAACCTAAACAACCTCAAGAACAAAAGAAACAAACATCCACCAAAAAAACCACACTCCAAAACAAAACAACAAAAGCAACAAAAAAACCCAAGAGCTTCCTCCCTCACCCAGAACTTTCATATGCTGCTTCGGCTTTTTCTAAGAAATCACTTCTACCTATATGGTGGGTTGTGGGATGTGGGTGTGGTCCCTGACGGTTTCCCTGGGCTCCTAGTGGTCACTTGTCGGGATGAGTCAGTGTCCTTCACTAGCTGAATGAGTGAACCTCTAGGGCTCTCTACTCTGTTAGCCGTTTGTCCTTCCCACCCCACTGCTGTTATGACAAAGGCTGTCTGGGAGTGCAGGTCTCCATATCGTGCTCTTTTTGTGGCCTGGGCCCTGTGTGCTACCCTAAAGGGAATCCAGTGGAGACTCTCCCAGTGTGGGCAGCCATGATGATTTATTTAACCCTTCAGCCTTAGGCAGCCTGTGGGGCTCTGGAGACCGGCTCAATGCCCTCTGGTAATTCACAGGGCCTTGCTGTTTGCTAGGAGGAAGGAAATTGGATCTTGTTGGAGAAGGTTTTCAGGGTTGCCCAGAATACAAAAGCACCCAAGAGAGGGTTTTATTTCCCTCCACTGCCTGGGAGGCGGCAGTAATCAAGCCTTGGGAATTTGCGTTGGGTGGGAGGCCTGATTTCTCAGCTAACAGCCCAGTGTTCCAGGCTGGGTTTGCATAGAGTTGATTAAAGGGTGCAATGGAAAAGGTGGGCTGTTGGACAGGCGCATAAAAGCGCACATTTTCCTTCACTGGTCTGATGTATTTAAGAGGAAGAACAGGCACATGTGTGATTGTGACTACTTGCATTCCTCAGAGTGCCAGACATCCTGTAGTTCTGCAGGCTGGAGGTGGGGCGGGGCCATTTAACCTCCAACTGGCTTTTTAACGTGCCTTGCATTGCCCTGCTTCCTCCCTTGTGTGTGACTTCTAGGGACCCGGAGGGTGGAGGATTGCACAGTATGCTGTTTGTTTAGGCAGGAAAATGAAGGGCCGGTTAAGAGCACCTACTGTTCTTGTAGAGGTCCTGAGTTCAGTTCCCACGCCCTCATCAGGCAGCTCACAACCACCTGCAATTCTAGCTCCAGAAGGAGCTAGGCTCTTTGGGGAGGGGGCACACAGACATAATTTAGAAAAGACATTATGTGGCGTGCTTTTAGTCTCAGCCCTTGGGAAGCAGTGGTAGGCAGAAAAATTAATAATATAGAAGGAAAGATGGAGTCAGGCGTACTAGAAAATGCCCTGTAACGAAGGGCTAGTTGTCTTTCTCCCTAGCTTGCCAGAGCAGCAAACACTAGTGGACTTTCTGGGTGGATTCCCGTAGCGCTACGTAATCTGCATTGACAAGGAACAAACAGGTGTGACTTGTCCAGAGGCCTGGCCCAGGAAGGACAGGTAGTTTAATTTTAAAAAGGCCTTGTGTGCCTTTTAATTGATAAGCAAATGGCCTTCGTTTCCTCAGAGGCTGGCCGTTACTTCTATAAAGGAAGGAAAGGAGGAAGGCAAAATGAACTGACTGCTGTTAACCCCAAGATGTGGCAGGCTGAAACTGGAAGACTTGAGGAGTCTAGGCTAGCTTGGGGTATGCTGTGCGACTCTGTCTCAAAGCCGTTTTGTTCCTCGTGGCTTAGGGAGGTGAGTTAGAAAATCATGAAAACTGGGCAGATGAGGCCACTCAGTGGCTAAAGCTCTCACGCCACAAGCCGGAGGACCTGAGTTCGATCCCTGGACCCCACAGTTGGAGAGCACCGACTCTCTCACAGGTCATCCTGTGACTTTGACGAAAGCACTCCTGCACTCACATCAATAATATTGATAAATTGCATTTTTACAAAGAAAATTATGAAAATTGTCTTGTACACTTTTCAACCTGGTGTTGCATGTGCATCTGGGGAAGAATTGGTGAGTGTTCAGTCATATTCCCTGATCTCCTCACCGTACCATAGGCACCGTAGGTTTCTCCCGTAGAACAGTGGCCCATCATTCATGGGAAGGATCGTGAGGAATAAACCAGGCAAGTGGCCGGCTGTGAGGTGCCTCCTCATCTGACTACACCACGTGGTACGGCCTCCCACACTCCTGCTGTTCTCCTGGGAAATCGTGGATAGCCTTCTCCTTGAAAGACTGGGATGGTCTGCCTGCCTGTGTGTCTGTCTGGACCCAGGGTTTCCTCGCCGACCGAGTTAGTCTCTGGAGCCAGCTCTGCCATGTCTAAGGAGGAACCGAGAGGTGTTCCAGCTGAGAGGCAGCCATCCCCCTGTGTCTGTGTGCGGGAAGTAGTGGACAAACTACCTCCGCTTTGATTGACTCCTGGTCCAGGGCTGTGTAAACCAAGACCCGAGAAAGGGCAGACATTAGTCTGCCTGGGGAAGGGAGGACAGGTGTCCACCAACCTCCAGCCTAAGGACGGCACTTACTGTGTGCTCTGTTCATTATATCTGATCTTAAGTAAAAGCAGTTTTTAACAGCAGATAGACTTTTATTTCTGGAAATGACATTGACCTGTGATGAGCTGAACAAGCAAGTTTATTAGAAGCTTTGAAAGGCGGAGTCCAGTGGACAGCAGCCATCATGTAGTTTAGGTTCCTTGTTTTTAATGGTTTCTCAGCTCCGAGCATCCTCAAATACCTTGTGTCATATGAGATGCCACTCACAGATAGCTGGGACTATGTCAGGAATATTGCAAACATACATATGCTATGTGTATGTGCATTCATTTGGTCTTTCAGAAACCTCAAGAGAGGCCTGTGACTGTGGCCCAGAAATAGAGCCTTTTCCTGGCATGTGTCAGGCCCTGGGTTCGTTTCCCCATTGTTGCCAACCCACAGACAAATCGGTTAGCTAGGCTGTGGTGGTGGTGGTGGGGGGAGGCATCTACCACACCTGTGCTTCTAGGCCACCCCCTTCTTTGGGCAGTCCTGTGTGTGTCAGGAGGAATGGCTTTTAGTCCCTACTCAGAAACCAGGGCTGTTCTCTACCCTGCTGAGGTACAATAAATTATGAATGGAATCCAGCGGGCTTTTGCTCATTCTCCCTGTTTTAGGAGGAAAACTCACTGCTGTCTATTTTAATGACTTGCCTCAGAACCTGCATCTTAGTTTCCTCTCATAGAGGAATGTAAATTATCTTTATTAGGAAGTGCTTGAGGCACATAAGACTATTGAGTTCATGTGACTAATGTACATGTACCTACCCCTCAACTTGACAAGTCAGACACAGTTCACATACTACAGCCACCTTGGATCACATTCTTTCCTTTTCTCTGGAGAGGCTATCTCCTATCTGAACATTTTATTTACTTACTTATCTATTTATTTATTTAAATTATTTTTCTTTTATGTGTGTGTTTTTGCCTGCATGCATATGTACACCGTATGTGTGCTTGGTACTTGAGGCGACTAGAAGAGGATGCCAGATCCCCTGGCACTGGTGCTACAGATGGTATGAGCCACCATGAGTGTGCTGGGGACTGAGCCCGAGCAGCAAGCCCTCCCCCCACACCACCACACACCTTTTCATTTTATGTGTATGAATGTTTGGTCTGTGTGTGTGCATGTGCACCACAAGGGTGCAGTGCCAGCAGGGCCCAGAAGAGGGAGTTGGGATCCCAGGAACTGGAGTTATGGGCAGTTGTGTGAGCTCCACCACGCAGATGCCCGGAACCGAACCTGGGTCCTCTGCAAGAACAGCAAGTGCTCTTGATCACTGGGCCATCTCTCTTGGTCCTCTGTACGAGTGTTTGTGTCCAGTGCTTGTGTGCGGGTGTCCAGGGCGGCCAGAAAAGGGTGTTAGAGCCCTGTGGAGCTGGAGTGACAGGTGGTTGTGAGCCGCCTGCTGTGGGGGTGGGTGCTGGGAAGCAAACCAGTGTTTCCTGGAAGAGAAGCCGCAAGCGCTCTTAATGGCCGAGCTCTCTCTCCAGCCCCACTTTCCTGAACTCGATGTTTGTCATTTCTGTACCTGCTTTTTACACTTGTACCATACATATCTATAAACAGCATCTAGTGCTGTAAATGCAGCTACACCACCTGAATCCGAGCGGCACTTGGGGCATTGCTTTATGCAGTTTTAAATGTTTATAAGTGTGTATGTACCCTGCCAACTCTTTCTCAGCAGCTCCACCTTCTACTTGGGGGCACCTTTTTCCTGTGGCTCAATGGACTTTATTCGTTTAAACTGCTGTGTTCTCTGACAGTGTGTGCTCCTCGACAGCTAATCCAGCCATTCTTTTGACCGGGGGTCTTGAGTTTCTAGTTTTTCAGAGAACAGTGCCTGCATGCGCTTCTTTCAAGTCCTCCTTAAAGCTCCCAAGCAGGCTTCTGTAGACTCTAAGCTGCCCTGTCACCTCCACTTTACCATTTACCAGATTTGCCAAACGTTGGCACTGATGGTCATGCCCACCAGGGGGTGGGCGTTCACTGGTTATGCCAACCCTCAGTAGAGTTAAACCTTTACAGATAGTTTTTTTTTTAATTTGTGTTATATTTAATTAATTTATTTGTTGGTGTTTGTGTGCCACTGTGTGTGGAGGTCAAGTTCTGGGAGTCACTTGCCTCCACCCCATCATATGTGTTTGGGGATTGAATTCATGTCAGGCTTGCCTGGTAAGCACTTTTACCTACTGGGCCATCTCCAGGTGTTTAATCCTTTACACATTTGTAAAAAAGCACCCACTTTCATTCTCCATGCTCAGCACTGGAGCATACAGTAGAAAAATTACCCTGTTTCCTAATGCACCTTATCAAATGGCTTTGGTTGTTCCCAGTCCCAGTAAGTGAACTTGACCACTCTAGGTGTGAGTTGTGTGCAGCACACCCTTACTCCCCAGTCTGCTGAAGCTGAGCCTTTTTTATGGGTCTGGGTGGCTGCAGAGGCCCCCCCCCAACCCTCTGTGGATCAGCCCGTGGCAGAGTAAGTAGGCTTTATCTATCTCCTCAACGTGCCCAGCCCTACTCCGACAAAACTCAGGCCAACAGCCTCTCTCTGGCTATCTTCCGTAAAAGGAAGAGGGTGGATGTGCCCCGTGATTCGGGGAAAAACTGAACGGTGAAGCTTGAAGCCCAGCCCTTTGCAAACAGTAACTGAGTCTGCCCACTGTGGACAGAAAACGAAAGCGCAGGCTCACTTCAGTCTATGAATCGCAGGCCTTCAGGGACCCTCCCTCTGGGATGGAGGTGGCCGGGGTAGGGTAGGGTGTTGAGAAGTCACGCTCTGCCTGCTACATGCTTGTCTTTGATTTTTTTTTTTTTTTTTTTGAAGATACAAATTCTCTTTGTAATTCTAGCTAGCCTGGAACTCATGTAGTTCAGCCTGGCCTCGAACTCATAATCCTCTGGGCTCAACCTCCCAACTGCTGGGAATGTAGGTTTGCACCTCCCCCACCCACCTCCTTCTTGGCTTCCGAGAAGGCACCCTACCTACCCTGTAATACTGGGATTTGATAACCCATTGCTTCTGTCCATTTGTCAGTTGATAGGCATTTGGGAGAGTTTCCCTTTTGGCTGTCATTTGAATGCTGCAGTGAGTATTCATGCACACAATTCTGCGTGGACGTTTGCTTCTGGGTGTCTCTTGTCTGTAGGAGCAGGAGTAGGATTTTTTTGTGAGACCGAGGAAGGAGGGCACCTCCAAGTAGAAGTGAGGAGACTGAGACC
>CAJQZJ010032569.1:701687-717571 GCA_907164525.1 Lophiomys imhausi | reverse complement strand
ACCGAGGAAGGAGGGCACCTCCAAGTAGAAGTGAGGAGACTGAGACCCAATCAGTAGTGAAACTCCTTGTTAAGGGGAAGGAATATCACCAGCAACAGATCCCCGTGTTCCGTCCGTGAATTACATCCAGTGCTCTCATGTGTCAGTTTAGGGAAACTGATCCAAAGGAAGAAAGGATGGGTGGTGAGAAGCAGGACTGGCTTGGGGCCAGGCAGGTCCACTCCGCCCCAACACCAGCTTCTCTCTTCATCTTGTGCTTGTTGTGTGGTGTGGTGTGTCACCACCCCCACACCCACCTCCGCCACCCACTGCTCAGAGTTGAAGGATGCAAAGGAAACTGATCCAGTAAGTTCATGTACATTGAAATGGTAAAGACTTGTGAATGGCCACTGTTGACCTTTGCCCAGTAAGCCACAGTTGATTGACACATGCAGATTGTCTTCAACAGCATGACTTTCCCCAGACCTCATTTCTCTCGTGGGCCCTGGTGCCTTCCAGGATCCCATCCAGACAGGTGGGGTGAGAAAAATGGAAGACCCAGGCCACCACTATAATAAAGACACCCCCCCCCCCAATACTTGATTAAACAAGTGCTTGGTTTGGTTGATTCCTCCCAGTGAGGCTTAAAGTAGGTGTTTCTTCCTGCATTTTACATCAGCTTCAAGATGAGCCCTTAAAAGTAGAGTTGATGTGATGTTGTGGCCAGAAAGCAGTCAGGCCAGTGTGGGGACCCAGGTATCCTTGACATCGTGGGAGGCTCTCTCACTGTGTATGCAGAACCTGGACTGTGGTCCAGGGCTTCAGACTCCGGAATCACTGACTGGGGCTCAGAGTAAGCTGTCCCAAAATGTGGCCTGAGAGCAGAAAGGATTTTTCTGGCATTCTGCTGACACAAGAGACCCCCCTCACCATACTGAAGAGTCTGAGCAAACAGGTTCCCCCTACTTTGTTTATGTTGAGTTTGCTGTGATGCCTGGGTTGCAGCCTGGTGTTGTGGGCCCAAGGCATGACACCCAGCTCAAAAATTGCCACATGATGAGGAAGCTGAGTCTTTAGGAACAAGAACATGGGCACATCAACCTCCTCTGATGTGCACAACTCGCAGTGTGGCCATTAATGACCTCATTGTGCATGGGAAAACTGTCCGCTTTACAGACAGGGTAATTGTCTCAGCTCCCAGGGCAACACAGCAAACTTCAGACACCTTCCCGTCTTCCTTAAGCCCCTCACCAGGAGGACCAGGATAATATCCTGAGGTCAGGCCCAAGGTCCCTGCAGGTGACCTTGGCATCTATTAACAAATGCTGCCTGGGGAGAGTGGTCAAGACCATGCCTAGGAAGAGAACAAAACTGTCACATTGAGCCGGCTGAAAATACAGGCGACTGTGTGCCCTACAGGAAAGACAGCTTCCCTGGAATGCAGCGGGGCAGGAACTGCAGGCTCAATCCTTACTTCCTGTGGCTAGCTGGGGAGGGAACCAGCCTCCAGCGTCCTAGGTTCCTAAGACAAAGGTGACACCTGAAGTATGTGGAAGGTTTTCTCTCTCAAGATACTGCAGTGGAGGCAGCTAGGCCAGAAATGGAAAGCCCTAAGTCAGCCCCTGGAGGGGGAGGGGCTGTCACGAAAAGTCACTCCTATCACCATCCGTAAAAGAGCAGTGATGACGAATGGCAGACCCAGGGACGCCTCAGAGTTGTAGGCATTTCAGATATACATCATGGCTTTTATCTGAACATTTGTCTAGGGAACATGGACACTCAGTGGGGCCTTGGGCTCTCATTGGATTAGAGATCAAGGCAGATGGCTGTGAGGACCTGGGGCCCTGAGCTCTGATTACCCAGAAGGCCATGGGGCCCTCACTTGGTTGTTTAAGGTGCCCTCAGGGTTGCTCTGGGTGAGCTACAATAACCCTACCAGGTATCTGTAGTATCTGTAAGCTCTCCAAGCTACTTCAGATAAGGAAACAGAGGCCCAGAGAGCTTGGTGTCCATCTAACAGCACTGTCAGCCTGGGCTTTCATATCCAATCCCAGGCTATCCTAAGCACCCAGCAAGACCTTGTCTTATAAGGCAAAACAACCTCCCCAAACAAGCGACAATGAGGCTGGAGAGACCCAGTGCTTAAGAGTGTTACTCTTCCAGAGGACCCAAGTTTAGGTCCCAACACCCATCTGTGCCAGGGTGCTCAGAACCACCTGTAACTCTAGCTCCAGGGTGTCTGATGTCTTCCTCTGGGTACATCTACACTAATAAAAATCTAAAAGCAAATAAAAAGTAAACAGTGCTGGGGAGATGATTCGTGTAGTAAACTAGATGCTGCTATGCAAGCCATGAGAACCTGAGTGTGGATCTTCAGCCCCTGTACCTGGCTTTTATGTGGATTCTCAAGATCCACGTAGAGATTCATAAAGGTGGCAAGGCGGTCAAGAGCATTCACTGCTCTTGCAGAGGATAGGAGTTTGGTTCCCAGAACCACATGGTGATTCACAACCACCTGTAACTTTAGTTCTAGGGCAGTGGTTCTCAACTTGTGGGTCACGATCTCTTTGGGGTCGAACATCAGATATCCTGTATATCAGATGTTTTTATTACGATTCTTAACAGTAAAAAAAAAATTACAATTATCACCAGGAGGTGATTAAAAGCTTACGCCTTTAATCCCAGCACTAGGGAGGCAGAGGCAGGCGGATCTCTGTGAGTTCAAGATCCCAGCACTAGGGAGGCAGAGGCAGGCGGATCTCTGTGAGTTCAAGGTCAGCCTGGTCTACAGAGTTAGTTCCAGGAGAGCCAAGGCTACACAGTGAAACTCTCTCTTAAAAACAAAACAACAACCACAACAAATTACAGTTATGAAGTAGCAATGAAAATAATTTTATGGTTGGGGATCACCACAATATGAGGAAATGTATTAAAGGGTCTCAGTATCAGGAAGGCTGAGTGCTACCACTGTTCTCGAGGACCCGACACCTTTCCTCTACCTTCTGTGAGCATGAGGCATGTATGTGGCACATAGAACAACCAGTCTGGTTGAACTAGTGAGCTCCAGGTTCAGTGTGAGGCTTTGTCTGAAAAACAAAAAGCAAAGCCAGACGTGGTGGCATATGTCTTCAATCCCCAGGAGGCAGAAGCAAGAGGATCTCTGAGTTTGAGGAGGCCAGCCTGGTCTACAGAGTAAGTTCCAGGACAGTCAGGGCCACTCAGAGAAATTGTCTCAAAAACCAACCAACCAAACAACAACAAAAATTAAAACCAAAAGATAGAAAGACTGAGACCAGACATCAACCCCTGGCCTCCACATGTTTGTGTATATGTCTGAATGTGAACAGGTACACAAACATACAACCAAACCCCCTTACCAAAAAAATGGTGGTGGTGGGGCAGACACACACCACTTTTCCTCTTGAGTTGTGGATAGAGTTGTATGAAGCGTCCTTGGGGCGTAATCCATGTTCGCTGAGGCAGAAGGAATAGCTGATGGATAAGCACCGTGCTGGAGGGCTGTGTGTGAGCCTGGAGGAAGAGCAAAGATCTTTGTTTTGTAGTTTTGCTTTGGAGATCCTTGAGGCCAGGTCTAGGAGGAACCTCTGCAGGGAATTCAATTTCCTGACTCATGCCCTCGCATTCCAGTTCCTTAGTGACTTGCAGATTGCTCGGTACCCTCTTCCGGGAACATAAGAAAGAATTTGATTAGCTTTAGGGCCCTGGTATTCTGCTGGGCCTCAGCCAATTAAGGGAGATATATGTAAGGGACTGAAGGGGTTAGGAAGGCCTGGAGGGTTAGGTGTTGGGGCAGAAGTGCTGAGCCATTTGTGGGAAAAGGAAGACATTAGGCCTTATCTAAACCAGCAAACCCTCAGAAACCTCCCTGGACTAGGCGTCACCAGAGGCCTCCCGCCCAGCCAAGGAGCCACATTGTGGCACCAGCCCGAGTACATGGGGACACACAGAGGGCAGAAGACAAGGCACGTGTGCCTCGGGCATTAGCAGTCCAGCAGAGGTGCAGACCATGCACACGTTCCTGTGACATCAGGAAAGACAACACTCCATGACTTGTGTACTGGGGCCAGCTAACTTCTATATAGAGGACACCTAAGGCTTGGGGGGATGCCGAGGAGAGGGAGAGACGGCTGCGTGGGGCCGGGTGGATCATGGCATGTCCTGTTCAGAAGGTGAGTTGGAAAGTGGCTTGGAGGAACAAGAAGCAGGGGTCACTTGGCATGCTATTGAGTGCCTGAGTCGCAGCACTCAGAGGCAAGCACGTCTCTGTGAGTTCGAGGCTGGCCTGATCTACGTAACAAGTTCCAGGCTAGCTAGGGCCCCATAGTGAGACCCTGTCTCAACAGAACAAAAGCAGGACTCACAGAGGCCTTTGGGTGGTGACTCTACAAAGGAGGAAATTTGATGGGTAACGAACTGTCAGATCATGACAGTTCTGATTATGGGTGCTCTAAGAGCCTCCAAAGGGTTGTAGATGCTGGCCCGCTTGCCACAGCTAGCCCGATCCCTACTCGGAAACTGGCCACTAACAGTGGGGAAGATAGGTGGGGCTGGCAGCCGGGGCAACCACATGCAGTAGGAAGTGGAGTGGGAGATGCTGGCCTGGCCCTGAGACGGCGCCAACCACAATGGAGGGTCTGGTGGGCCTGGGCCTCCCAGCTTTACTGTGACTTCTGAACATTGTCCCCATGATGACTGGGGAAGGAATGGACACACAGGCAGCCAGCCTCTGCTGGGAAGTGAACTGGGCCTCCTGGAGTTCATAGGTGACGCATGCTTTCTGCAGGACTCAGCAGGCACACTGCTTATGGGCTGGCTAGAGTTACCATGGTAATTCTACCTGCACTCCTTCATCTCTTGGCCCCAGAAGCCCCTGTACTGTTGTGAATGTGGTCCAACATAAAATAGTTACTTAGGACATAATGTCTTGGGATGGGAGAGAACTCATACTTTTTACTTTGGTGCACAAGAGTGCATTTGACTAGTCCAAAAAAAAAAAGTACATATTATTGTTGGTTTTTTCTGTCTGACCTATCTATGTTGAGACAGAGTCTTATGTAACCCGGGCTGACCCTGAGCTCTGGATAGCCAAGGAATGGCCTTGAACTTCTGATCATCATACCTCAGCCTCCTGGGGTGACTGGCTTGTTATTGCCTTTTTTGATTAATTAAAATTAATTTTTTACATCCCAACTGCAGCCCCTCCCCCTTACTCCTCCTCATTTCTCTTCAGAAAATGGCCAGCCTCCCATGGATATCAGCCAACTATGGAATATCAAGTTGCAGGAAGACTAAGCACCTCCTCTCCTATTAAGGCTAGACAAGGCAACCCAGCAGGAGGAAGGGTCTCGAAGGTAGACAGCAGAGTCAGGGACAGCCCCCTGCTCCCACTGTTAGGAGTCTCACAAGAAGACCAAGCTATACAACTGTAACATATGCAGAGGGCCTAGGTCAGCCTCTGTGAGCCCCAATGGGCCCAGGTTAGTTGATTCTGGGTTTTCTTGTGGTGTCCTTGACCCCTCTGGCTCCTACAATCCTTTTCCCCCTGTTGTGCAGGGCTCCCCAAACTCCGTCTAGTGTGTGGCTGTGGGTCTCTGCATCCATTTCCATCAGTTGCTGGGTGAAGCCTTTTGGATGACAATTGTGCGAGGCAAAGATCCCATGAGTATAATAGAGTATCATTAGGCATTATTTCATGTCTCTCTTTTTTTTTTTTTTTTTTTTTTGGTCAGTCGTGTTTGGTTTTATCATAAGTCTCTGGGCTGTCCAGCCTCTGGACCTTGGCCCTCCAGGCAGTGTAGGAGTGGGCTCCCTCTCATGGCATGGGTCTCAAGCTGGACCAGTCATTGATTGGCTGCCCTCGAAGCCTATTCTGTTTCCCCTTCATGGTGAGGTTCGTGTCCCACCTTGAGCCTTCCTCGATGCTTAGCTCCTTTGGGTCTGTGGATTGTAGCATGGTTATCCATTACAGCTAATATCCATTTATTGAGCACATATCGTGTGCGTCTTTCTGGGTCTGGGTTACCTCACTCAGGATGATCTTTTCTAGTTCCATCCGTTTTCTGGCAGATTTCATGATGCCATTGTTTTAACAGCTGAGTAATATTCCATTGTGTAAATGTACCACATTTTCTTTATCCAGTCTTCAGTTGAGGGAAACCTAGGTTGTTTCTGGCTATTACAAATAAAGCTGCTATGTACATAGTTGAACAAGTATTCTTGTAGTATGGTGGACTGTCCTTTGGGTATATGCCCAGCAGTGGTATAACTGGGTCTTGAGGTAGATTGATTCCCAGTTTTCTGGGAAACCACCATATTGATTTCCAGAGTGTCTGTACAAGTCTGTACTCAAGCAACAAAACTCCGAGTGCTCAGGGGATTTGGGCAGAACCTCTCACACACCCCCACCGCCCCTTTTAAAGGCATATTGTTACCTCATTATAGTTTTCTACATTGGAGTGTAGCTAACATTATGGGTTAGCACTGGAGCTGGAAAGATAATTCAGTGTTAGAGCACTTGCTGCTCTTGCAGAGACTCAGGTTCAGTTCCCAGCGCCTACATGGGGGCTCCAAGGAATCCAGTACTGCCTTCTGGCCTCCATGAGCACCAGGCACACAGTGCACATAATATGCACACACAGGCACTCACACATGTAAAATAAAGATAATTTTTTTTTATAAAACGGGGTAATATAATTTGCAATACAGTCATTCTTAAGGTATTTCTCAAGAACGAAAGGACTTGAGAGTGCATGGTTGTGTCCCTCAGGAATGGGGAAGAATGCTTTCAGTTCATTCTTTGCACATGATTAAGATCCTGATCATGCATCTGTTAAGTGAGAGTATTGTGTGTGTGTGTGTGTGTGTGTGTGTGTGTGTGTGTGTACCCCCCCTCCCCGCTCAAAAGTGAGAAAAGAGGGGCGGAGGAAGGTTAAGTAATTTGCTAAAACCACAAAGCTGAGACATGGCAGGTCCCTAACCTGAACCCAGCTGTTGGCCCACAGCCCCGCTGTTCTTTCTAACACATGAGAAAAAAAAAAAGAGGGGGTGGGGTGGGGGAAGCCCCAAGTGAGGGTTACACCGTCTAGAGTCCAGATGTTGCTTCCACCTGGACTGTGACCTTGCGGAGCCATGGCTCTCAGTCTCCTCTCCTCCTGGTGGAGACGGTGGCCTTTGCTGACGGCTTCATCTATCGTAGTGGCAGAGAGAAAAACAGCCAATATACTGAAGCCGGCTTCATGTCCGGCGCTTGGCGTTTAGCTCGGTTCATCTCTTGCTCAAGGAGGATGGCGCAGGTGAAAGTCCTGGGTGTGAAGGACAGAACCCTCCGCAAGTGTTAGTACCAGTGACCTTAGTGGGCACCCCACCCCTCGTCTCCCCATGTCAGTTGCTTGGAAAAGGGAAACGAGCCTCTGTTGAAATCTCCGCTGCCCATAAACCGATGTCTTAAACCCTTGCTCCCAACTGCCCAGTTCCCCCCTGTGAAACACTTGCTTGGAAGTCTCACTTTAGAGGCTGTCCCGAGAAGTTTCAGACATCTGTTTGTTACTTTGCCTCATTTTTTTAGAGTTTTTTTTAAATCTCTGAACGCTTTAGTGTGTGTTTGTGAATGACGTACACTATATGCATACATACACTTGTGTGTGGGTGCGTGTGCACATGTATATACGTGGAGGCCAGAGGAGGACACCGGGTAGCTCCCGTTACCACTCTCTGCCGTCTCTCACTGAATCCAAGCTCCCTGTTTGGCTGGTTAGTCAGTGAGTTTATGGGACCCATTTGCCTCAGCCTCCCAACACCAGGGATTACAGGGATGTATAGAGCACGCATGAGTCTTACATGAGTGCTGGAGATTTGAACTCAGGTCCCCTTGCTTTCACAGTGAGTGCTCTTACCCGCTGAACCATTTTCCCAGCCCTGACCTTGAACTTCTGTTCCTCCTGTCTGGCTCCCACATGCTAAGATCATAAGCTTGTGCCACAGCACTTGGTGTATGTGGTCCTATGGGTGGGGCCCAGGGCTTCCTGCATGCTAGGCATGCACTCTGGCAACTGGCTGGAGTCTCAGCCCAGATTTACTTACTTTCAAGCAGTGCCTTACTTACTATGTAGACAAGGCTGGCTTCACACCTGCAATCCTCCTGTTTCAGCCTCCTAAGTGCCAGCGTGATGGGTGTGTGTCACTACTCCCTCCCAGCTGTCCCATTCTCAATTCCCATGGAGAGTGACTGAGAGAGGGAGTGAAATTTTCCATGACTGCGCCCTTTCCATAGTAAGTGAAAATGCCCATTGTTGCCAGTGGCTACTGGCAATCCTGTTATGTCTGGCCTGCTCACTTGGGCATGTCTAGTCTTGAATTGGGTTTTTGTGCTTATACTTTTGGGATCAAGAGGTGGGACTGGGGTCAGGCACAACCATGTGGGTGAATAGGACCAATGCCAGGCCACCAGTTCTTTCATTGGACATAGGGCTTTTGGCCAGGGGAACTTGGGAAGGTGGCATTCTCTCTGCTGATGGCATCTGCTGCCTCAGCCTGAGTCCATCTTGTGGGAGGTGCTAAGCTTCAAGGTCCTCTTGGACCACATGGAGGAATAGTGAGGTCCTACTTATGGATAGGACTGGTCCCACATGGGGCAGTGGCATAGTCCCTGGAGTCTGATCTGGCTCAGGCAAGAGCTACCGGCCTGACTTGGCATGGAGTATCCATGTCCCTGTCAGCCTGAGTAGGTCCCTGTAGACTTATGTGATGTACCATGTACCAGAGTGAGCATGTGACAGCCTAGAGCTTTTATCATAGCCCTTGGGAGTTCCCATCATATGGTGAGATGTTCCGAAGGCTGAGATTTGTGAGAGGAACCACCTGAAGATGTTTTGTGCTGAGCCCTCCCCAGGATCAGTTATAAAACAGAGTTGGAGGGATAGGAGAGAGTCCATGGTCACCAGTGCCTAGCCAAGCACCAAGGCAGCAGTGAATGGGAGCAGAATCCCAATACAAGGGGTGGGAGGGGTGGGGGTGCGTGTGTGGTTGAGGGAGAAGGGACTATCTAGAATTCTCTGGGGACTCATGTAACCCTCTGCCATGCCTAACTGTGAGCCAGGATAAACCTGTCCTTCCATTGAAGCAAATGCAGCATCAGAAGAAGGCCAAAAATAGACAAGCTTGGGGGCTGTCACTATCTTGACCGGAGAGATGTGCTAATGGCCTATGGACCTTTAAGACAATGGACCCTGAGGAGTTGAAATTTCCCCCAGAGTTCACACCAGGAAGGGAAAAGGCTGGAGCCCTGGTACCAGCCAGAGCCCTGGTACCAGCCAGTGGAGGAGCTTGTCTCCTGGGAAGAGATTTCATGTGGTGCTGACAACCTGCAGGACCCACCAAGGCTCAGGGACTGAAACAGTGATGGGCCCATGATGGAAAACGCCACACTTGACAGGGACTGCTTGGCTGTGCGCATATGTTTTACCCTCAGTTTCAACCTGAGCCTCATGTTGGGATCCCACAGATAGACTTAGGGGTGTCTTTAAACTTCTGTTTGTTCCCCTTCAGGGTGGCCACATTGACTAAACCTTTCTCTGCTTTTCATTAGCTCTTGTCTGTCTAATTGGCCCATTGAGGACAGGTGGCCAAGCCTAGTTTGTTAAAGCAGTCAGAACAGACCCTAACAACTCCAGTAACGCCAGTCTCTTGTGTCTGTGTCTCTTCTGAGAGGGGGTTCTGTCCCACAATGACTCATATACCTGAGCAGGAGGGAAGAGTCCCCCTACCTTCTTTTTCTTTCTTTTTTTTTTGAGACAGGGTTTCTCTGTGTAACAGCCCTGGCTGTCCTGGAACTCACTCTGTAGACCAGACTGGCCTTGAACTCACAGAGATCCACCTGCCTCTGCTTCCCGAGTGCTGGGATTAAAGGCGTGCACCACCACGCCCAGCCCCCCCCCCACCTGCTTTTTCATGTGAACTTCTTGGCTCTCTGTGGGCCAGGATCAACTTAAAATGTTGGGGTTCATGATTATAGTTTCTGTACTGAGATAGTCTTCCAGTTAGGAGCCACAATACCTGGGGAGCAACAAAGAGCCCTGCCTTTTCTAGAAACTTCTTCCTATGCAGCCGGAAGACCTCTACAGCTCTCCTTAGGTCAGCCCCCAAGTGTCAGAGGATGTAACATGCTCCCCTGGTTGTGCTCTTTAAATGGTTCATGTAGCTGCCTGCAGCTATAAAACAGGGAATTGAGGACATCTCCCCGACAAGGTCTTTTTGAAGGGTAAGTGACACACTGGATGTGAAAGCACTCTGTTCATGGGAACCACACTATGATTACAGCAGGATGCCAGCAGCCAGCAGCGTCCGAGATGCTGTGTGCCAGGCGACTTGCAAAAGCTCTATTCAGCACACTTCCTTTCCCTGGGGGCACCCACACGGTGTCAAAAGGGATGGGCATGTGCATCATCAGACAGTCAGGACGTTGTGTGTGAAGGGTGGCAGATGAAGCGAGTCCAGGAGGCTGGGATTGGCCGTGTGACTATTTCTGGAGGGTCAGGCAGGTCCCGACTGCCGGCAGACAACTTTCTTGCTCCTTTGGAAGTTCTGTCATCTTTCTGGGTCCTCTTTGAGGCTCTCGGGGTTTGCCATGCGTTGGGATCAGGTCTGTATCTGTTGGCATGGCTCTGCATCACACAGGGTGATGCAGCCAGCTCTGGGATGGTCATCTTGGTTTCTTCACTTCCTGCACTGTCTGCCCTATCCACGCCTTTGGCTACACACCACACGCACTTCCTTGTGCCTGGACACACTTGCGATGTCATCCCCTCAGGACTTCTCTAGTATGCTTGTGTTCTGACCTTTGTTGTCTCCCTCCACCCCGGGGCCATTCTGCTCCATGTGGTTTCTGATTGTCCTTCATGTGACTTTGTCGTGAAGGAGAAGGAAAAGACTGGCTGAGAGGTGATGGGGACAAGGGACAGTGATCCCCTCTGACCACAGAGGATATAGACTCCTAGCACTGCGGGAACAGGAAACAGCAGGGCCTGGAGACCAGAGCAAATATGCAGAAGTGACCTAGCCTGGGGACTCTGTCCTCAGGACATTTCCAACCGAACAGTGAGTACAAGATGCCATTCTCAGCAGTGGATTAGTATCGAGGTCTTGCCAGTGTTACTGGGTCATAAATCTGGCTACAAGCTCTGGGAGCCTTCGGTGTGCAAGGATCCAGAGCGGGCAGTGGGGAGACTGAGGCAAACAGAGCACAGAAGCTGCAGTGGGAACGTGCAGAAGGCTCAGCACCGTGGGTCATCTCCAGGTCTTGGGGGCCTTGGATGACTTCGGGAGAAAAATGACACCTGACTTGGATCTTGAGGGGCTAGGAAGGGTTGCCCAGCTGGAAGAAAGCCATTTTCAGGTGGAGGTGACCACAGGGCCAGAGAAGCCTGAGGCAGCGGCAACAAGAGGCTTAGGGAGTGTGGTTGGTCGAGTTCAGAGAGCCTTGCTGTTGAGAGTGGGTTGGGGAGGCAGTTCAGGGGAAGGGAGGGAGGGAGGGAACCCACCAGGCTGCCCCGTGAGAGGTTCCCAGGGCAGTGGGTAGAGTGGGAAGGACAGACTTAAAATAAATGCCAGTGGACACCGCAAGATAGCCCCACGAGGACAGGTGTCTAGTTCACGCTGAGCACACAAAGTTCCAGTAAGCACATTCCCCCACTGTGGTGCTGGGCATTGTTGGGGCTGAGAAGGAGCTGTACCACTGAGCTACGCCACCAGCTCCCTGGTGTGTATACTTTATTTTGCTTGAGACAGGGTCTCTCTCATAGAGCCCACAGAGCCAAGGATGACCTGAACTCATCCTCCTGCCTCCACCTTCCTAGTGCTGGGATTGCAGGCATATGCTGACAGACCCAGGTTGGACCCAGGGCCTCATCCATGCTGGCCAAGCACCCTACCAACTGAGTAATACCCCCAGCTCCCAGTAAAACACTCTTTGAGAGAATAAACAGAAACAAAACAAACAAACAAACAAAAAAAACAATCAGTGACCACCCAAGGGTTGAGATTAGGAGCCTGTATATTTGCAGCTGTGAGCATGTTAAGTAGGCACAGGGCCCCCACATGTGGGTATGGGGCCCCTGGGCTGTTTCCATACATTCTGAGGGTTGGGGTTAATGCCTGTCCTTGGGACCAGCTGCCTGTGTTAATCTGAAAGCTTCTAACTCTACCACTTCTTAGAATTAACAGTTGCAATGGGAGAGATGGCTCATTAGTGAGGAGCACTTTCTATTCTTGCAGAGGACCTACGTTTGATTCCCAGTACTCACATGATGGCTTACAACCATCTGTAACTGTAGTTCCAGGAGATCTGGCACCTTCTTCTGGCCTCTGCAGGTACCAGGCACATACATAGCAGGCACAACACTTATACGCATAAAATAAAAATAAATAAAACTTTAAAGAAAGTTATGTGCTCAAAGAAAACTGCTTCACCCATCCATCCATTTAACTGATCTATTTTTTTGGTAGTCCAGGCTGGCCTTGAACTTGTAATCCTCCTGCCTCAGCCTCCTGAGTGCTGGCATTCATTATAGGCATACACCACCATGCCTGCTTAAATCCTATTTATTTCAGCAGAAGAAACAAATCCACACAACTCTTAGGCAAGAGGGCTAGGACCTGAAGCCACATGGCTGGCTCTGGAGTCCATGTTCTCAACCGGTATGGTCTTGCCAGCCTTGACAAACCACCCACCTCCATAGAGGGAAGGATGCCTAAGGTGCTCCTGTTGCCGGAGGGAATCTACCTGTTTCGTGTCCTTGAGGACCCAACAGCATTTACCATGTGGTATTCCAGGATTGGAAGGGGCCTTGGAGTTGTCTGGTTTTGTAGGTGAGGAAGAGAGAAACATTGGTGGAGCTGCTCTGAGTGGCATGCGGAAGTTCAACAGCCTCCTCTGGTGTGATGCTCCCTCGAGGCTGCTCCAGTGTGTCTGAAGTTCAGTTGACCAGGTTGCCGTTTTCTTGCCCTGTCATGCCCAAGCCAGGCCGGAGCCGAACTGAACTTCCCCTGAACTCAGCATCATTATTCTCCCTTCTTGCCCTTCCCCCAGATTGATAAGTATCTGTATGCTATGCGGCTCTCCGATGAAATTCTGATAGATATCCTGACTCGCTTCAAGAAAGAAATGAAGAATGGCCTCTCTCGGGATTATAACCCGACTGCCTCAGTCAAGATGTTGCCAACTTTTGTACGGTCTATTCCCGATGGCTCAGGTGAGTCTCTGAGAGGTCGGGCTCCGGGGGCTACGTGGTGTGTGAAACCATTCTTCCAATAGGCATTTGCTCACATGTTCATTTTCACCCATTTGCCATTTGGTCCATCTGTTCTCCCATTGACCTCTCTGCTGTCTCGCTGCCCACTCACCCACCCACCCAGCTGCTCTCCCATTGACCCATCTTCTCCCTGCATCTTCCTATCCTCTACTCACCTCCCCATCTGTTCTCTCATTGATTTTACTATTCACTCCCTCTTTCTCTCCATCCGCTTATCCGTTCACTCACTCACCCATTATTCTCCCATTGATCCAGTTATCCCTGTATCCTACACATCCACCCATCTGTCCTATGTCTGCTGGGCATTTACCATGTACCAGGCACCAAGGACACCACATTGGACAAGGCAGGGCTATGTGACACTGTGCAAATAAAGCATTTAGAACGGGTTTGCAGGGGCTTTGTGGGTTATCTTACACCTCTAGAGTAAACCAAGGGTTCATTTAGAGAGAATCCCAAGCACCAAGCACATTTGGGAGAATCCCAAGCACAATCCCTTTGGTGTCCCAGGTAAGTAGCATTCCTAGTGGCTGGGTAGATCTTGGACTCAGTGATGGGACATTCAAGTCCTTATTTGGACAGATTCCCTACACAATAAATCAAGATATCCTCAAGAATTCTCCTCTCAGTCTGCGTTCTTGTGGCTCCTGCCTGCTGCAGGGAGTTGAAAGACTCCCTGAGGACCAACAGCACTCTCTCCAGGGAATTGGCATCTGCTCTTCACTGACCAAGTGGAAGCTGAGAGGCCATGGCCTCATTGGCAAAGCGGAAGCCATTTTGCACAGCCAATTCATAGTTAATCACTAGTTTGCAAAGGTGGATGCTGGTGTCACCCCAGCACTAGGATGGGGCTCACCTACGGTATGCCAGGAGGGGAGCTAGGTTCCAGGAAGTCAAGTTTCTTTCGAGTTCACAAATGCCTGAGTGTGGCCTCCACACTTCCACGATTTCTTTCCTGCTCTGGAGGCCTGGATTTTCAGCCTTTTCTGCAGACTGTTTGAAACAGCTTGAGCGCCCATGACAGCAGAAGGCAAGTGCTGGGCTTGCTGTGTGTGCAGTCTGGCTGGGGCCGGAATAGTCCTGGCTATAGCTGGCCTTGGGAATGTCCTCAATGAGTCTTGGGCCCAGTTACCCTGTTTTGTAGACGGGATTCACCAGACACACACTGGCAACTCTCTCTCTGATGTTTCTTTGTTTGAGAATGGAACTGGTTCCTTCCGCTCAGGACCTTTTTGTCTCTTCAAGGGTTGGTTACTAGCAGTCAGCTTTTGAAGCGGTTCTGGCTGGTCGAATGACCCCAGGCTGCTGTGTCTGTGTCTGGGGAGGGGAGTCCCTGGTATTCAGTCTCACTTTTTCTTGGCCCTAGATGGACCCACAAGCAGGCAAAGAATATGTCCCCCGTGAGCTGAGTTCAGCCATGTTGAGTGGGGAGGTAGGAGAAGGGAGTGGCAAGTGAGCTGGGCTTGGGAACTTGGAAGGTCACCTGATCCAACCTGACTAGGGAGGAGGAGGAGGCTGGAGAGAGGAGGAGGAGGAAAGAGATGTCTGTCCTTTCTTTCTGAACTCTTTCCCACCAGCTCCTTCCCAGTACCCTTAGATCAACCAGCAGCCTCTCCCCCACTTTCCCTACCATCCATTTCCAGGATTGAGGGTCTCAAAGTGGGACTCTAGTAACCTAGCCATCTGCCCCCTCAGATATGCTTCCAGACAAGGCTCACTCATTTGGGAAATACACCATTCTCTAGTTCCCTCTTGGAGACCCTAGGTAGATACTAAGGGCCCCTTCTGCACAGCTGCCCTCCTCGGAGTCTGCTTCCTTGTTCATTCATCTGGAATCTCTCATTTTTCGAAAGTCTCTGAAATCTGTGGGGTTTTTTGTTTGTTTTGTTTTGTTTTTACAGCGTAGCACGGTAGCATTTTTTTCTTCATTAATGTTTCATCAAATGATGGTGTGTCTCACAATCAATGGTGTCTTCATGTGATTGACTCACATAGCTACACACCCATGTTGGGCCGTACTTACAGGGTTTGGGAAATCTGAGCCAGCAACAGCCTGGGCCCTGGGCTACCTTCGGCCCCTGCCAGTTTCCTCTGGTGCTGATAGGATCAGAGTCTTGGGGCCACTGAGGAGCACAGATCAGTATTGACAACAAAAAGAGAAAAAAGAGGAGAGAGTGAAGCCAAAGATTGCGCAATAATGACCACCGGGTCCTCCTTGTCATGTGTCCTAAGGGCCCACACTGGTGACCTTCTCTTGACTTGATCACAAAGAGCCCATTCCCAGATAAGATCCTACTCATAGGTTGGCAACACTGACCCCTGGATAAAAACATTTATAATGCCATGATCCTGTGGGCTTTTTTCCCCCCCCAAAGATAGGTTTGTTTGTTTATTTATTTATTGAGGCGGGGTTTTACTGTGTAGCCTTAGCTGACCTGGAACTTACAATGTGGACCAGGTTGATCTGGAACTCACAGAGATCCACCTGCCTCCACTTCCCAAGTGCTGGAATTTAAGGGTGTGAGGTTTGTGTGTGTGTGTGTGTGTGTGTGTGTGTGTGTGAATGTTTTGCCTGTGTAG
>CAJQZJ010032569.1:671451-701677 GCA_907164525.1 Lophiomys imhausi | reverse complement strand
GTGAATGTTTTGCCTGTGTAGGTATGTATATATGTATGCAGGTATGCATGTATGTATGTATGTATGTATGTATGAATGTATGTATGTGCACCATGTGCTTGTGGCCTCAGGTCAGAAGAGGGCATCGGATGCCCTGGAACTAGAGTTATGTGTGGATGGTTGTGAGCAGTCAGGTGGGTGATGGGAACAGAACCTGTGTCCTCCACAAGACCAGCCCCTGTTCCTAACCACTGAGCTGTCTTTGTAGCCTCCCTTGGATGTTTTTAGTGGACAGCATTTCTCATGAAGTTTCTCCGAGCTGACTGGTTTCTTTCCCCCTGCCCCATTTAATGCTAAGGGTATTGGGTGTCTCCATTAGCCTGTGAGCTGTGGGAGACTGTATATTCTTGGATGTTTGCTTCCCTCTCATGGGTTACAGTATGCTCTTTACAAAGAAGAAGCCACAAAACACTTTCTGGAAACGTAATGATGTACTATTATCTTTTCCCATGCAAAGCAGAATGATTTATAGTGTATTATTATTTTTCTTTTTTCTCTTTGTCTGTCTGTCTCTCTTTCTCCCTTCCTCCCTCCCTTCCTCCCTTCCTCCCTCTCTCCCTCTTTCTTTTGAGATAAAGTCTTATGTAGACCAGCCTGGCCTTGAACTAGCAGTTTCCCTGCCTCAGTCTCTCCAGAGCTAGGATTACAAGTTTGTGCCACCACACCCACAGTGGTGATAGATATTTTGTACCCTACATTCTGCTAAGGAAAGAACACCTTCTTTCCTTTTTTTTTTTTCTTTAAATATTTATTTTTGAGGCAGAGGCTTACCACGTAAGTTCTAGGTGGCCTGGAATTCACTCTGTAGACCAGACTGGCCTTGAACTCACAGAGATCCACCTGCCTCTGCCTCGAGTGCTGCGATTGAAGATGAGCGCCAGGGCATGCTGTTTCCTTCCTTTTTTGAGACAGGGTCTGATAGAGCACTGGCTGCCTTGGAAGCTGCTATGTATCAGAGGGTGACTTGAAGTTCTGGTGGCATGTGGGTCCCAGCTTTCATGGGTGCTTCTGGTGGGAGTTTAGGATGAGGTTTCTCACTGGGGCTGGCTTGCCTGTAGCCCACTCCTAGAGCAGGGCACTTCGTGAAGGCAGTTTCTGTTTGCTTTGTATTCTGGCGCAGGCTGGGGCCAGAGGCACCTGCCCCTGAGTTTGCACTCCACACAGGACTCTGTCATGGGGCTCTGTAAGCCCAACCTCTGGAAGAAGGACGAAGAGGGTTTTTGAGTTCACTGGTATTGCTGAGCTCAGGTAATAATGACCATCAGTAGAAGGGAGAATGATGCTGGGCTCTTCAGAGCTCTGCTTAACGAGCCTCCTCTTGAAGAGGGGCTCCCTTCCTACAGTACAATGGGAAACACTGGGAGGAGTCAGAGCAGGAGGCCCCTGGAGTGGGAAGGCAGATTTGAAACTAAAGATACAAAGAGGAAGTTGGAGGGAGGCCGGCTGCTGGTGCAAGAGGCTGAACTTAAAGTAAGAGGAGATAAAAAGAATTAAAATCCAAACTAAATGGGGAAGTCTCCAGCACTCTCACTCACTGACTAGTTTAGCCATAACCTTGGAGTAATAAATTACTTCGGCCTCAGCCTCCGTTGCCTCTTCTGTAAGGTAGGTGTGAGGGAGTCGGGTGACTCATACCTATAATCCCAGAATTTGGTAAGGCTGAGGCAGGAGAATTGCCCTGAGTTCCTCTGTTTAAAAAAATAATTGAACTGAATAAAATAATCAACCCAAAAGGGCATGGTTCTGCTCTGCGGGCTGTGAAAGGCAGGAGGAGCCTGGAGGGCGCTATAAGAAGCATAGGGAGTTCCCTTAGCATCTCCCTTAAACTTGTTAGTTTGTTCTAGCAGCATCCTCGCCTATCGGACTCTGTCATGGGCCTCTGTAAGCCCAACCCCTGGAAGAAGGACAAAGAGGGTTTTGGAGTTCACTGGTAATGCTGATGTTGTGAAAGGAGGAGGAGGGAAGGGGAACCACGGCCCAACATTCTTCCCGCGCCTCCACCCCCCTCCCAACTGGCCACATAAGTCAGGTGAGCCTGAAATGGGCCTGCTGGTGCTCCATAGTCTGAGAACTCAGGAAGAGGAGGCAGGAAGACCAGAAGTTCAAGGTCATCTTCAGCTGTGTAGGAAGTTCAAGACAAGACTGTGCTATGTGTCGCCTTTTTAAGAGGGGAGAAGGGAGAGAGGATGGATGGATGGATGGATGGATGGATGGATGGATGGATGGATGGTTGGATGGATGGATGGATGGATGGATGGATAGAGATAGATAGATGACCTTGTCAGAGAGGAGGGGGGAGAGAGAATGAATGGATAGATGGATGGATGGATGGATGGATGGATGGATAGATAGATGACCTTGTCAGAGAGGAGGGGGGAGAGAGAATGGATGGATGGATGGATGGATAGATAGATGACCTTGTCAGAGAGGAGGGGGGAGAGAGAATGAATGATAGATAGATAGATAGACGGACTGACGGATGGACAGACAGACTGGCAGGCTGATGCATGGCTATCGTCAGCTACTTAGGCAGGAGGATACTGAGCTTGAGCTAAGGAAATGTCAGGTATCCAGCAGAGCTTACCAAATGCCCTGTGGCACTTACCTGAAGTCACTTCTTGTTGTCCCTGGCCTGGCAGAATTTGAGAGCAAACAGACCTTGTGACTGACCTCGGTGGTTGCTCCTGAGCCAGCCCACACACTCAGGCTGTCTGCAGACTCTGCCGCTGCACAGGGCGGCAGGTGAAACCTCCCTGTCTCCAAATTCCTTATCATTTACCTAGTTGAAGAAGACAAGACCTGTAGACCGAAACAAAACCATGGGTATGGAGTATTTTTGAGTCTGTGAGAAGGGAGGGCACCCCTGGTCACTGGTGGGACTGGTTTGCTTGGAGCTTCTTCCCCATTAGCTGGGGCACAGAGTTAATATTTTTCCAGAATTTCCTGCACTATAAAAGTGATCTTGAAATGGATGTGGCAATCACCTTTTTTTTTTTTTTTCCTCAGCCACCACACAACACACTTCAGATGGAGCCAGGGACACACCATAGGTAGGGAGGATCCTGCTTCAAGAGAGACCCCTAGGCTATCAGCAGCTACCTGTCAGGTCCCTCTTAGATCCATCAACTGTCATCCATAACTGCCATCCAGACACTGTTGGCCCAGGGTGCCTGACTTCTTCTCAGTCACCACTGTAGCTTCAATGACAGGAAACCTACTTTTTTTTTTTTTTTATTCCTCTGAACATGAGGCCCAGTTGACAACTAAAAGTTTTCCCAGTTATCAAAGTTTATAATGAATTAAATATAAATATATATCCATTGTAAAAAAAGAATACTATATTTTGGTAGGAAAGAAAAATTACTTCAAAAATAAAAATGAAGCTGGAATTTAATCCAGCACTCAGGAGACAGAGGCAGGTGGATCTCTGAGTTTAAGGCCAGCTTGGTCTACATGGAGAATTCTGGACCAGCCAGGGTTACACAATAAAATCCTGTTTCAAAACAAAATAAAGTAAAACCCAAAACAAATAAAATATACAGAGGGACAGAGACATACTTTCATGGTCAGTTTTGTTTTTTTGTTGTTGTTGTTTGTTTTGGCAGGGGTGCCAAGGCTATTCAGTAAGGGAGAAGAGTCTTTTCAGCCAGAGGAGTCAGGACACTGAGTGCCACAAAGGATGAAATTGTATCCTTACCTCATACCCTATACAAAACATTAACTCCAAGTAGATCAAAGGCCTAAGCGTGAGAGGTGGCGCCATGAAAAATAGACGTGAACCTTTGTGATCTTGTGTTTGGCGCTTGGATTCTTAACACACAACACAAAACGAAACAGCAAAACCAGGAATAAATGGCACCTCGTGAAAATGTAAAACTGTAGTAATGTTCTTGCTTAGCATGTGTGAAGCCCAGGGTCCAGTGCCCAGCACCACAAAAGTAGCAAGAAAAATTTAAAATGTTTGCACTTTCTTTGTTGTCGCTATATTTTAAGATTTAAGTTTATTTCTGACTGTTGTGGAAGTATGACGTGTGTATGGAGGCAGGTAGGTACTGTGTGGTTCATGTGCAGAGCTCGGGACAATTCTGGGCAGTTGGTTCTCTCCTCCCACCTTTATGGGGGGCAGGGCCAGGTGTTGAGCTCAGATCTTCAGTTTGCACTGAAAGTGCTCTACCTGGGTCACCAGCTCTGTTGTTACTGTTATTGTGAGTATATGTGTAAGTGCACGTGGAAGAATGTCCACGCATGTGTAGAAGCCAGAGGTTAGCTCCAGGGGTTGCTCTTTAGGTGCTGTCTGGCTTATTTCTTGGCATAGGGTCTTTGATTGGTTTGGGGTGCAACAAGTAGGCAGGGCTGGCCAGCCAGTGACCACCCAGGGTCCACTGTCCACCTCCCCAGTGCTGGATTGCAAGTGTGTTCTATCGCACCTGGCCCTTGTTCACGTGGGTTCTGGAGATTGAACCCTTTCTTCCTTTTTTCTTCCTTCCTTCTCTTCCTTTTCTCTCTCTCCTTTCCTTCCTTCCTCCCTCCCTCCCACTCTCTTCCTCTCTCTCTTTCTTTCCTTTCTTTCTCTCTCTCTCTCTTTCTTTCTTTCTTGTGATGGGGACTAAAGAGAATGGCCCACATAGGATCATAGATTTGAATGCTTGGTCCCCAGTTAATGGAACTGTTTAGAAAGGATTAGGAGGTGTGGCTTTGTTGGAGGAGGTGTGTCACTGGGGGTGGGCTTTGATTTTTTTTCCAAAGCCCACACCAGATCCAGTCTTCTCTCTCTGCCTTCTGCCTACAGATCAGATATAAAATTCTTGGCTACTGCTCCAGTGCCATGCCTGTCTGCTTCCTGCCATGGCGACTAACCCTCTAAAACTGTAAGCGAGTCCTCAATTAAATGCTTTCTTTGATAGGAGCTGTCTAAGTCATGGTGTCTCTTCACAGCAATAGAACGGTAACTAAGACAACCTCAGGCAAGCTAATAAGCAAGTGCTCCATTATTAAGCTACATTACATTAGCTTACATGTGGGCCATTCTCTTTAGTCCCCATCACAAGAAAGACAGAAAGAGAGAGAGAGAAAGAAAGGAAAGAAAGAGAGGAAGAGAACGGGAGGGAGGAAGGAAGGAAAGGAGAGAGAAAAGCTGGCCTTACATTAATTAATTAATTACTAATTAATACACAGCATGCTTGTGATGGTTAGAGGTCAACTTCTGTGAGTCTTTTTGCTCCTTCTACCTTGTTGAGATAGTCTCTCTCCTGTTTCCTTTGCTGCATTGTACACTCCAGGCTGGCTGGCCCACAGGCTTCTCTAGCCTATTCTCTGGTCGTCTCTGCCTCCCAACTGGCTGTAGGAGTGGCATTACAGATGTGCACCATCCCATTATCTGGCATTTTACGTTGGTTTTGGGGATCGATCTCGGATTTTCAGGCTTGGGTGACTAGCTATCTGTCTGGCCCCCCACATATCTAACCTTTAAAGACCCCTCAATTTCGATACAAGCAAAGGGCCTGAATAGACATAACTGAAGCAGATATGGATGGGCAGTAAGTAGGTGGCTGGTGTTCTAACATCAGCATTCATCAGAGATGTGAGTGACAGTGAAGGATGACATCACACACGTTACTGAAGATATGGACAAACTTATCCATCACAGATAAGAACAGAAAGTAGTGCAGCCACTTTGTCAGGCAGTGGCATTTCTACAAGCTAACCATGCTCTATCAGACAGTCTGACTCCTGAACACACTTGAGAGAAATGGAGACGCTTGTCCACACACAAACCTGTGTGCCACTGTATAATCGGACTTTAGGCTACTTTATTGGGTTCTTTTTCCTATCGTCCTTCCAACCCTATTCCACCCTTCCAACCCATCCAACACTAGACTAGGTAGGAGAGAAAGAAGGTTAGAGGGGAAAGGGGCTGTTGATCTCCTTAGACTACTTCCTGCTGATGAGGGCCAGCTAATTTCTTGGGGCGAGTTTGATCTTCATTGTCAGGATATCTCTTAACCAGTAATCCAGCAAACAGGAGCAGGAGCAGTGAAGGGGGCAGCTGCCGCCCCTCTCTCGGGGCTCTGGCATTTATATATCCTCTGAAGAGTCCTCAGAATGCCATACATAAACTATCTTCAGCTGGCAAAGTCATGCCCATGCCAGAGCATGAGACAAATCACAGTCAGCCGCTGTGGACAATCTGAAGCAGCCCCATATCCCACACCTGTGATTAAAACAAAACATATTCACACAACGTTTCTGTGTTTTTAAAGAAATCAAAATTGTCACTACACCAGTGTGCCTAGGAGTGTTAATCATACTAGCTCAAAGTGGAAACAGCTCACGTCCATCAGCTACTGAAGGGTTGAATAAAACATTGTACGCGCAGGCAGTGGGATAGTATTAACCTCAAAAAGAATGAAATGCTGTTAAAAAGCACAACGTAGAAGCACCTTAGAAACATTTTCCTGCATGAAAAAAGCCAATCACAAGGGACTATTTATGTGAAATGCCCAGAAAATTGTTTTTAATTCCATTTATTTATTTATTGTTCATGGTGCTATGGATCAACCCTGGGCCTCACATATGCTGAACAAGCACTTAACCACTGAGCTACATCACCAGACCTTTGGTTTAAAATATATATGTATAATTTAAAAATATTTTTAGATGATAATGTTACACTACCCTATTCTGAGACAAGTTTTTCCTGTGTAGCCCAGGCTAGCCTCAAGCTCTCAATTCTTTTATCGTAGCCTAAGTACTGGAATCACAGGCATATACCACCATGTTTAGCTTGAACCGTACATATACTTTGAATGAATGGTATGTTATTTCACTCAAGTTGCAAATTGTGTGTGTGTGTGTGTTGCAAATTGTGTGCATACATGCGTAATCCTTCTCAGGGTAGGTAAGGTGCCACCAGTCTGATATTGCTAGTCGTGGGGATAAAGGGCTACTGGCACTTAGGGAGACAAGGGTGGCTGTCACTCCTGGCCTGGTGACACAGGCTGCAACATGGATGAACCTTGGAGACATTACATTGACAGAAAGCCGCCAATCTCAAAAAGCCAATTGATACCTGATTCCAACTGTATGAAGTGTCTAGAACTTTCAGACAGTAAAGTGGAGGTTGCTAGGTATGAACAGGGATGAGGAATTAATAATTACCAAGTTATGTTGGGGTGATAGGACAATTTCGGAGAGAGTGATGCTAGCTGCTTAACATCTTGAATGTTCTCAGTGTCACTGAGCTGTGCGCTGATAAAATGACCCCAGTGCTGAATTTCACACTTTTGTATATCTTACCACAACAATGAAGAAACAACCCAAGGAGTTACTGGAGTTTTAGGCAAGCAGTGATTGGCATCTGAGCCAACAATGAGAGGAACCTGGGGCATAGGATGGACCTCAATACCGGCTTTTCCTGGGCTGAAATACTGTGCAAGCTGGGTGTGGTGACACACCTTTAATCCCTGCAATTGGCAAGCTCAGGCAGGAGGCTCTGGAGACTGAGGTCATCTTCGGCTATATAGTGATGTTGAGGCTAGCCTGGGCTATGTGAGACCCTGCCCACAACAATGGGTAGCAGTGCAAAAGGCAGAATGGAACTTTGAGCCTCATTCAATACCTGTTCCTCCTAAGTGTGAGACGAGCTGCTCCCACGGAGGCCAGGGTAGGTGAGCATGCTTTTGGCCGAAGGTATTGTATGGCGAAGGGAGTGACAGACAGGGCCAGATCCCTAGAGTGGGTGCTGCCTGTGGTCTTCTCATACTTGAATCTGACACGACACCTATTTTTCCTCCCTTGTCAGAAAAGGGGGATTTCATTGCCCTGGATCTTGGCGGGTCTTCCTTTCGAATCCTGCGGGTGCAGGTGAATCAAGAGAAGAACCAGAATGTCTACATGGAGTCTGAGTCCTATGACACCCCAGAGAATATCATCCATGGCAGTGGGAGCCAGGTGGGTCTTTTGCTCTCATTCTTTTCTATCAAGCCAGGGTCTCCTGGAGTAAACACAGGGGCCAGAAAGCTGGTGTCATGGGACTCATTGGAGGTCTGTCTTAGGTGTGTCAATTGTAAAGGACTCCCAGGGTAGGGATGAGGCAGCTGTGTGGGGCTGGGTTGTGCCTAAAGAGCAGACACCATCTGGTGAACTGGGGGTGTGGGAGTGGGTGAAGGCTGTGGGGAGGGAGGCTCTTGTGGCATTGTTTCAAGTGTTTTTGTTCCCAAAGGATCCTGGGTTGCTTCCTCAGCACATGTTTTTCCCAAGCTGTGGGTAGAAATGCCCCTCTCTCAGGCCTCTGGCTTCTTCACCCACTCACCTGAGGCCAGGTCCTGTGGAGTGGCTCTTGGCTTGGGTGAGCGGAAGCTCCATACTCTGGTGTAATGGTGTTCACATGCCCTTGGCAAAAAGCAAACAAAACCTGCAGATTCCTTCTTTGGAAATGGCTGTCCCCCATACTCATACTCAAAGCTTCTCCTCCTGCCCCTGGCCCTTGAGCAGGGCCATCATTCCTGACCAAGGGACATGTGCATACCTGGAGGGGACCTGTTTTATGGTGTGTGGTGGGTCCCTATCTCCCCAGGACCCTGGGACTAAGGCAATAAATACCCTCAGGTTTTTATTTAGCTCTGGGTCCTCTGAGCCTGTCACATGTTATCCCTATCACGTCTCCTACTGTACATGTGAGGTACATGTGAGCTTGTGCCCCACTCACACTCCACGTTGACCACGGTCTTGGTACTGCTGAACACTGCTAGTTGGAGGGATTGAGTCTGTGTTTTTGTGTTGTCTGTGATGTGTACTGCACAAGTTGTGTGGGTGCTCGTGTGTGTGTGTTAGAGTGTGTGTACATGGGTAGGTGTGTACACACGATACAATGTGCTGTATGGAAGTCAGAGAACAACTTGTGTGAGAGTTGGGTCTTCCCTTCCATTGTGTGGCTCCCAAGTGTTGGATTCAGGCTGTCAGACTCCATAGGAAGCACCTACCTGCTGAGCCAGTTTCACTGGCCCTAAACGGTTTCGTTTGTTTATTTATTTTAGCACAGGCTGGGCTGAAACTGGCGATAAAGTCCAGACTGGCCTCAAACTCTTTATCCTGCCTCTGCCTCCTGAGTGTGAGATTAAAGGCATCAGAAATTACATCCACTTTCTGTGTACAGTTTTAAAATAATGAGCGTGTTGTCAGGCAGGTGACGAGGGTTCAGTAATTAATTAATTAATTTTAATTAATTTTGTGGTACTGGGGACTGAATCCAGGGCCTTGTGGATGCTAGACAAGTGCTCCACCGCTGAGCCACATCTCAAGCTTATCTCTTCCCTTTTATTTTATCTAAGATGTGGGGCTGGAACTCACTGTAGTTCGTCAGGCTGGCCTGGAACTCCGGATCCTCCTCCCTCGGCCTCTTGAGTGCTAAGATCATAGGTGTCCATCGGTACACTCAGGCTGCTTGGCCTGCTCGGCCACTGTGGGGAGATGTATCTGGCTATGAATTCCCCAGGTACCCCTGTTGCTGCAGCCAGCCATTTTAGACCCTACACCCTGCCCCTACTGTGCAGCCATTCTTCTTTCTGCTCACTTAGAGCAGGCGTGCCTGGAGCCCCAGGTGCAGATGGCATGGGGCTGTATCAGCCTGAAGTAGGTCACAGGAAGCTTAGCCTGGTTTATCTGGGGAGGGTGGTCACGTGTGTGTCTCACCTATCCAAGATACAGCTGCAGCATGGCCTGAGTAATAGTGACTCAGGACCGAGGCTGCCAACTCAGAGTAAACCGGGTGTCCCCCAACCCCAGCAGTGAGTCAGGTCCCCTCTAAAGCTGGGTCAGGGTGACTCTGGTTTGGCACTTCGATGCCGTCCTCTTCGGGACTCTAAGAAGCTCTATGGCTGTGTTGCCAAAGGCACGCCACCGTCAGCCATGTACAAGCAGAAGCGAGGGAGCCAGGCTTCCGGGTTCTTTCTAGGGGATCCCTGCCATGTGCACATACCTAGGGAGTCAGAGTCAGCAAGTCTGCCTGGCAATGCCAGATGCACACTGTGGGACATTCACAGCATGTCGTATTTATGCAGTAGTACAGTGACAAACAGGGACAGTCCTCAGAGATAATTGGGTGAGTCAGAACAAAGATGACTGAGAGCACGCCCAGTCCTGTTTCCATTTACACACAAATGTTAGAAATCAGAGTGGCACATTGTGGGACACACTGAGACACACTACAGCTTCCACATTGGGGTTTTGTTTGTTTGTTTGTTTGGTTGTTTGTTTGTTTTAAGTAGGGGGAGGTTGCAAGGGTGGGACTGAAGGGAGGTGGCAGTTTGGAGGAATGGAGTGCACAATGTGAAATTCACAAAATAAAAAGTAAAAAAAGAAATTGGGGTGGCAGGAGTGATCTCAGATCTAAGACAATAGTATCTGAGGTTTTTATTGCTGTTATTGTTTAAGAAGGGTTTCATTCCATGGCCCAGCTTGACCTTGAACACAGCAATCCTCCTGCCTAAGACTCCCAAGTGCCGGAATTCTAGACATGAGCCACCATGTCTAGCTTGTCATGTGGCTTTTGATAGTGTTATATTTCTTTTTGGGGTTGGTCCAGGGGATCAGTGCTGTACCGCTGACCCATACCCCAGCCCCACTGGTATTTCTTGATTTTGGTGCAGCTTATGAGAGCCCTGTGACCTCCACACTTAGGATCTGTGCTTTTTTTTTTTTTTTTTTTTTTTTTTAGTTTTTCAGGACAGGGTTTCTCTGTGTATCCCTTAGCTGTCCTGGACTCATTCTGTAGACCAAGCTAGCCTTGAACTCACAGAGATCCACCTGCCTCTGCCTCCCAAGTGCTGGGATTAAAGGCGTGCACCACCACGCTGTCTACGGCCATACCACCATGAACACGTCCCTTTTCGTCTGATCTTGGAAGCTAAGCCGGGTTGGGCCTGGTTAGTACTTGGATGGGATCCATGCATTTTAGGGGGTGTTTATCTTTCCTTGAGATGGTTGTTTAGCCACAGAGCTGCCCGAGGATGTCCTAGGATTTACTGGGTCAGCTCAGAGTGTGGCCAGACCATTCCTCCTGGACAGCTGATGGAAACCTATGGAAGGACTCTCTGCTGATTCTTTGTGTTTCTAAATTTCCTTCAATTCCTGGATGACCCTGTCTGGACCTCTGAGGGGCCAGTTCCTGTGGAGGGCCGAAGGTGTTCTGTGAGAGCTATGCACAGCCTGATCCAAAACAGAGTCCCCCTCCCCCACCCCCTACCTGATGTCCCTCCTCTGTGCCTTCCAGCTTTTTGATCATGTTGCTGAATGCTTGGGAGACTTCATGGACAAAAGGAAGATAAAGGACAAGAACTTACCTGTGGGATTCACGTTTTCTTTCCCCTGCCGACAATCCAAAATAGACGAGGTAAGGGTGCCTTGGGGGTGATGGGGCTGGAAGATGGCAGCCACACTCTAACACTTCCCCTTGCTTATGGATGACTCCCGTGCCTCCTAGTCTTGAAATCATTTGCCAAAATTAACTCGAGGTTGTGGTACAATGTTTCTTTTTCTTCTTCCCATCATTTACCACCCCCACCCCCAGACCTCTTCTGAGGGAGGGTCTAATGTATCCCAGGATGCCCTCTGGGTGGTAGCCTGGGGTGACTTTGAACTTCTGCTCCTCCTACAGTGCTAGGATTACAGATGGGCACCACCATGCTTGATATCTGTGGTGCCTGGGATTGAGCCTAGAATCTAATTTGTGCTGGGCAAGCGCTCTACCGGCTGAGCTGTATCTTTTTTCTTTTTTTTCAATTACTTTAGTTGATGGTGTAGTTTTAGAGACCAATTACTTGAACCCACTGGGCGGAAGGAGCCATTGATGAAGCCCTTATAAATGAGCAGATAAAGGAAGGTAGATGAGGCTTAATGGCTATGGCGAGAAGTGGGAAAAACGCTTCCTCGGGGTTGAGGTGTGTGTTTACCTGAAAGCCACGTGGCGACTGCAAGTCCAGGCAGGTGCTGTCCCTCAGGAATCAGGCTGTCTTCTGCCTCAAGAGAAGCCTTGGGTTCCCTTGTCGAGCTCCCCGGGCAACTGACTTCTCCCACAATCTTTCTTACTTACCGTTTGTTCATTCATGCGTCTGTTTGGCAAGGATACACTTGGCTCTACCACGTGGTAAACCTGTCCCTCAGAGAACTGCAAAGCTGTGGAAAAAATAGATAATAGACTGTTCCTTTTCTGTATGGAGAGACAGAACACCCCACCACCACACACACACACACACACACACACACACACACACACCCATGAATAAGCAAGTGCTGGGAATTCTAGCAGTTAACATTGAGGACCCAGCAAGGCCCAGGCTGTGTTTTCATATGCCCTTCACAGCTAACCCATAACCTGATGCTCTGTGAATTAAGCGCTTTTGAGTCTCCATCCACTTATGGACAGGGAGACTGAGGCTTGTCTGCAGCCTAGGAGACCGTATGTGTTACCACACTAGTCTTTACTGCAGTACTTGGGTGCCGGGTGTCTTGCACACTTGTTTTCTCCATCTGGAACTTGGGTAGTCCCATCTAGACTCCCGAGATGCCTTCAAGGTGTTCAGATCAGCTGGACCTCTAGGGTCCCGCTCTCAGCCCTTCCTCGAAGTCCCGTCATTAGGTTACGGTAGTGTGAGGGAGAAAGGTCCCAAGTCCCCAGAAGATACCTAAAACTATAGATAGTGCTGAATTATGTATGTGTATGTTTTTTCCTATACATTCGCACCTCTGATAAAGTTTAAGTTTTGTACATAAAGCACATCCAGATACAAATAACCGTAACCAAGGAGGGAACAATTCTGTTTACTGTAAGAGTTATGTGAAGATGTGTTCTCAAAATACCAAATCACTGGGTTTTAGTTCAGGACTTGACTAGCATGCATGAAGCCCTGGATTTGACTCAGCAGTACACAAACACAGCCATAGCCCAGAGGCAGGAGCATCACGACTATCCTCAGCCACATGGCAAGTTCAAAGCCAAAGTAGGACACATGAGACCCTGTCTCAGAAAGTCAATTACTCTTCGAGACTTGGCAGTTGATCTCATAACCAAAATGGCCGCTAAGTGACCAGCATGACGACTAAGTATTTGATAGGCACTGGGCCAGGCCCTGAGGGAGAACGGCTAGCGGATATGGCCTGGCCTCCAGAAAGCAGTCTTTGAGGGAGGAAGGTGTGGCAGGAGGCACAGCTTCCTGGGGACAGAAGCCTTCAGGTTGGAACAAATGTGGGGGTGGGGCACTGTGGGCAGAGGAGCCAAAAGTATAGTTTACCCACCAACTGGGGAAGGAGTTGAGGCTGGGACCTCCATCCCCCAAATCTAGAGCAATTCCATCATTCTCAATGTACATACAGAATGGTCCTCTGAGGAATGAGGTAACACCCCACCAGGAAGTGGGCAGGAGCTTGGGGGGAAAGGACTGGGTCTCTAGCCCAGCCCAAGTCCATGTTTGTTTTGTTAGGGGCTGAGGTGAAGAAAACTTTCCAGGGTTAGTTACAGTCACTCCAGAGTGAAGGATCACAAACTCAGCAAGGGTTCACTTACTCCTGAGCAGCCTGTAGTCTCCACAGCTCTGAGAGTGAGGCCCGCCCCGTCTTCTTTGTATCAGACCTTGAAGGGTGGCAGGGCCTGGCAGCCACCATCCCCAATCTGGTGTGTCCATAGCAACCTTCCCCACTGAGAAAAGAGCAAGCCAAGTAGAACTGTTTTATTTTATTTTATTTTTTTTAAAGGCCACCATTAAACTAATACAAAGTGTAATGCAAAAGCTAAGCCCCGACTCATGCACATCCCTCAGAAACTTAGCCTTGTCAGCAGCGTGTCTCCTGCTTGATGTTGCTCCATGGACATGCAAACAGAGATGGGCTCGCACGTGTAACTTTACAGATGGCAGTGTAAGGTCCAGAAGGGCACAGGTCCCGTTAGCCAACATGATTCCTTCAGTACCTCAGGCCGAGCAAGAATCCTCTTAGCATGTTTCTTCTCTTGCCCATTTGGTGGTAGCTTGGATGATGAGGCTTGGCTGGAAAGTTGAGGGGGGTGATCAGATAGAACTTACTGGTTTCTTTTGCTCCCTGCCTTTAGTGTTTTTTTTTTTTTTTTTTTTAGGTGGGGGGCACACAGGCATAGCACATTTGTAAAGGTCAGAGGACAACTTACAGTTGATCTTCACAGCTCACCAGGGTTGGTGGCAAGTACCTTTACCCGCTGAGCCATCTTGCTGGCCCTCTGCTTCTCTTGTGGACTCCCCCCAATACTTATTTTGTGTGTGTGTGTGTGTGTGTGTGTGTGTGTGTGTGTGTCGCGCATAACATGTTCCCACGGAGTGAGAAGAGGGTGTCAGGTCCTCTGGAGCTGGAGTTATAGATGTTTGTAAGTCCCCCAGCATGGGTGCTGGGAACTGAACTCAGGTCCTCTTCAAGAACAGCAGGTTCTCTTAGCTGCTGGGCCATCTCTCCAGCTCTTTCTGAGTGTGGCCTGGCTACAGAGCCGACGTCCACCTAGGTGTGCGTGCTAGGAGCATCCCTGTTACTGGCCTGCCACTTGCTTTATCCCAATACAAGCTACAGATTGCGACCCTGTTTTTTTTTTCTCCCTCAAGTTCCCCCAGAAGAGGTAGAGAGAGATGCCTCAGTGGTTAATAGCGTTGGCTGCTCTTCCAGAGGACCTGGGTTCAATTCCCAGCGCCCACATGTTAGTTCACAACTGTCCGTATCTCTAGTTCCAGGGAATCCTACATCCTCACACAGATAGGAATGCAGGCAAAAAAACACCAATTCACATAAAAGAAAAATAAATAAATCATTAAAAAAAAAAGTTCCTTCAGAGAAACCCATTAAGTGAATAGGTAGGAGTGGATAGATCTTGCTCTATCTCCAAAGTACCTGGTACAGGCTGCTTGTCACTGAGAGTGTCTTTTTTGTCCCCATGCTGGGGTAACCCCCCAAGGCCTTGGCGTGCCAAGGCTCCCTGTCCTCAATCCACTTTTCCATTCTCTTTCGCAGGGTATTCTGATCACATGGACAAAGCGGTTCAAAGTCAGTGGTGTGGAAGGGACAGACGTGGTCAAGCTGCTGCATAAAGCCATTAAGAAGCGAGGGGTAATTTCTCTTGGTCTGTGCACAGTTGGGTATGGGAGGAATCTTCATGTTAAAAATGGCTTGATAGTCATGTTACTGCTGGGTGTGGAGGGGCACAGAGGTGTCGTTGTCTGAATGCCCTGGCAGGGGACAAAGTAAGAGACTCAACCCAGGGGAGTGGGTCAGATGTGACCTCTAAGAAGTGCCACCCGAAGGTACCAAGTCGGCAGCAGAGACCATCTGGTGTAACCTGAAGGGACTAGCACACGGAGGCGCTGCCTTCCGCAGATGTAGGCTGTCTTATCGAGGCTTTGGGAGGGATGTAGCTCCATGAGTAAAATCCACTCCCCAAAGAATCCCAAGACAGGTAATGAAGGGGACCTTGCCTGTTTCCATAATGTAGTCACAGCTCTCTAATCCAATTAATTGAGTCCTGACTACAGAGAGGCCAGCCCCACCCACCCGTATGGTGTCGTGTAAGAACTGGACAGCATGCCTGCCAAACTGTCTCTGGGGTTGGGATGTCAGCACCCATGTGGGAGCTAATGGTGACATTCTCTTCACCGTTGGCCCCCAGGACTATGATGCTAACATTGTAGCTGTGGTGAATGACACAGTAGGGACCATGATGACCTGCGGCTACGATGACCAACAGTGTGAAGTTGGCCTGATCATTGGTAGGTCACCCCCTGAGCTCCAACCCTTTGCTCAGCCCCTGAGGTGCCCTCCCCTTCCTTGTGTGGTCACAGCTCCCCACGTTGTCTCTCCCAGGCACCGGCACCAACGCGTGCTACATGGAGGAACTGCGATACATCGACCAGGTGGAAGGGGACGAGGGAAGGATGTGCATCAACACCGAGTGGGGTGCCTTCGGGGACGACGGGTCCCTGGAAGACATCCGAACTGAGTTTGACAGAGAGTTAGACCGGGGATCCCTCAACCCTGGGAAGCAGTTGTGAGTGGATTTTCTTTTTTAGCTACATATCTGACATATTGGGATCTAGGATGGGAGAGCCAAAAAAGTCCAGGTACTCAGAAATGCTGTCACCCATTGATTTTTTTTTTCCCCCCTGTCACACTGGGCATGGATCCCAGGGCCTCAGATGTACTAGACAAATACTCTACCGACAAGCCACATCTTCAGCCTTTTAAATGTATTTATTTTGAAACAGTCTTACTAAGTTGCGTAGGTTGATCTTGAACTTACAACCTTCCAGTCTCAGCCTCCTGAGTAGCTGAGAGGACAGCCCTGCACTACCAACCTGCCCCCTCCCCCCCCACTTCAGATTTGCGTGATTGGACTTCTTGCTTGGTTAGGTGCACAGCCGTGGCATTCAGGCCTTTAAAGGCAAGATCATTTAACAGGTAAAGGTCTTTAGTAAGCCTGGCAGCTTGAGCTTGATCCCTGGAACCCTTGTAAAAATAGCAGGAGAAAACCAAGACTACAAAGCTGTTCTTTGACGTCCACAAGTGTCATGGATTGTGTGCCCATGAAAACACACACACACACACACACACACACACACGTGCACATGTGCAAGAATATGCACAATAATAATAATTAAAAAAAATATTAGGGCTGGAGAGATGGCTTAGTGGACCTGGTTTCAATTCCCAATAGTCATATGGTAGCTCACAACCATCTATAGCTGGAGTTCCAGGGGATCTGACTCCATCTTCTGACCCCCACAGGCACCAAGCACACACATGGTACACGGATATACAGGCAGGCAAAACATCCATATGTGTAAAATGATAGAATAATTAAAAATTTTTTTATTTAATTAGGCCATGTGAGACCCCCACCTCAAGTGCATACATAAATCACGTAGGAAGCGCCAGACACAGGCACGACCCTAAGTACTCAGTAGCCAGAGTTCATGGTCATGTCCTGCGTGAGGACACGTCCTCTGTAGAACCTTGAAGGAAGGCCTTGCCTTACCCTTAAGCAGATGGGGAGACCGAGGTCCACATGGGTGCAGTGGTAACAGAATTGATATGAGCTTGGCAGTCAGGCCCTGCTTGCCTTCTGCCAGCTCGGGGACTCCAGCCTAGACGCCACAGGGCTCTTCTCACAGGAGCCTGGGCAGTAGCTGAGTGGCTGCTAGGCCATGGACGGTGTTTTTTCTGCTGGGTAGCATCCACTCTCTGGAGCTGAGTGGGCCTGCCCGGGCCTGTCAGAAACAGGAACAATGAAGACTGTTTGGAAGGAGGCTGTGTGCTGTGCAGGCAGGCCAGGGCTGGATGCTCGGTGGCTCTGCCTGGAACACGTTCCTTTGCTGTGTCACTGCCAGCTCTGGGCGTGCCAGCCCAACCAGCCACCCTCAAGAGGAGGCCTCTGATCTGCCTGGCTTAAGGGTTTCTTCCAGTCCCTGGTCAGCCATACTTGAGTCCGAATCTGACTCAAATACGGTACTTAAGGGCCCAGAACCTCTGGACTGAGTCTGCTGCTTGGCACAGGTTATTTTTCCATCCACAAGCTCCCCTCCAGTGCTTTAGATAAGCCATCCAGAGAGGCACCTCACACCACAGCCACTGTGGGATTGGCCCATACCTGAATATGGCCAGAGGAGTGTAGTGAGCTGATTGGCCTTCAGTGAGGCCAATGGGGAGGGGGGGGGAGTATGCACTCCTCAAAAGAGCAAAGGGTGAAATGGGGGGGCTGGGATACAGCAGAGTTGGTACAGTATTTGCCTATCATGCACAGGGCCCTGCATTGGAGCCCCAGTACTGCATGGACTGGACCTCATAGCACACACACATAATGCCAGGCTTCAGGAAGTAGACAGGAGAGAGAGAAATTCAAGAGCATCCATCCTCTGCTGCATATCAAATTTATGATCAGCCTGGCTTTGTGGAATCTGTAGAAGAAGAAGAAGAAACAACTCATAAAAACCAAAACATCAGACAGAGACACACACCTGAGTTGATTGTGTTAGCCCTGAGCTACCTAGCACCTCCCGTACCCCTAAAGTGAATATTTGGGGCTCCAGAGCTGAAGGGACTGAGTTCCGAACCCAGACTTGCTGTCGCTGTTCTTCGAGAGCTTCTCTGAGATCCAGCTTCCCCACTGTAGAATGTTCCTCAGGTCCCTGTGTTATTGGGAAGCTTCCAGGCAGCCATGCACTGGGGTCCTTAGTGTACTATCTGACACCTGTCATCTCCAACTTCACCATCGGCAGCCACCAAGGCTGTGATGAACAAATGCACAGGGGCTGGAGAGAGGGCTCATCCATTAAGATTGTATACTGTTATACACTTAAGAGTGTATACTCACTACCATCCTTTGTGGGCACATATACTCTGGCACATGGATAGCACATGCCCAACACAACAATAATTTTAACAGTTTTATCTTATCCAAAGACCAAATGCACAAATAGCCTCCTCCCTCATGGAGAACAGTTTTTTCCATCTTCCAAATGAAGACATTTTCCCTCTCATAAGCTAGGTACTTCCTGGCTTACCTCCATCCCTCCATCCCCAAGGGCTCTCTGATAGGAATGACAACCCTGTAAAAAGCACATCATGCAGTTGTGCAAGAGATGGTCCTTTTGGGGGCTGGAGAGATGGCTCGGTGGTTAAGAGCACTGACTGTTCTTCCAAAGGACCCGGGGTCAAATCCCAGCACCCAGCAGTTCACAGCTGTCTGTAATTGCTGGGTGTGGTGGCGCACGCCTTTAATCCCAGCACTTGGGAAGCAGAGGCAGGTGGATCTCTTTGAGTTCAAGGCCAGCCTAGTCTACAAAAGTGAGTCCAGGACAGCCAGAGATATACAGAGAAACCATGTCTTGGGGGGGGGGGGGAGGAGAGAGAGAGGATTCTTTCATTTGTGTGGGGCCCTTCCCACTTGTCACCCCTAATCTAAATCCTAGTATTCCCCTACCTGTCCCTGCCCTACAGTGTCC
Source organism: Lophiomys imhausi (assembly GCA_907164525.1). Taxonomy (NCBI): domain Eukaryota; kingdom Metazoa; phylum Chordata; class Mammalia; order Rodentia; family Muridae; genus Lophiomys; species Lophiomys imhausi. The sequence goes on along the minus strand of CAJQZJ010032569.1, from coordinate 682,637 downwards.
TCCTAGGTGGCCACCTTGTCTAAAATCAGCATCCATGTCCCCTCCTTGTTGAGTCACAGGAGGGATCTTGCCAACCACAGAGACTGGGAGCTTGAGAGGCACAATAGGGTGTCCTCTGCTTTTCTACTGTCCCCTCCTCGAATGCTAACCCAGTATTGGAGCAGAGAGGGAGGGAACTGAGACACCTGTGAAATCCCCTCCTGCAGGTTCGAGAAGATGGTCAGCGGCATGTACATGGGGGAGCTGGTCCGGCTGATCCTGGTGAAGATGGCCAAGGAAGGCCTCTTGTTTGAAGGGCGAATCACTCCAGAGCTGCTCACGAGGGGCAAATTCAACACTAGCGACGTGTCTGCCATTGAAAAGTGTGTACTATCTGGGGGCTTGGGAGGGAGACAGGGGTCTGCTATCTCTTGAGATCAAGCTCAGGGGGCTTCTTCTCCCCAAGCACCAGGCTGTCTGGGTTCATTTCCCCTCACCCTCAGGTGACCACTCTGGCTGGTCTTCCAGCAAGCTCTTCCTGGTGTGGTCATTAAGGACAGCCTAGAGGGCTAGCGAGGTGGGTCAGCAGGCTCAGTCCCCAGCACCCACATGACATCTCACAATCATCTATCTCTACTTCCAGGGGACCCTCACCCTCTTCTGGCCTCTGCAGGCACCAGGCATGCATGTGGTATACAGACATACATGCATACAAAACACCCATTGACATAAAAATAAATAAGTCTTAAGAAAAAAGAAAACCTTGTCTCAAAAAAACCAAAAAAAAAAAAAAAAAGAAAAAAGAAAACTTAGCACAAGTGTTTTAGGGATGATTTTCTTGTGTAGTTTCAAAAACAGTGCCCTCACTCCCCTTCACACACCACACACAAGAACACACACATACACCACACACAAAAATACAGTACATACACACACCACACATACACCACACACATATACACACAAACACCACATACAGTCACATAAACATACTATACACTCCACATCCTCTCTCTCTCTCTCTCTCTCTCTCTCTCTCTGTCTCTCTGTCTCTCTGTCTCTCTCTCGTTAAGATTCAGGTTAAGGAAGCAGATGATTCCAGTGTTGAGTAAGGGGCTGACCAGACCTGGGCCTGGGCCTGGATTCTTGGAATTCCCTCTTGGTATATCATGACCTCTCCCAAACTGTGGTCTAGGGAACCTAGAGGTGTCCGTCCAATCAATGACTGGATGGTTCTGTGGCAAGTCCTAGTTTGTAGTATTCATTAATTAAGAACACTAAGGACACTAGATCACTGTGATTAACTCGTCGTTCCTGCTTCCACATGCTCATAGAGAATGCCTGTGGACTGCCATGTTCTCTAAAATCCAAGTTTGACAAGCACTGGTTAATAGATGTAGAAGGACAAAGTCCAGGTAACATCCTGCTCTCTGCCCTCTGCCCTCTGCCCCTTCACAAGCCACCATCTTGACTCTTAGTCACGGGCCTTCAATCTGAGAGGCCCACAGTGTGGTACAGACCAGGACCACCAAGTCTAACTAAAGGACTCCTGTGTTCCACTGGGAACCAGTCCTGGTTCAGGAGGCCTCATGTAGCCATGGATGGCTGTCAGCCAGGACACGAGGCAGCTTGCTGCTCTGTGCCCTCTGTCCCCACCCGAGTTACCCACCGTGTACCCTCACTGGTTCTGGAAATTCACACCAGGCCAGTGGGGCTTTGCTTTGACCCTGACAGCATATGCACGGCCATCTCTGTGGTTAAAGGAAGAGGATGCTGGGAGGGCGAAAGCTTTCCTGGACTTTTTTTCTGCCTAAGCTATGTGCTGGAGTTTGTCATGGGGTCATTCTCCTTCAAGCCCAGTCCTGAGATTCCATGCGTGTCCTGTAACTTAACTTTAGAGTTGTTGACGAGGATCAAGAAAGAGCCTGCCTTCTTCACCTTGGCCCATTTCTACCACTGGGTCTTTGGTTACTGAGAACCATAACTACAACGAAAGGGAGGGGTGGGGGGAGAGAGTTTTAAAACTAGCCGTGTTTAGTAACAACAGAACTATACAGTACCTCTGAATGAAACCAACAAAAGATACACAAAACGTGTGCAGAAAATTAGAATTTTATAGAAAACATCAGGACATATGTGAAAGCAACTCAAACCCTCTGTGAGGGGAGGTTCCTCTCACCATGAGCTATTCCCTGGTAGAAACAACTCTTGTTTCACCTGCTCACAGACCATGTGTGTGGTCTTCCCTCTCCGAGGCTTAGCATGGCGTACTCAGCCTGGTTGTGGTCCTGCTAGCCAGATATTTCATAGCACTACTCCCATGCCAGGCCATGTGGCGGATTCTGTGTTCCCTGGCTTTGCCTCTCAACTCTGGTGTTCTTCACAGCCTGGCTTGATCCTGAACTCTTAAATTTCGACCTCTCACCTCACAGGAATAAGGAAGGCATCCAAAATGCCAAGGAAATCTTAACCCGCCTGGGAGTGGAGCCGTCTGATGATGACTGTATGTCTGTCCAACACATATGCACCATTGTCTCCTTTCGTTCAGCCAACCTAGTGGCTGCCACTCTCGGTGCCATCTTGACCCGCCTGCGTGACAACAGGGGCACACCCAGGCTACGGACCACAGTTGGTGTGGACGGCTCTCTCTACAAGATGCACCCACAGTGAGTCCACCCTATGTTGTATTTGTTAGTTCCCCCACCTGAGACCAAGACCCTTCTCCAGAGGACAGACATGTGCACTCAGGGTACGGTTTGGGAAGGTAAGACAGTGCCAGGCTCTGGGAAGCAAGGCTAAGAGTTGCTCATTTGGGATGCCTCACCCTCAGTGCCTTCTTACATGGTGATTCTGAAGTCCACTTCGGTCTCTCTCTCTTTTTTTTTTCTTTTTGTTTTTGGTTTTTCGAGACAGGGTTTCTCTGTGTAACAGCCTGGCTGTCTTGGACTCACGTTGTAGACCAGGCTGGCCTCGAACTCACAGAGATCTGCCTGCCTTTGCCTCCCGAGCGCTGAGATTAAAGGCGTGCGCCACCACGCCCGGCTCCACTTTGGTCTCTTTTTTTTTTTTTTTTTGGTTTTTCGAGACAGGGTTTCTCTGTGTAGCCCTGGCTGTCCTGGACTCACTTTGTAGACCAGGCTGGCCTCGAACTCGCAAAGATCTGCCTGCCTCTGCCTCCCAAGTGCTGGGATTAAAGGCGTGCGCCACCACCGCCCGGCTTGGTTTTTCGAGACAGGGTTTCTCTGTGTATCCTTGGCTGTCCTGGACTCGCTTTGTAGACCAGGCTGGCCTCGAACTCACAGAGATCCGCCTGCCTCTGCCTCCCGAGTGCTGGGATTAAAGGCGTGCGCCACCACACCCTGCTCACTTTGGTCTCTTATTTCCCAAAGTGAGATAGAAGTTTCTGGAGAAAATCCATGAGGTGAAGTATGTCTGCAACCTGGCTGCATTTTATCCAGAGGGACTTTGTCTCCATTAGAACTGGAACTTGGTCATAGGCGTGGTGGCTGCATTTGTTGTTGTTTTGAGACAGTGTCTTATGTAGTAGCCCAGCCTGGCCTCAAACTTGCTATGTAGCAGAGCCTGGCCCTGAACTCCTGATCTTCTGGCATCTGCCTCCAGAATGCTAGGATTGTAGGTGTGTGCTGTCATGCCTGATGGCATCCATGTTCTTTTTTCAGAAGCTTCCAATAAAAATCCATCAGCCCCTCAGACACTGCTGCTTTGAATGGGCACGTCTGCTCTTGCCGTCTGAGAGCCAGAGATAGACTAGTTATAAATAATCTCTGTAGGCTGGGAGAGGCTTCCCTACTCAGCTGCCTTCTTGCCTGCCGACCATGCTGGCTCATCAGAGCTTCAAACGTCTTCGTGGCCATTGAAAATGTGGCTGAAGGGCTGGAGAGATGGCTCAGCAGTAAAGAGCACTTGTCTGCTCTTCCAGAGGTCTGGAGTTCAATTCCCAGCACCCACATGGTAGCTCACAACCATCTATAGTGAGAGTGGTGCCCTCTTCTGGCCTGCAGGGGTACATGCCGATAGTGCTCTCATATATGTAAAATTAAATAAATAAATCTTAAAAAAAAAAAAGAAAAAGAAAATGTGGCTGAAACTTTTTAAATGGCTGAAAGTATGTCTTTGTTGAGGTTTAACAATCTCCGCCCATGACTTGTTTTTTGTGTGACTTAGGTCATGCATGGATTTGCAACTCATGCTTGCAGACTCTGAACCTTCGCACCAGGTTCGCTTGCGCAAATGCTGGTTTACATTGAGGTATTTCCAGGGTGCCAAGGGGCTAGCATTAGGCTAGCTAGGTGATGTTATCTTCTAAGTTCACAACTTTGGTTTTTTTTTGTATCTTAAAGATCTTTGAAAGAGAAAATTAACCATTCCTTTCCTTATCCTCCTCTTTTTGTGCCCCTTAAGAAGCAGACTCTCATTATGTTGGCCAAGCTGGTTCTAAAGTTGTAGGCTTCAAGTAAGCTGTTTTACCTCAGCAGTTGAAGAGCTGGGACCACAGGTCTATGCGAGTGACGGTGTGGAGCTTTTTCTCTGGAAATCCCTGGCTAATTTTTTTTTGACAAGAAAGCCTGAGGATTTATAATGTCACATTAACACTTTGTTAGGGCTGAGCACGGTGGCCCACTCCTTCAACCCCAGCACTTGGAAGGCAGAGGCAGACCGATCTTTGTGAGTTTGAGGCCAGCCTGGTGTATATCTATCTATCTATCTATCTATCTATCTATCTATCTATCTATCTATCTATCTATCTATCTATCTATATATAGTGAGACTCTGTCTTTAAAAAACAAGCAAAACAAAATGTCTCTAGGCGGTAAAATACACACAACACAGCCGCCGTGACCGTAGCTAGTTTTCAGCGTAGTTTGCCGGTGTTGGGAGAAGGAGAAGTCATGCTGTACAGAAGCCGGAATCAAAACTCCTTCCGTTCACGCCTCCGCATTTTAAAGAATCCCTTTGACCTGGGGTGATGGCTCTGGCAGGAAAGTGCATGTCACGCATGATTCACTTCTCCCGAACCCATGCCAGTTGCAACAGTGTATATCTGTAATCCCAGGGGAGGATAGAGACCGCAGGATCCCCGGGGCTTGCTGGTCAGCCAGGCTGGCCTGTTGGCGAGCCCTACATTCATGAGAGACCCTGTCTTTCAAGATAAAGTGGAGAGTGCTTAAGGAAGGCACCTGGGGTTAACCCCTGGCCTGCACACATGTGCGTACACATGGGCTCATGTATACCTACATATGTGCACCCACCCAGGAGCACACGCACATAAACAGATAACTTAGAACATGTGTTTCCTCATTTTAGAATTACTAGAAACTTGAGACCATTTAAAGAGGTTCCAAAAAGAATAGAAGTCATTCTTAACCCATTCCTTGGAGGCAACAACTGCTAGTATTTTGGGGAAATGGCTTTTCCTGTTAACTTTGGCAGGCAGCCTTCCATACAGCAGACCACAAATTCTGCTTCACGCTGGCCTAAGCTTTTCCTCCAGGGAGGCGAGGAAGAGCCAAATGAAAATTAAAAACAAAACAAAAAAACAAGAGGGTTTATTGAGCCCTGCCTCAGCACTGATTCCTTGTCAGCTCCTCACTAAGCCCATTCATTTTCCACCACTCTGCCTTCAGCCAGACACTGGCCTCCATTGAGTCCAAGGTCATTACTGGCTCCAGGTCACTTGTCTTAGCAGTCACTCACCCTTGTTCTTGGATGTGACTTTGAAGCACTTGCCTTTGGCCCCTGTAGCACCATAATACAGCTGAGGACAGAACCCCCTTGTTACTTTTTGATGATTTGAAGCAAAGTCTTGCTGTATGGCCTCAGCTGGCCTGGAATTGGCTATGTAGCCCAGGTTGGCCTGGAGCTAACAGCAATCCTGCTTCATACCAGATGGTTTTGGCCTCAATTTTTGTTTGTGGGGGGTAATACTTATAGAATAATGAGATCTTCCCCCCTTTTTTGTTGTTGTTATAAGCAGTTTTGGATAACTTCCTTTTCCTTGTGTGTGCATAAGGAAAGAGCAGCAGTAGAGAGGTGAATTAAAGCATGCTTGGTCCAGCTGTTGCCGCACACCCACTAACACCTTCTCCCTTAGGTATTCGCGGCGTTTCCACAAGACCCTGAGGCGCCTGGTGCCGGACTCCGATGTTCGTTTCCTCCTCTCAGAGAGTGGCAGTGGCAAGGGGGCTGCCATGGTGACGGCAGTAGCCTACCGCTTGGCCGAGCAGCACCGGCAGATTGAGGAAACCCTGTCCCACTTCCGCCTCTCCAAACAGACACTGATGGAAGTGAAGAACAGACTGCGGTCTGAGATGGAACTTGGACTGAGGAAGGCTACAAACCCCAAGGCTACCGTCAAGATGTTGCCGTCTTTTGTCAGGAGCACCCCGGATGGGACTGGTGAGGGCCTGTTGGGGCTGCCACACCTCTGTCCCAAGACAGGGGTGGGGTAGGGATGGGGATGGGTAGAGGATATATTGGACTCTCCTGAGGATGGCTTTGCATTGGCTATGCCTAATTTTATAAGAGCTGGAATCTTACCCACCCCAGTTTGTGTGTGTGTGTGTTTCAGGGCTTAGAGCAGATTGGTTTTTCTAGTGGGAAGTCCCAGGCTAGTGCTCTTTGTAAAACCATATTAGAACTGGAAACTGGAAAGCCAGACATGGTAGTGCACACCTGTAATCTGAACACTCAGGAGGCTTTGGGGTTTGAGGCCAGCCTCAGCTACATTGTGAGTTTGTTTGAGGCCAGCCTGGGGCTGAATGAGACAGCACAACAAAAGAATTGCACAGTCCTCATCTTTGAAATAGGTCAAGGTATGTGTGAGGGAGACAGATTTGAGACTTTGCACACCTGGGCAGGTGGAAGAAACATCCTGCCCCTCACTGAGGCACTTGGGTGGATCCTCAAAATAATGACTGTCTAGGATAGAAAACACATCTTACAAGAGCTGGAGAGATGGCTCAGCGGTTAAGAGCATTGGCTGCTACTACAAAGGACCCAGGTTCAAATCCTAGCACCCACATGGCAGTTCAAAACTGTCTTTAATAGCCGAGCGTGGAGGTGCACGCCTTTAATCCCAGCACTTGGGAGGCAGAGGCGAGCAGATCTCCATGAGTTCAAGGCCAGCCTGGTCTAGGTCAGCCTGGTCTACAGAATGAATTCCAGGATAGCCAGAACTACTGTACAGAGAAACTCTGTCTTGAAAAACCAAAAAACCCAAACCAAACCAAAACAAAAAAAAATACATCTTACAGATAAGTTATTTATTGCTTTATTGTAAACCACTCTCAAATTCAGTGGTATAAATCAACTATCATTCACTATTGCCCCGTAGTTGGTAGGTCAGCTGGGTGATTCTGCTCATCCAGGCCAGGCTCTGCTGGTCTCTGCTGGAGGTCAGCTGGGAGGCCGACTTCAGTGCTTTCTGTACACCCAGAGTACAGGGTGGCTGGTCATGTGTTTCCCACCAGTGTGTTACTGTCCTATATGTCACTAGGCAAAGCAAGATCTGGAGGTTGGGGCCAGGGCTGGCCTCGCTTTGCCCACACCACACCCTTTAGGTCCCAAAACCTCAAAAGAAGAGAAATAGGTTCCTCCATTTTTCAGTGGAAAGAACCATACACCCAAGGTGAGTGATGGTGGCACACATCTTTAATCCCAGCACTCAGGAGGCAGAGGCAGGTGAATTCTTGAGTTCCAGGCCAGACTGGTCTACAGAGCAAGTTTTGGGATAGCCACGGCTACGCAGAGAAACCCTGTATTGAAACAAAGCAAAGCAAACAACAGAAACATTAAAAATGAACCATACCCCCACATTGTTAAGAGGAAAGGGAGGCTGTGGCCATTTTTAGATTCGTATGTTGATACAAAGTATGCATTTTTGTATGTAGATCACAAAAGTAAAGATATTGTTGTCAGGCTTTTAAGTAACCCTGGTGAAGTTCAGTTAATTATGACTAGTGGTTCTCTCCTAGGGTCACCATTCTGAAACCAGACTAGCTTGTGACTCAGGGTCTGGCTGTCCTTTGGGCCCATGCTCAATACCATAGGGAGGATTTACAGCAGCTTCCGTAATACAGGGTGGGAAGGGGGGTCAGTCTGGGGGCTACTGGCCACTAAGATGAACTCAGCCATTTGTGGCTTTCTCTGTGTTCTTCCTTGTGACAGAGAATGGTGACTTCTTAGCCTTGGATCTTGGCGGAACGAACTTCCGTGTCCTACTGGTTAAGATCCGCAGTGGGAAGAAGAGAACAGTGGAAATGCACAACAAGATCTACTCCATTCCTTTACAAATCATGCAGAGCACCGGGGAAGAGGTAAGGTGGGCCTGTGCGTGCACGCCTCTCGAGGGCACATCACACAGCTGGCCAATGGCGTTGGCGACCCTGTAGCTGTGTTCCCGTGGCCCTGAAGCATCAGGTCCTTTGAGCCATGTCTTGCCCTTGATGCTCCAGTGGCTGGGAAGTTCCTAAGGGAAGGAGCTGTGTGTGTGTGTGTGCGCGCGCGCTTGCATAGTGAAAGTGTGAAACCAAAGAGAGCCTCAGTAATCAATCCATTTCTTTCCTCTTGAAGCTGTTTGACCACATTGTCTCCTGCATCTCCGACTTCCTGGACTACATGGGGATCAAAGGCCCCCGGATGCCTCTGGGCTTCACTTTCTCCTTTCCCTGCAAGCAGACGAGCCTGGATTGTGTGAGTCTCTTTCCTGTGGACAGCACGCCTCTGATAGTCCCAACTTCATGTGGCTGGGGCTTTCTCCGACTTCAGTGCTCTCCTTAGATGTCTGGGACAGTCTTACATGTCTCATGGGTCACCCCCTCCATACATCCTAAGACTCAACTCTTCTGTCATTGTTGAAAGGAGTCACCTCACCAGGTGGTGGTGGCGCACATCTTTAATTCCAGGCAGAGGCAGGCCGATCTCTGAGTTCAAGGCCAGCTTGGTCTACAGAATGAGTTCCAGGATAGCCAGGGTTACACAGAGAAACCCAGTCTCGACAAACCAAAAAAAAAAAAAAAAAAGGAGCCCTGTCTTCTGAGAACCTTTGGGGGCTCCAGGCACAAAGAATGACTCTCATTATAGAACTTTTCATACTTCTTAGTAGCTCACTAGCTCGCTCTTTCTTTTTTTCTTCCTTCCTTCCTTCCTCCTTTCTTCTTTCTTCCTTCCTTCCTCTTCCCTCCCTCCCTCCTTCCCTCCCTCCCTCTCTCTTCCTCCCTCCCCCCCCAATCCTGCTTCTTTTTTTTTTGTTGTTGTTCCTGCTCCTTTATCCCAGGCTGGCTTCCAACTTGCTGTGTAGCCACATAGCCACACCCTTTTATCCCACTGCCTCCACCTCCTAGCTTGCTGGCATTGCAGGCATGCATGACCACACTGGGTTTTTGTGTGCTGGGGTGGAACCCAGAGCTTTGCACATGCTAGACAAGCACTCTGCCGACTAGCTCCGTCCTCAGCCCTTAGTGGCTTTCTTTTTGGCTGGTTGTATGGCAAGGAGCTGGGTGCCCATAGCACTATCCTGGCATAGTGCTCTGCTAGAAGACACCTTCACTAAATGTTTGCTCAGTCGATGGAATGAAAAGGGTCCCAGATGGGGCTTGGGTGCCCACTGGGAACTAAGATGTGGGTACAGGTGGAGGGTTACTGTTAGATCCCAAACCTAGGACAAGCCTCACTGTGTACCTGTGGCTCCTCCCAGCTCTCCTCACCCCACCCTCTACTCTAAACCTCTCCCACCCAGGGACTTGCTTCCCTTCCCCCTCCTCCACCCCCAGCCTGATCCATATATATAACTCAGCCATGCTGGGTCTCTCTTGGTTGGTGACTTCTCCCTTGCTGTCCCTCCCTGTCTCTTCTCTCATGGTCCTTCCTGTTTATCCTGCCGGCCGTGTTTTCAGCCTGGACTCTTCTCTCTGCTTCCTTTCTCCCTTATGTCTACAATGAAAATCCTCTCTGTGCTTCAGCAGTAGCCCTGTCCTCCTCCTCTTATTTAATTGTTTCCTCCAGCTACAGTTTCTGTCCTTGGAGATCTCCTGTGCCAGTGCCTGAGTCAGACCCACGTGCCAGAGTGTGCAGGAAGGGCCAGGGGTGGGTGGGCCTATTGTGCACAGAGGGAGAAGATTATGCCAAATCTCGGGGGAGAATCCAGCCTGTCTGGAAGATATGCAGGCAACAAGTGGAGACATGGCCAGGGAGGGGCCTGAGGTGACGGTTCAAGCCCTGATTGGCAGGATTGGGAGAACTAAGTAAGGTGATGTCATCAGGAAAACTCCAGCCTAAGGAGGTTAATGAACTACAGCCATAAAAACACAAGGAATAGGGCTGGAGAGATGGCTCAGAGGTTAAGAGCATGACTGCTCTTCCAGAGGTCCTGAGTTCAATTCCCAGCAACCACATGGTGGCTCACAACCATCCATAATGAAATCTGGTGCCCTCTTCTGGCCTGCAGGTATACCTGCAGACAGAACATTGTATACATAATAAAATCTTAAAAAAAAAAAAACACAAGGAATAATTTCAGATAATCATCATCAAAAGGAGGGAAACACACCCATATCCTTTTAAGCCTTTTAGATACCAGCAGTTGACTCTCTCTAAGCCTTTTTTAAGGCAGGGTCTTATGTTGCCCAGGCTATCCTCAGATTCCTTGTGTAGCCAAGGATGGCCTAGAATTTCTAGTCCTCATGCCTCTACCTCCCATGTGCAGGCATCACACTAGGCTTTGGGAGTGCTGAGGAACAAAACCTAGACTTTGTACATGCTGGGCAAGCACACTACCAACCAAGCTCCTAAACTTTTCTTTTTTTTTTTGGTTTTTCGAGACAGGGTTTCTCTGTTTAACAGCTCTGGCTGTCCTGGACTCGCTTTGTAGACCAGGCTGGCCTCGAACTCGCAAAGATCCGCCTGCCTCTGCCTCCCAAGTGCTGGGATTAAAGGCGTGCGCCACCAACGCCCGGCTCCTAAACTTTTCTTTATGGCAGTGTTAGAAGTCTGATTTTCTTTTTTTCAACATGGTCTCATTATGTGACTCGGGCCAGCCTAGAACTTAACTATGTACTCTAGGCTGGTCTTGAACTAATGAATGATCCTCCTGCATCATCCTCTCAAGTGCTGAGATTCCGAGTGTGGGCCACCACATCCAGCAGGATGACTCTTCTGAAGCAGGTTACTTTATACTGTCACCTCCCATC
>CAJQZJ010032569.1:598832-671441 GCA_907164525.1 Lophiomys imhausi | reverse complement strand
CCTGCGTAGTAATAGCATTACTACAATGTTGCATTCCTTTAGTTACACCGTCTGCAACCAACCTCATGTGCCTTGGTTTCTCTGCTGTCTTCGAAGTGGGATTAGAAAGCAGCTGTCAATGAAGATGGTGGAAGGGGGCCAGCCCACAGGGTTCCACTCACACTTTGTTGTATTGTCTGTGATGTCACAGGCTCTAGACACATAGCCTCCTTCCATGCTTATTGCCTGGGAAGGGAGTGAAGGAGACACTACCCCCAACCACCTGGGCTCCTATAAAGGGGGTTCCCTTTTGGATGCCAGATTAGGCGCAAACCAAGCCAAACACCTGTTTTCACAGAGAGATCCATTATTAAGCGGGGAAGACAAATTAAAGTGGCTGCTTTCTGACTCAGGCAGAAAAATATCAGCCAATGCCCCTGCAAGTATAATTTTTTTTCCTCAGTTAGCTTTTATTATTTGCTTTCATAGGCATTATTACCACCCAAAAGTATAATTTTTTTTTTTTTGGTTTTTCGAGACAAGGTTTCTCTGTGTAGCCCTGGCTGTCCTGGACTCACTTTATAGACCAGGCTGGCCTCGAACTCACAAAGATCCACCTGCCTCTGCCTCCCAAGTACTGGGATTAAAGGCGTGCGCCACCACCGCCCGGCTCCAAAAGTATAATTTTTAAGAAGAGAAAAAAAGGGGCAATCTATGTTAGAATGGGCTAGGACATGGTGGTATATTTTGATTGGGTGTGTTTAGTCCATGAACCAAAGGGGGCTGTTGACTGCTGGACTTCAACACTTTGACGGCTGGACCTTTGGTGGTCAGCCTCAGGAGGAGGCAGTGGCCGAATAAGGGAACAGACCTTGGTGGCTAGCTTCAGGAATATGATCTAATGGTTTTTAGCAAGGCAGAGGGGATGGGGGAGAAGTCAAGGCCTGCCAGAGCCATGCTTTCTAAGCCAGGGCTGGCTACAGTCTCTTCAGAGAGAGTATCAAATCCTCCCATCTAGAAGGTAACTCATTCAAGCTCTTTTGGGGCCTTTCTTGTTTTAGGGAATCTTGATCACATGGACAAAGGGTTTCAAGGCCAGTGACTGCGAGGGCCATGATGTGGTGACTTTACTGAAGGATGCCATAAAAAGGAGAGAGGTAACTTAATATTAAAAAAAAAATTTTTGCCTTTGGTGGGGGGGGGTCACAAAAATTAAGCTTGCTTTCTGTGAAGAATTGTAACGCCACAGAAGCATGTGATTGTGGGTGATGGAAGTGTTCCCCAGTCATTGCCAGCTGTAATGAGACACTTATCAGTTCTGTATTAGTAAGGGGTAATGTGGGACTGGTGAGATGGCTCTGCAGCCTGCCACCAAGTCCGATGGGCCTGAGTTTGGTTCCTTGAAGTAGAGGGAGAAAATCATCCTCTCTGTGGTCTACCCTTTGACCTACACACATGTGCATGCATGTGCGTGCACATACCAACACACAATAAACAAATGTGAAAAGGGTGATATGCTCAAAGAGAGGTAAAGTCATGACTCACAGGGGTGGAAAGAGAGAAGCAATTCCTAACAGCCCATACAGCCTGTACTGCCAGGCTTCTCCAAACGCAAGCATCAGGCATGGGTGGCCCTGTTGGGCCAGAATAGACTTAAGACAGTATTGCTACTCTGCATCAAAGTACAGATCACACTTAGGGAATTAACCCTGCTTCCCAGCAGCATCCAGTCCACAGCATGGACCAGCAGGATTGAAGCCAGGCCAAGCTGCCCCTTCCCTAGATCCATGTCCCTTTCTTTTCTAAGGAATTTGACCTGGATGTGGTGGCTTTGGTCAACGATACGGTGGGCACCATGATGACCTGTGCATATGAGGAACCCACTTGTGAAATTGGACTCATCGTAGGTAAGGATCTTGAAGGTGTGTCTTCTCCAGGAAGGGGACACTGGCTTCTCCTGTTTTGTAGAGACTCAGAAGCTCAGTCCTTAGTGGGGGACAAACAGTTGACCTCTTGGTACCGTTTATTTACCGCTTCTAGAATTCTATATTTGGAGGAAGGCTGCAGAGTTCCCTTCCTGTACCAAGACCCCATGATGCTGCACACCAGTTAGTACTGGACTGTCAGCCAGTGAGCTCTCCAGGAAAAAGGCCACCAAAAAACAAAACAAAACAAAACTCTCTTGTGTCCTGGGTAGATAGAGTGGGATGTCTGGACTTGGCCTGTGTGGAAGAGCCCTGGTGCTGCAGGCTCTCAGGATGAAAGGGAAGTAGGGGCCACCCCCACTCCTGACCATGATCTAGCTGGGAAGGACACCATTTACTGTCAATAGCCACTGTGTTAAGTGGCCCCTGTAGGTTGTTTCCTTGTGACCCAAACATGTCAGCGGCCCAGGTCTCGAGAACATTAAACTGTGTGCGTGCGCGCAGGAATGCGTGTGCCACACAGTGTGCATGGAGAGCTAAGAACAACCTTGGATGTTGGTCCTCACTTCCACATGCCGATATAATAAAATAGCCTAACAGAGGCAACCTAGGGGAAGAAAAGTTTTATTTTAGCTCCCAGTTCCGGGTTACAAATAGGCAAGAACTTGAAACAACTAGCCACATCATAGCCATAGTCAGAAGTTAGAAAGAAATGAACGCACAGACTCCCTTGCCTGCTTGTGCTCAACTTGATTTCTCCCCTCTTAATGGGTTCAGGACCCCTCCCTAGGGGATGGTGCTGTCCACGGTGGGCTGGCTCTTGCCACGTCAACTAACACTCTTTCAGCCAGATGCAGTCAATCTCTCATTGAGACTCCCCTCCTAGGTGATTCTAGCTTGTGTCAAGTTGCCAATTAAAGTTAACTATTGCTCGCCACAAACACTTTCTCGGTCACCAACATCTGCAAACACTACTTGGACAGCATGAAATGTCACCCCTGCGTCAAGATCATTCTCAGTGTCTGAAGGTTGGGATGGGACTCACAGGCTGCTCTCTCTACCAGGAAGGCCTCTGCAGTTTGTCATTAAGCCTTTTCATACCACCATTGAAACAGAAAGTCAGGAAGCACAGCCAGATGAAAAGGTATTTGGCATCCACGCCTGAGAGTTTATTCATTCGTTCCTTTTGGCAAAGCTTTCTCCACCCAGCCCTGCCCAGCCTTCTGCCTGTGAATGGGTTTAGGTGGGATCTTCAAACGTAGCATGACTCAGCATATTCTCTTCTTCCAGGCCAGGCCTTCTCTTCCTTCCTGGGACCTCAAGCCTGTCCAGGTCAGCACAGCCCTATTAGAGGTTCTGATGCCTGCATCCAACCAATTTTTTTCTTGTCTCCATCAATTAACATCTTTGCTTACAATTCTCACGGGCAAGCAATATTGTTTACATATTTTGGCTTTTTTTTTGCATCTTCTATTTCTGGGGCTCCTTTTTCCGCCCCCTGTTTTATACTTTGGTTAGAAAGGAACTGAGAAAACAGAAACAATCCAGGGGCACTATCAGGAGTGTCTGGGAATTCTGCTTATGTTTTTCAGAGAGGCTATTGTTTTTTAAAAAAAAAAAAAACAATGGTGCATTCTACACTGGTGAAATGATCCAATCCAGGCCACATTAAGTGATATAAAGGCAGGTTTATTGGATATGTGAGGGAAAGAGAGAAACATCATGAGCATATAGAGGGAGAGAGGAGAGAGAGGCCAAAATGTCTGCATTATATAGGAAAGGGCTTCAGGGGGTGGGGCATGCCCTGAAACAGGTAGAAACTGAGGCATGCTGGGAGAACCTGGAGATCATGTCTTTGGTCTGGCCAGTGGGGACAGGATTGGGTGAAAGCTGACCCACATCCCTGAGGGCTTTGCTGTTTATTGGCAGTAGCAACTCCATGAGCCTCACTCCAGACACCCCCCACCCCCACCCCCACTCCCAGTCAAGGTGGAATGAAAATGCAGACTTGACTGCCCCAGGGTGTGTTTGAGAAAAAGGCCTTTTATTGTAGATATGAGGGAGAGTTCAGCCAGAGGCATCTGGAAAAGTTCAGACTGAACATGGTCAGCAGAATAGAGAGACAGAGCCATGAGAGGAGAGGTTGGGGTTGGGGAAGAGCAGGAGAGGAAGAGAGAGAGAAGAGGAGGCCAAGAGTTCTGTAGACAAGATGGCTGAGTTATATAGGAAAGAAAAGCTGGAGGGAAGGGAAGCTCAGCCCCTGGGCTGGAGAGGTTATGGGTAGGGGTGGGGTAAGAAGTTTGGGAGGGGCCACAGGTACAGGGTGAGACGTGTCCCAGGTTTGAAACCTGACAAAGATCTTCGTGGACACAGACTCCAGGGCATCTGCAAGCATCTGGGGGAAGACTTGAGTTTTTTCAGTTTATGGAGTAACACACAAGTCCCATGATCACAAGCCCAAGATGGTGACATTAAAACTACTGTGCGGGCTAGCAGCTCGGATCTCCGTGGCTAAAGGCACCTGCCGCCGAGCCTTATGGCCTGAGCCCCAGCCCCAGCTTCCCTCCACCGTAGAGCAAGAGAACTGAACTCCCCTGCAAGTTGAACTCTGACCCCACACATGTGCATGCCCACACACGTGTATACACACACAGTTTAAAAATGAGCGACTAAAGCCGCTGTGGAAGCATACATCCCAGTTTGTTTACGTAGCCTCTTGTGGGCTAATATTGCACCCAACTTGTGCTCCTTCCCCTGTCCTGTGGGAATACTGAGGAAGACGGCTCTAGGGAGCTCAAGAATGGAAACTCGAGGTTTCTAAGCCCTGGGGACCACATGCCACCCAGAGGAATGCTCCTTGTCTCAAGCAGCAGATAGTATATAGTGTCTGTATACCGGCTAGTTACAGTACAATTTGACACAAGCTAGAGTCATCCGAGAGGACGGAGTCTCAATTGAGAAAATGCCTCAGTAAGATAGGACAGCAGACAAGCCTGTATGGCATTTTCTCAATTAGTGATCAATGGAGAGGGCCCAGCCCATTTGGGTGGTTCCATCCCCCGGCTGGGCATGCTGGGTTCAATAAGAAAATAGGCTGAACAAGCCACAAGAGCAAGCCAGTAAGCAGCACCCTCCATGGCCTCTGCACCAGCCCCTGCCTCCAGGTTCCTGCCCTGTTTGAGTTCCTGTCCTCACTTCCTTTGATGATGAACAGCGATGAGGAAGTGTGAGCCAAATAAACCCTTTCCTCCTGGAGTTGCTTTGGCCGTGTGTGTTTCATCACTGTAAAAGTAACTTTTCCAGATGTAATTGTCCTCTTCGGGGCCTACTGCCTCCATCTGCTAACCTAGGCCCCACTCCTGGAAGCTTCTGGCCTCCGCACAATCTAATCTAGGCCTAGAATGCTTTCAGCCTCTTAACTGCTGATAAGCTCACCCTTTCTAGCTCTTTCTGAACTCTGGTTGGCTGGTTCAGCTCAGCTGTTCTGGCTCAAACTCCTCTCCAAGCTGATTGATTCAATCTGGCTTCTCACTGAGTTGCCCTGCTTGACTTCAAACTAACTTTAGTAATCTATCCCAATCTTCTGGCTTTTCTCATTCTCCGGCTTGTTCTGTCATCACCCATGTCTAGCTTGTTCCCTCTTCAACCTGTCTCTAAAACTCTGCTGGTAAAACTGCCTCTCTCTCTCTGTACTGCTCTTGGTAGCTTCCCTTTCCTCTCTTCCCGTGAGAGTTGGGCATATCCTCTTCTGTCAGTTCTTTCTCTGATTCATCACTTTGTCTGCCACTCAATTAGACATCACTTTCAAACATGAATGCATCCTTCTACAAACTAACTTTACCTTCATTGTTTGGGATTAAATGTGAGCACTAAGGGCATGTCTTTATTCCAGCCAGAGTAGTCATATTGCTGGATTAAAATCCCTCTACACACCACAGCAATGGTAACACTAACCAAGACAGCAAGGTAAGGAACCATTGCTTACAAAGATGGGATGCGTCCCCTAGCACTCAGAAGTTTGTTGCCTAGGTGTGGTCCATGACTACCTGGTACAAGAAAAGACAAGTGAACAGGTGTGGTATGAAAGTAGACAGTCCTCTGGCTACTGTGTGTGCACACCCCTTGTATATGTTTGTGTTGTAGAGTGTGTGTGGGAGTGTCTGTGTGTTTCTGTTTCTCCCTGATCTGAAGATTGCCTGAACTCCCACTAGCAATATGTTCCTTTGTTATAAGAGCATCTACCAACATAAACACAGGCCTGTCCGAACAAGTCAACAGGTGAGGCTTTAGGCATAAAGTAAATTAATCAAAGTGGCCGTCATGGGAGATGGAAGTGGACACATGAGGATTGCTGTAACTTCAATGCCAGTCAACATAGTAAGTGCCAGGCCAGCTAGGGTTACATAGAGAGACCATGTTAGATTGTTTTGAAGATAAATTAACCTATCCCTCTTTATAGTTGACCTCGGGATCATCATTTAAATTTAAGTTTTCCTAGGAAAAATGGGAAAAGAAAGACATTTTGTTTATTTAAAAAACAAAACACCCAGCTGGGCAGTGGCGGCACATGCCTTTAAACCCAGCACTTGGGAGGCAGAGGCAGGTGGCTCTCTGCAAGTTTGAGGCCAGCCTGGTCTACAAAGCAAGTTCCAGGACAGTCAGAGCTACACAGAGAAACCCCGTTTCAAGGAAACAAATAAACAACCCCCCCAAAAAAAACCTAAAAACAAAAAACAAACTATAGTGCTGGAGAGATGGCTTAGCAGTTAAGAAGATTGGATGCTTTTCCAGAGGACCTGGGTCCAGTTCTTAGCACCCACATGGCAGCTCACAACTGTCTGTAACTCAAGTTCCAGTGGATCCGACCCCAGACACACATGTAGACCAAACATCAAATGTACATTAAAAAAAGAGAAAGAAGGCGATGGTGGTGCACAACTTTATTCCCAGTACTCAGGCAGAGGCAAGTGGACCTCCGTGAGTTGGAGGTCAGCCTGGTCTACAGAACAAGTTCTAAGGTAGCCAAAGCTACATAGAGAAACCCTGGCCCAAAACACACACACACACACACACACACACACACACACACACACACACACACACACGTGCATACGCAATTGTTGAGGGTTGGGGATGTAGCTCAGTTGGTAGAGTACAAGTAACCCAGTCCCTTCCCTCCAAGGCTCAGGGATCATTGTGGAAGAGGGGGACAGAAGATTATAAGAGCCAGAAATGCTTAGCTACTCAACAGTCTTTTGTACACATGAAATCAGAGGCTCTGACTGCAAGCACAAGACCTGTGCAAAATCAAGGCGGGCAAAATCCCAGCATGGACTGGGGGAGGAGGTAGGGGTCATGAAATTCCACCCCTAGCCGAGGAGCTCTTAGCAATTGGTGGCTTCTTGGGGAGGGAGAATGGGTTTTTCAGTTTTCTTTGGTGGACTCTGAGATGCACCCTATGCTCCGGTAGATGATCCCACCCTAATGCACATGCAGGCAGCATTAACTGGGCTCGGTGGGTATTTTTAGGGGGGAACGCATGGAGTTAAGAGGGGAAAATGGCAGAGGATGGAGTGAACTAGAGGTGAGGAGATGGGCATATTCAACCCAAGTATGTGCATGTGTGACTTTTGACTTAAAATGTTTAAATAACCCTTACTCTACATCAGAGTTCCAAGTGTGAGGCACCCCCACGTGCCTCCCCCTATGTGAAACCCCCGTGTCTCCGGCCCCTTCATTTACATTCACCTCTCCTCCTGCATTTTAGGGACTGGCACCAATGCCTGCTACATGGAGGAGATGAGGAACGTGGAGATGTTGGAGGGGAACCAGGGACAGATGTGCATCAACATGGAGTGGGGTGCCTTTGGTGACAACGGATGTCTGGATGACATCAGAACAGACTTTGACAAAGTGGTGGACGAATATTCTCTAAATGCCGGGAGACAAAGGTAATCAATCAATCAGCCCGATGGAGCAAGCACAAAGGGGGATGGTGAGGTCAGCTGTCGCTGCAGAAAGTATTTCTAGCCGGAGGGAGTCTACACGGGGCTTGGGAACCCATCCCTTTAGTATAATTGGGTTTTTGATTCCTGGCGTGGTGCAGGGTTATTCCCATCAGTGGACACAATGCCTTACTCGTCCCTTCCCTGTTTCTTCCCTCTGAGGACTTCCTAGGCTGGGGAAGGTAGAGTCCCTTCCCACTGCAAGATCCTGCGCCTTCTAGTGGCTGCTCCAAGTTTTGCAGCTCAGGTCACAGTTTGGTTCTGAAATGGCAGTGCCCACCTAGAAATGAGGTGACTGTCTCGGTCTCCCAGGAATAGGGCTGTCCGATGGCCTAGCAGGGACAAGATGGCCCAGCTCATGTCCTTTGGAAAATAAATTGGCTTCAGTTTAACCTTGAACGTGTTGTGGCCCACCTGATGTCCCCCCACATTTTGCTTAATCAGCATTGTGGTTGATAGCAAAACCATTTCGGGGGTTGTGAGGGAGCCCAGAAGGGGAAAGAGTCAATCTGGGATGGCCCTCTCTGGGGTGTGGCTTATGGTTGAGGGCAGAATGAGATGGACCTGGGCAAAGACAAGGAGGTCACTGGGGAGGGATGCCACCCAGCACAGCTTTCCGTGACTGCTGGAGATAATGGTGTGGGGAGGATGGAGGGCTTCCTAGGCCCCTCTCTGCCTGTGTGTACAGGGCAGTCCCAGGTCCAGAGTGGCTGCTGGATGGAGGCTGAGTGGTCCTCCCACTCACCAGCTTCCCTTCTTCTCCTTGATCCAGGTTTGAGAAGATGATCAGTGGAATGTACCTGGGTGAGATCGTGCGTAACATCCTGATCGAGTTCACCAAGAAGGGGTTCCTCTTCCGGGGACATATCTCTGAGCCACTCAAGACTCGAGGCATCTTTGAGACCAAGTTTCTCTCTCAGATTGAGAGGTGAGTTAGGGCGAGGGTTTGACCACCATTTTGGTTTCTATTGTTGACTATGGTAGGCGCGTCACGTAAGCAGAAGCCTACAGTATGAATGCGTTTAGAGTACTTCACTCAGCATAATATTTTTAAGGTTCATCTGTGTTGTATCCTCCCCTTTTAGGGGCTGAGTAATTTTCTATGGGATGTAACTACCACATTTTGTTTTCCCACTTCTACTACTACCTGGGAACTTGGGTTGTTTCTACCATTTGGCTCTTGTAAATGATGCCATGAATGTGGGGAGTAAATATTTGTTGTGTCCGCCTTGATGTCCCTTACGCACACCCTCACAAGCAGACTTGTTGGACTCTATGGTAATTCCACTTTAGATTTCCTGAGGAATCACCAGCTTGATTTCGAAAACGGCCACTCTATTTGATGTGGCCAGCATTCTCAGTCAAAGCTGTCAGTTTCTGGCAGCCTCATAGCAAAGGAAGAAGAAAAACAAAACCAAAACAGAGCTGCCTAGGTTCTGTAAGTTCTTTTTAGAATTGGTAATTTGGGTGGAGGGAGGCAAGCAGCGCAGCGCAGCGCACCGAGGAAAACATTTGCTTTGCATGTGACAAGAGGAAGAAGCATGGGCTGGGGGGGGAGTGGGCGGATCCCAACAGCTCTGATCTTGAGACCCGCCCGCCCTACCCTTGACTGTGTGCTTCAGTGGCTTGGTTTCCCTGGGTCTCTCTTCTCATCTTTAAAATGGGAATGATGAAAGCTGGGTGTAAGTGGCCCAGGCCAGAGGATCAGGAGTTCTAGACCAAACTAAGCCACATAGTGAATTTGGGGGGCCAGCCTGGGCTGCTTGAGAAGTTGTGTCAAATGCAGACCAGATAGTGATTGTGTATATACACAGGGCATATACAGTGCATATCATGTAAGTCTTTGAGAAAGGCTAGCCAGGTTTTATTTTTTCTTTTTCTTTTCTTTTTTGGTTTTTCGAGACAGGGTTTCTCTGTGTAACCCTGGAACTCACTCTGTAGATCAGGCTGGCCTTGAGTTCAAAGGCATGTGCCACCATGCTCGGCCATTACAGACAGTTTGGAACTGCCATGTGGGTGCTAGAATTTAAACCCAGATCCTTTGGGAGAGCAGCCAGTGCTCTTAACCTCTGAGCCATCTCTCCAGCCCCAGGGCTAGCCAGTCTTATTTCAGCTTACTAGGGGAAAAAGAAAACCTTGGTTGCACTAGATAGTTCATATGACCATTAAGCAAGGGAACAAAGGCCATCTTTGCTAACAGAATGCAAATTAGATCCCGGTGTGATAACAAATGACAATTTAAAAAAAAAAAAGATTATTTTGTGTGCAACTGTGACAGTGCTGTGCTACAATGTGAACAAACCATAGGACTTTTCAGGAGTCCGTTCCCTTCTCCCACTTTGTTTTTGAGGGGGCAACTCTTGTCTCAGGCTAGTCTCCCATGTTATGGTGGGGGCGCTCCTGACTTTTTTAAAAATGTGGGTTCTGGAGTCAAGTTTAGTTCATTAGATTTTCATAACCAGTGTTTTACTCACTGAGCCACCTCACAGCCCTGATGTTGTTCTTAGGAAATCACATGTTTTAAAAGTGCTCTTTTCTAGATGGGCATTGTGGTAAGGTGGTGGGTAGAAGGTGAGTTTCTAGGTCATCTTGGGCAACACTCTCAGAAAAGAGGAGGAGGAAGAGAAAATCTAAGAATGCTAATAGCATTTTCTGAGATACTGGGGTATTGGATAGTTTTAGTTTTCCTATTTTAATTTTTCTAGTTTTTCCATATTCTGTAGTGTAGCATATATTACTTTTGGACTCATTAAAAAGTTTAAAGCAGCTGGGCAGGGGTGGCACATGCCTTTAATCCCAGCACCCGGGAGGCGGAGGCAGGTGGATCCCTGTGTTCGAGGCCAGCCTGGTCAACAGAGTGAGTTCCAGGACGTCCAGGGCTGCACACAGAGAGACCCTGTTTTGAAAAACAAACAAATACAGAGCAGTGGCTCTCAACCTTCCTAATGCTGAGACCCTTTAAAACAGTTTCTCATGTTCTTGTGACCCCCCCCCCACAACCATGAAATTATTTTTGTTGCTACTTCATCGCTGTAATTTTGCTAGTTATGGATTGCAAATATCTGTTTTCTGATGATCTCAGATGACCCCTGTGTATAGGTCATTTGACCCCCAAGGGGTCATGACCCACAAGTTGAGAACCACTGGTTTAAAGCAATGGGCTAGAGAGGCGGCTCACTGGTTAAGGGCATATACTACTCTTGCAGAGGACTTGAGTTTGGTTCTCAGCACACAAGTCAGGCTGTTCACAGCCACCTATATAACTCCAGCTCCAGGGAATCTGACACCTGGCTGCCATAGGCACCTGAAACTTGTGTGTGCGCGCACACACCCACAATTGTAAGCTGAGGGTGGGAGAGATGGGTCTCACCTCTTCTGAAGGTCCACAGTGTGATTCTCAATATGTATAATAGGCAGGTCACAGCTTCCTTGTAGCTCCAGATCCAGGGGCTCTGAGACCTTCTTCTGGCCTCTGTGGGCACCCATGGCATAAACATAGACACACCTACCTACAAATATACAATATATATATGCAAATACATATATATACACACACACATATGTGTGTGTGTGCTCATTTTAATTTAAAAAATCTATTTAGAAGGGAAATAAATCCTCAAGATGCCATTCATAGAGTGCTTCGGACCAGTCCTTCGCTCCAAGGGTTCGTGAGCCTGCTCCATCCAGCTCATTGGCTTTTGTTCTTCACAGTGACCGATTAGCGCTGCTCCAGGTGCGGGCCATCCTTCAGCAGTTGGGTCTAACCAGCACGTGTGACGACAGTATCCTGGTCAAGACCGTGTGTGGCGTGATATCCAAGAGGGCGGCTCAGCTGTGTGGTGCAGGCATGGCAGCCGTGGTGGAAAAGATCAGAGAGAACAGAGGGCTAGACCATCTGAATGTGACAGTGGGAGTGGATGGGACACTCTACAAGCTTCATCCACAGTGAGTATGGCTTCCTTCCAGCTGGTGAGCTCCTTGAGGGTTACAGGGTGTCAACACAATTCCTCATGGAGGTACAGCAGCCTGATGCTGGGTGTTTGGGGACGGGAGCCTGGGACAATTAGTCCCAGTGTTTGAAGGAACTTTGGAAAGCCAGAGAAGGAAGGGCTTTCACTGGGCCAACCTGTAGAACAGGAGCACTGTAGGCCAGAGCTCTGTGGCAGGGAGGAATCTTTTTGTCTGAGTAGTGAACCCTGCTCTTGAACCTGTTGTATGTTCCAAAGCTGGGGTCTTAGCAAGTGACCATGTCTGAACAGAGACTCTGTGTATGATTAATTAGTGTTCTGTAGATGAAGAGAGCGGATAGAATGAATCTGTATTAAAAGTAGATCAACCCCGGGCGGTTGGTGGTGACACACACCTTTAATCCCAGCACTCAGGACCAGATGGATCTCTCAGTTCAAGGCCAGCCTGGTCTACAGAGTGAGTTCTGGGACAGCCACGGTGACAAACCCTATCTCAAAAAACAAAAAAAAAATTAGATGTGTCAGAGTGGCTTACAGGCTGTGGTCAACAATGGCTGCCTGGCAACAGAAAGGCCAAAGAATCTGATAGTTGTCCAGTTCAGGAGGCTGGATGTCTCAGAATCCCGTCTTGGGTGCCAGTGAAGGAATCGCCTCAGCAACAGGGTAGATGAACTTACCAACGAGAGGGGGGCTAAACAGGGAACAAGCAAAAGCCGCCTTCCATGCCCTTTTATGTGGGGCTGTCACCAGAAGGTATGACCGTATGACCCAGATTTAGTGTGGATTTTCTCACCTCAGATAATCTATTCAAGGAAAAAAAAAATCCCTCACAGGTGTTCCCGGCTGCTTGGCTTTGAGTTAATTCCAGATATAGTCAGGTTGACAACTAAGATTAGCCATCACACCCCATTACCTGTAAAAAGAATAAATACTATTAGTTACCTGAGACCATCTCTGCCAAACCGGGCTACAGTCTGACTCAGTGTTCTAGAGACATTACCCACTTACCCTGCCGCTGTATGGAGGCATCATTTAGAAGCTGTGCCCAGAGGGGAAGTGGCTTACTGGCAAGAGTGCTTGCCTAGCATGCACGATGCTCTGGGTTTCCAGCCCCAGGACCACAGAAGCCAGGCATCTGAGAGAGTCTGAGGCTGCCTTAGACTGCCACCCTTCATTGATTCCAGTTCCTGGCAAGCTAGAAATTACATGATTCAGCTATGGGCCCCTAGCAGGTGTCTACCAGAGGCCAGCGTTACTGCTCAGAGCCTCAGCCTAACTCCACCATGTTCAGGACAGGATGCTAGCCCCTATAGTCACATAGTCACCTCCTTTTATGTGGGGCTGCTCTCTTCAGCTCCAGGTGCTGGGTGTCAGCTCTGGAGATGAGCCCCTGTCTTGGGCTACATCTGGTGTTGTTTGTTTCCAAGCTTCTGAAACCCTGTTTCTTGGTTTGTTTGTTTGTTTGTTTGTTTTCTTCAGGACTCCTAGGACCCTCAAGATCTGGGGTGGGAGTGGGAGTGGGTTACAAGTTGCTGAGTCTGAGATCTGTATTTATATATACTTCCTTGTGAGAGACTGTGACCATACACCTGACCGTAAGCCTGCTTCTCTGCAGCCCTTTGCAACCATGCCTGTTTTTTGTTCTAGAATTTGTTGCTGTTGTTGTTGTTGTATATTTTTGACTCTACAGAGTCTCATGTAGCTCAGGCTGGCCTCAAACTTAATATGTAGCTGAGGGTGACCTTGGCTTTCTGATCTTCCTTGCCTCCATGTCCCCTGGGCCTCCTGCATGCTAGGCAGGCACTGTACCAATGGAGGGGGAGCCAGGTTTGCAGCCCAGCCAACCACAGCTGGTTTTTTGGCACCACCCCTCCTTCCCACCCCTTTCTCTAGTTCTAATTTCAGTCAAGCCCGGTTCTTGAGTCTTCTCTTTCCCTAACCTTCTCCTCCATCTCTTGTCTTTTCAGCTTCTCCAGAGTCATGCACCAAACTGTGAAGGAACTGTCACCAAAGTGTAACGTGTCCTTCCTCCTGTCTGAAGATGGCAGTGGCAAGGGGGCTGCCCTTATCACAGCTGTGGGCGTGCGGCTCAGGGGAGATGCTATGAACCCCTAAGAGCCCGGATCCTCCCAACCCCCAAGCCCATCACCCTTCCAGCACTCCTCTCTAGAACCTATGACCCCCGCCCCGTTCCACCCAGCAAGCCCTGCTGGAAGAACCAGCACCGGAGCCCACTATTCCGCAGAGGGAGGATGGGGACCACAGTGATGGAGCATAATGTAGAAATACCACACAGAGCCATGCTGTTGATGAACTCTCGCCTGGACCCTTCACCCCCACCCTGCCGCTCTGCATGACTCAAGTTTGACCTGGCCATGCATTGCCCATTCGTGAATGTAGCAGCACCCCATGTCTCCTGCAGACGTCCAGTCAGGAAAAGAGTCCCCCTCTTGGACCCGCCCTCTGGGCCTTCCAAGCCTGTCCTTGGAGTCACCTCCCCTGTGTGAAGTGTATTATCACCAGCAGACACTGCCGGACTCCTGCCCACAGGGGCATGGCCTAAAGGGCGAGTGTGATCCTGGCACTGCTGTTTCCTTCCCCTCCCAGCACCCACTGCAGCCTGCCATCCCATCTGGATGTATCGATGCCACTGAATTGTGTGTCCATGGAGCCAGTCCAAAGTCACATTATGACAGTCCTGCATTTTGTTTGTCTCGTGGTGTGGTTGGTGGTGATGGTGGTGGGGCGGGTAGATGGTTAGGCCTGTGGTAAGACATCTCCATCCTGATAGAAGAAACCAACCCACAAAACAACGCCATCGACGCCATCACTGGAATCTCCTGTCGCTTTAGTGAGCCTTGTTGTACGACTATTAAACTTTGTACCAATTCAAAAGCTGGAGTGGTGTTTCCTGTGGAGGTGCGGGGGAGGAGATCTTGGGATTATGGCGACAGCCAGACTGGGGGTGTTGGACTCTTGGGTTGGGGAAAAAGTTTAAAAGGCTTGAGGGTGTGCCTGTACTCCCAGCACTCGGGAGGCAGAGGCATGAGGTGAAGGCCCTTCTTGGCTACATAGTTTCAGGGCAGCCTGTCCTATATGAGATTCCTGTCTCAAAGGCAATGAAGCAATAAAAATAAGTCTCCAACCCCCTAGAGTTGGTTCAGGCAAGGACTTCTCTACTTCCAGGATGTCACAGAAGTATCCTCTAGCCTAATCTCCCAGCAGCTGCCTTGTTGTCCCCACACGCTAAGCCCCAACCTCAGGGCCTGGAAAAAAAAAATGCCTATCCTCTTCAATTGTTGTGGGGACAGTGAACTTGACCTTCTGGGGCTGGCTGGATTTAGTGAGAAGGCTATGCAGCCTTTTGCAACAGGGGTGTGGGGGATTGCCCAGAGGTTTTCAAGGTTAGTCCCTTGGACAGACAAAAGAATTGAATAAGCAGAAAGAGAAGACCAAGCCATGGAGAGTCCTTAAGACTGGGAGTCCACTCAGCTGACACTGGCTTGGGTATTCCACAGAGCTTCTGGGTCCTCCATTCTCCCTGTTGGTCCTATTTAGATACCCAACCCCCAGGCCTTCCCCTGGCAATGTTTTTTTTTCGGGGGGGGGGGGCTAGAAGCTGCCATCTCAGGGAGCCTGCCTTTACTTTCCCTGCCTGTGTATGTTCCCGTAAGCCCCATTCAGTGTCCCCTTCTCAGAGACTGACATGCTGACAGGGGAAGAATTTAAGGGGGTGTTGGTCTGTGCATGTGCAAGTGTGTGTGTGTGTGTGTGTGTGTGTGTGACAGACAGACAGACCAGTCTCATGATGCACACTTCAGAAGTCAGTTCAGGGAAGGCAGTATGCAGAACCACCTATAGGAGCCACAGGGCTGAGTGAGGAGAATATCAGAGGCCATTACCGTAAGATGAACATAGCCCGGCCTAGAGTGACCATTCCTACTTGGTGGCAATCAGTTGAACAAAATCCCATTGGGGATAATGGCGGGAACAAACAGGATAGGACTGGTCAGGGACTTCATGAGCCTCCAGTGGCTCACAAGATTGAATCTGCTTTTGGAGAGGGGCATTGTCTCATTAGGTGGGGACTGTGTGAAGGGCCACTTGTTGGCCCTGGTGTGATGGATCTGAGCTAGCCATGCCAGCCAGGCATAGATAGAGTGACAGAAGGGTGCTTCCTGTTGGGATTTAGAGATGGTGTTTGTTTGGCTATCTTGATCAGTGTTGGGTCCCTGGGACACAGTCTCCTGTCCCTCCTTCTAGGCCTCCTTGTTTAAGTTCTGTTGGAAGGATTTGTTGGAACTTGGTGACATGGATGGTCCATGTCACCAGATGGCTAGTTTCAAGCCCAGGTAGCAAATTCCTTAAAAGGAAAAGCTTGTCTGTCATACAAGGCTTCCAAGGTGACCAATCCCAATTGTCCTTAAGCTATCTGGGATAACTAAGGGTAGCAACTTTGTCCAAAGAATTTTGAGTTTCTTTCATTGTTGTAGTAAGATGCCTTTTTAGTAACACATTTGTTCTTTGTATCATCTCTCTAGAAGGCTGGGGTTGTCAGGCACAGCAGAGATTAAACTATCTCCAAGGTCCAGGAGACTCCCTGGGTAGAGTCTGCCTTGAAATCTGGGCCATTGTTACTGTACACCCTTAGGTACCCCAAACCTAACAGTTATTAACAACCCCCCACACCCGATGCCTTTTCCACTGGACAAGACTAGGCTTCACCCCAGCCAGTGGAAGTATTCGCCCATACAAGGAAAAGATAGGTCCTTGGTTCCCCTAGATCTATCAGTCTTCTCATAGGTCCTTTGCTTGCCTCTGCACCAGTAGGAGACAGATCCATTTGGTCTTTTGGTGTTTATCATATCTCTGAGCCATTCAGTGATAACATCTGATATTGCCTTCCCCATAAACATTTTTCTAGTTAGTTGGATGGAGCTTTCCCTCCTTGGATGATAAATTTAAGGAGAGATTTTTAGAATTGGCCATTGTAAGGAACCAGGCAGCCATTTGTGACTATTAGGGGCAACCCACCATCCATCCACGATGGTCCAGGGTACAGCCATTGTGGGGAGCCTTTTCCATTTTAGAGGTGGTATAGCATGGCCTCACAGGGGTTTGAAGGGAGGGAATCTTCCCATAGGATAGTGCTTTAGTTACTACTGCTGTGGTGAAACACCATGACCAAAAGCAGGTTGGGAGGAAAGGGATTACTTGGCTTACATACCTGAATCACAAGTCCATTGAGGGAAGCCAAGGCAGGAAGTCAAACCAAGGCAGAGCCAGGCACTGGTAACAGAAGCCCCAGAAGGGTTCTGCTTTCTGGCTTGCTTCCCATGGCTTGCTCAGCCTGCTTTCTTATAGAACCCAAGACCACCAGCCCAGGGATGGCCCCGCCCACAATGGGGTGGATCCTCCCCCATCAATCACTAATTTAAAGATGCTCTACAGGCTTGCCCACAGCTAGGCCTTCTGGAGACATTTTCTCAATTGAACCTTCCTCCCCTCAGATGATGCTAGCTTGTGTCAAGTTGACATGAAACGGTCCCTCTGGTAACAGTGCAGCTTCTTTAGCAGCAGAACCTGCTAGGTGGCTACCCAAGGTCATTGAGTCCTCGCCCTTTTAATGTCTCTGCAGGGCATGGCATGGCTGCCACATAAAAGTGGGAGCTGAGCTGCCTCAACTAGATGGGGGGCCCAGATGTTAATAACCCCCATCATGAGCATGCAGAACCACATGTTCCAAGATATTTGATGTTACCAGTCCTCAAAAACACTTGATTTTGCTCCAAGAGCCACTTTCTGGGTAGGCACCAGAAGCTCCATGTTTTGATTTCCCTGGGCAGGTGGCTTTGCCAAAGCCTTGCACTCATTCAAGTTCACACAGCTGGAGACAGAAGCAGAGAGGTGCTAGGTGGGCTCAGGGCTAGGCCAGCCCATTAGCCCTCGAAGTACAGGAACCAAGATTTATCTGCCTCATTTTGGGACCCATCACTCACTAATTGGAAAATTCGAATAATTTTCAGAGACCATGAGAACTACATACTTTTCTGATTCCAAGATGGATGAACCAGGGCACAGTCACAATCAGAAATAGCTCCTTCACGTAAACAGCTCTTGTAGAATCTTTGCTTCCCTCTGGACCTTCACAAGCCAGGCCTATTAGCCCTCTATGAGTCACACACAACCCACAGGCAGCATTGGTCCACACTCGCAGGCTTGCCTTTGCTGTGAATCACAACCCCCTTCCAGTCCCCACATGAGCAGGCTGGAATTCTTTTGGGGAGACAACTCCTGACACACCAGTGATCTATCATTGAGTCTTGTGTTACTCAAGTGTAACAGATTCCTGTGGGCCTTTCAGATTTGGCTAGTAAGGTTTCAGACACTTGGCTGGGTGCTTAGGGGTCTGGATTCAGGCCACTACCACCTGCCCATTGTTCAAAAACAACAAAACAGGTTATCTTCCTTAGTCCAACTTACAACCACAAGGCCAAGGGTTCAGCAA
This sequence comes from Lophiomys imhausi, assembly GCA_907164525.1. Lineage (NCBI taxonomy): Eukaryota > Metazoa > Chordata > Mammalia > Rodentia > Muridae > Lophiomys > Lophiomys imhausi. The sequence goes on along the minus strand of CAJQZJ010032569.1, from coordinate 653,056 downwards.
CAAATGGACCCCTGTAGCTGCTACACCCACCTCTTAACCATGGAAAGCAAGAACCGAGAAAGAGGACCATGTTGGAACTTGGAAGGCAGCAGTTCTACTTCAGAGCCTCGGGCACTAACCCCTTCTTGTTCTCCTGCCCCTACAGGAGTGGGTTGTTTTGTTTTTTGGGCAACACTTCACGTACCCCTTCTGAGGTAGTCCTTGCAAGTACTTCCTTTATTGACAACCCTTGGCAGAAGTTGAGACTGGCTTAGGAAACACAGGGGCCTGCAAACAGCCTACCTATCAGGTTCCACCCAGCAAGAAACCACCCATCAATTCACAGGACATCGAGATCTGTTCGCAGCTGTGGAGAGTTTGCACTTGAGGTACCCTGTGCTAGGTCTAGTTTATAGAATAAAAAGAAATCAAAAGTGAGGGTGCCCAGGGTGCTATGAGAGCAGAAACAAAAGCAGGCGGTGAGGAGGGCAAGAGTAGAGAAAAGCAGGCTTAAGAGATGGAAAGCAGAGCATTAAGACCCAGTGGAGCCCCTCATCTCCAGCCTCCCACCCCAGCAGCCTGAGCTTCTTTGCTTCCGGTTGATATCAGCAGCAGATTGAATCTACACGGCTGCAGATTTCCAGTAATGAGGATGGTACCAGGGTCTCCTGCAGGGTCCACTAAGCCTCTATAGCTGAGTTGTACACCCAGCCACATGCCATGGTTCATACCCTTTTCCTCCTGTCTTAGTTACTGTTTTATTGCTCTGAAGAGACCCCATGACCAAGGCAGCTTATAGAAGGAAGCATTTGATTGGGAGCTTGCTTACAGTTTTAGAGGGTTAGTCCATGACTGTCAGGGAGGGAGTTGGCTGCCTGCGGGCATGGCACTGGAGCAGTAGCTGAGACCTTTACATTCTGATACAAAGGCAGGAGGCAGAGAGAGAAAAAGCCCCATGTGAGCTCTTAAAACATCCATCCTGCTCCCAGTGACACACCTCCTCCAGCAAGGCCACACCTCTTAATCCCTCTTAAATAGTCCACCAACTGGGAACCAAACATTCAGAGAGATGAGCCTCTGGAGGCCATTCTCATTCAAACCGCTACACTCCAACGGGCTGGTGGCACATGCCTTTAACCCCAGCACTGGGGAGGCAGAGGCAGGTGGATCTCTGTGAGTTCAAGGCCAACTTTGTCTACAAAGTGAGTCCAGGACAGCCAAGGACTTGTCTTGAAAAACCAAAAAACAAAAACAAAAAAACGCCGCACTCCCCTATCTGCTTGAGGACCTCCAGAACCCAATGTACAAGACAGCCTGAGCCGGAGAAGGGGCTGTGTATGGAGAAGGCATTGCTCCTCAGGCATGCCAGCATTCAACCAAGTTTTCCTACCTGGAGACAAAACTCTCCCACCCCCAGAGGCCACCAGGAGCCATCTCCACTTGAATTTTATGCATATCCCACTTTAAACTCTAAGAAAGCTTAGTAAACTTCAGGGTTTGCCTACTCTTTCACTTGCCTATTCTGACAATTCCCAGGTGCCTATTCACAGCTCACGGGCCAAAGGGCCAAGTGTGCACCAAGGGGCAGCTTTCCTCCGTGGACTGAGTGGGAAGGTGAGCAGTTCCCTAGGGTGGGGTTCACAGTGTCTCCTATTCCCCTTACTCCTGGTGCAAGGAGGACCTGACTGGGTCTAATGGGGTGGGGTTAGGGCCTCCCTGGGAAGGAGTCCCCCAAGGGCAGGACACCCACAGCCACTTCCAAATTCTTTTCTATTTACTGGCCTTGAGAGATCCCAAGAAATGAAACAGGGTGCTGGTGGTTGTCTGGGGGTTTTCTGAGCTCATTTCTTTGGACAGGCAAAGATTTGAATGTCTGAGGAATTGAACCTCCAGAAAGATTGAAAACCAAGCCCCAAGGAAAGTAAATGCTACCGCTTTGGGAGTGGAGGCGCTGTAAGTTTGTGTGGCTCTTAAACCTGAGGCTAGTTTGGTTATTTTATAGGTCCTCCCTTTCCCTACTGGTTTAGATACCCACCCCCGTTCCTACATACCCTCTCCACCCCCTGGTCAATGTTTTCTGGGAATAAGAAGCTACCATCTCAGAGAGGCCTACCTAAGTTCCTCACAGTCTGATCCCTTTTCACTGTGTCCCCTTCACTGTCCCCCCCACACACCCAAGAAGCCTCACCTCCCTCTGCAACCCCCAGATGAGCCATACTGTCAACTCCAGACATGGGGGACATGGGGACAGTCCAAAGAGAAAGTGGCTTCTGGGTCCCAACTCCAGACTTACTGACCTAGTCTGTGGGACCTTAATCCCTGCTTGACACGTTTACCCCATCCTAGCTCAGGAGATCACAGTTTTTATCTCAAGGCGGCAGTTTGGGATTCATCTCCATCCTTTGGTGGATTCCTCAGTGGTCCCCTTCAAGCACTCTGCGATATCCCTGGTCGTGACTGCAGGTCTACGTGACATCAGAGCCCTTTATTGGGGGAACTAGCAGAGCCAGCATCCGACACAGTGATCTCTGGGAGAGCTCAGATGACATTAAACTTTCAACAGATGTTTACAGCTTATTTGGTTTTAGGAGGACACTGGGTAGATTGTGAATGAGTCACCACCAAGCAGGGAGATGGACAGCCTGGTGCTTTCTCAGAACTGGGACAGTCAGAGTTCTCTGCCTGCCAGTTCCTTGCCGCAGAAGTGAGGGTGGGAGCCGTGCTACTGACTTGTAGGTGGGCTTTGTGTCTTAGCTGGTGAGGTGTGGAGGATCGGGGTAACTATTTATTGAGTGCCGATCTGAGTGTGGCTGGCTGGTTTGTAGGCATCAATTCCATTGAGGTTCATGGCAATCCTGCCATCAAGCAGGGAGTCAGAGTGGCTTACCAAAGCATCTTGGCTGAGGTTCCTCTGGACTATTTGCTGCCCTCTACTCTGGGCGGTATGTGAGTTTTCAGATCCTAAGGTAGAAAAGCCCTGAATCCATTCATAGCCAAATGGGGACCGTTCCTCCTTTGTCCTTGATGAGGAGGTGGTTGGTGTCCTCATTGTGCCCTGCTCTGTTTGGCTTATCCAGCGTGTCTAAGCATTTCATGAGCCAAGCTTAGGAGCCTGGAGCTTCCATACGTAAATTTGGATATCAGGCTTTATTTGGGAAATCTGGTCATTGTGGTGCAGAGCAAAGCAGCTGAGTTTCCCTTTGGATGCTTGTCCTCCCCATCTTTTCCTGTGTCCCTAACACTGGAGCTATTACCCTTTTTTTTTTTTAACATTGTGTGTGTGCACACGCCTGTGCATGTGTGTAGATGAACATATACACAAACTTGGGGAGGTCAGAGGGCAACTTGCAGGAGTCGGTTCTTTCCCTCCTTGTGGGTTCCAGGGATTGAACTCAGGCTGCCAGGCTTGGCAGTGAGTGCATTTCCCATGTCTCTGAACCACCTCATCACCCCCCCGCAGCCTTTTCTCACTGCAACTGCAGCTTTCTTCTATGGGATCTAGTTTTTCCACCCCTCTCTATATATTCCAGGGAGACATTTCACTTTGCAGCTCCTAGACTGGCCATGTGCCGGCTCCCAGTCTTCCCGGTCCCTTCCTTAGTCCCTGGAATGTTTATATGCTTGTCTCTGCAATATGATGGGTATTTGAGCTCCAAGCTCTTTGTATCAGTATTGCCTGAAGGACTCCAGGCCCCATCTTGTTTTTTCTGTAGGTGTGTTGAAGAATGGAGTGTGGGACAAGCTATTACATTAGGGCTTTTCCATCAGCTGTTTCTCAAAGGGGCTAAGCCTGCCCCCCCCCCGACAGGTTCAAGACTTCAGGGTCCAGCAAGCTCCCCATCTTGGGGACTCCCAACCTGCCCATTGGTAGCCTCAGAGTGGGTCACGTCCCCAGTCATGAACAAAGTCTCTTTTGTGTGACACCTGTTGACTCTCCTGGAGAGGGATGGAGTGTGAGTCAGCTCCAGCCTGTCTTCCTCAGTTGGCGTCACCCAGGGGCAGCATCGGAAGGCAAGCCGGAATCCAGAGCGAAACCTGAGGGGTGTGAAGAGTCACTTTAAGCAAGGGAGTTAGGGGTGCAGGAGCCATTTGCCACCTGGCTGCTCCATGCCCCAGTAGACTGGCTCCCTTCAAAGGAACCTCACTTTGAATAGTCCACCAGCAACTCAGAGCTGTTGAGAGATGGACACTTTAGTGGATTTGGTTTTTTGGAACAGCCAGACACACCGGGAACATGCCTCATGTCAGTAAAACTAGCACTTCCAAGGCAGGGGCAGGAAGGATGGCCACAAGCTCCAAGACAGCCAAGTGGTACCCTGCCTTGGAAAGGAAGGAAGAAAGGGAGAGAGGAAGAAAGAAGGAGGAAGAGAAGGAGAAGGAAGAAGAGAGAGAAACCAAAGTATATTACAAAGAAACCACATGACATAAACTGGCTTCTAACAGAGAGAGGAATCTTGAAAAGAAAGAACTGGGGCTCAGGCCATGTGTGTGGAATAGGGAAGCTCCCCCAGGTACTGTTTCAAAGGGAAATTGGTACATTGGAGCTACCAAGTATGGGTGTGTTCGCTCAAAAAATAAACAGCTCTCATTCAAGCAGGGCATAGGCCTGTAATAGAAGCTACTCAGAGAAAGAAAGGGGGGAAGAACAAGTAAAGTATGAGGTTCATCTAGGCAGCTTAGCAAGACCATATTTCAAGATAAGTAAACTGAGGCCTGGGGTGTTGCTCAGTGTTAGAGCATGCTGGAGGCCCTAGGTTCAGTTCCCAGTTGTTCACAGGGAGGACAAAAAAAAAAAAAAAAAAGCTGAAAAAACAAAAATTCACTCTCCCTTGCAGTGACACTGACTCCTATGTAGCTGAGGATGATTTTGAATTTTTTTTTTCAGACAGGATTTCTCCGTGTAATAGCCCTGGCTGTCCTGGACTCATTTTTGTAGGCCAGGTTGGCCTCGAACTCATAAAGATCCTCCTGCCTCTGCCTCCCCAGTGCTAGGATTAAAGGCGTGAGCCACCATGACCAGCGATTCTGATCTGTTGATCCTTCAGAATGATGGCATTGCAGATGTGCACACCATGCCCAACTTACGGAGCATTGAAGATCTTACCTGGAGCTTTGATCTGATTCTTTTTTTTTTGATGTATGGGTGTTTTACCATCATGTATGTCTGTGTGACTCATGCATGTACTGCCCAATGATGCTGGATCGCTTGGGACTGGAGTCACAAGTGGTTGTGAGCCACCATGTGGGTGCTGGGATTTGAACCAGGGTCCTCTGGAAGAACAGCCAGTGGTCTTAACCACTGAGCTACTTGTCCAGCCCTCAGGGCTGATTCTTTTAAAGGTAAATCAGGGCACATGTCTCCCAGGTCTCACTGGCTCAAAGCCTTGTAGAGTTCTCCTTGTTGGCTCACTAGCCCAAGAGCAGACCTTGACCTCAGAGCTGTTGGCCCCCACTGTAGGGAACTCTTGTCCAGGCTGCAGGATAGAGTCAGCCACTCGAGCTTTTGCTCAAATGTAAACTGCACCCCTCTGCCTGGTGTCTAAGCCCATCGGCACTTCCCATCCACCTTCACACATTATGTTTGTCTACTACACCATGTCTGCCCCCCCTACTAGACTGCCAGCTCTTGCAATAAATAAAAAAATAAAATAAAATCTTTGCTTCTGTTCATTCCTCAACCTTTGGGGCTTGAAAAGTACTGGGCACATGTGGCCACTTGGTGAGTATTTTCTGAACAGAGCCCAGACCTCTGTAACAGTGTTGTCACAGACGGACTCTGAAGCCAGTCCAGGAGCTTGCAGTGTTGAATGTTGTCCAGTGTCTAAGAACTGTGTGACTGGGTGACAGAGAGTGACAGGCAGGAAGGCAGGAGTGCTGCTGGTCTCTCCCCTGATATCAGGACAATCTCCAGGTTCTCACATCCACCCAGGGACAAACATGAGGGGATAAGACAGGAAACATTGGATAACACAGATTCCAAATCCTGCCTCAATTGCCTGCGTAGGGTTAGGAGGGCCCTCCCTTCTTAGGCTCAGTTTTTCTCTCTATATAATGGGAGATCCCCTTTCCCCTCTTATTTACTTACCTCTCGGGAGCCAAGAATTCTAGGCACTGAACAAGCACTCACAGAGCCTGTCCCAGGTGGGTGGGCCAGCTGAGCAGCAAAGAGCCCAGTGGTGTTCCGTGGAGCCTGAACACTTGAGTACATGGCTGGTAATAGTTATGAACAAAGAGGCCCTGGGGTCAAAGCTGCTTGCATCCATTTGACCACCACTGACACAGTGTCCAACTCTCATGGCTTCTCAGGCTGAAAGCCTCACTCTGGGTACCTGGCCCCTGGGACTTGGCTTCTGCCTGGCTCACCACCGCTTTCCTTACCAAGAGTCCCATAGCCGGCGCTAGCATATCTCAGACTCCGGGACCCAAGAAGCACCAGAACCAGGAGTGAGATACCAGCTCTTCCTTCCCTGCACATCCTGGGGGTGGGGGTGGGACAAGAAATACACTGTGATTCCCCAGCATTGAATCCAGCCTCTTTAGACACCTGCCCACCTTGCTCAGGCTAAGGAACACCTAAACATGCCTGCTCTTTGAGCCGGTGAGATGGTTCAGTGGGAAAAGGCATTTGCTGCCAAGCCTGGCAAGTCAAGTTCTATCTCAGAGACCAGCATGGTAGAAAGAGAGAGGGAGATAGGCAGAGGTGGTGCACACCTTTAATCGCAGCACTTAGGAGGCAGAGGCAGGTGGATCTCTGTGAGTTCGAGGCCAGCCTAGTCTACAGATAAAGTTTCAGGAGATTAGGCCAGGGCTACGGCAGAGAAACCCTGTCTTGAAAACACCAAAAAGCAGGAGGGGGAAGAAAGGGAATAACTACTGTAAATTGTCCGCTGACCTACACACATGGGCTGTGGCACACATCCATTTTCATGCACACAACATAAAAAAGAAGAAAAAAGTCATCTTAGAAGGCATCTTTTTTCTGTCCTTCCACCTCTCCCTACTCTCTCCTTCCCTCCATCTCTCTGATCCTGCCCTTCTGCCTTCTCCCTCATCCCTGATGCAGACCCCAGAAGGGACAAGCACAGAGAAGGACGTAGGCACTGTGGCCCAGCAAAGGACAAGGCTTTGGGAAGGGGATGGGACTTAGGCTAGATCCAGGCCACAGGGAGGGCAGCATTCCTATGTGGGGTCAGGGGCAGCGCCAGGCTCTGAAAGGAGCCAGAGTGGAGGTCCTTCACCATGTAGGAGAGTCCCTGTGGGTGAAGGGCACAACCAGGGTGGGACTCACCTGTGGTTGAGGCAGCAGTAAATGACTGGGTTGTACATGGTGGAGCTCATGGCCAGCCAGAAGATCGCCAGGTAGACCTGCTGGATAAACTTGTGGTAGTAGATGTCCTCTTGGAAGGTTCCCAGGATGAAGTAGAGGTGGTAGGGCAGCCAGCAGATGGCAAATGTAAACACCACCAGTACCATGGCCTTCACAAACTGGTAAAGGAGAGGCCCAAGTCAGTCCTTGGCCCCTGAGTCCCAAGTCTTAAACCTCCTGGAACCAGTGTGGGGTAGCCTTTACCCTAGCCTCCATCTCTTGGAACATGTATTTACCACATGCTCCACAGCCCACCACCTCAGGGCATTGCCACAGGCAGGTTTGTCTGCTTACACCTCTGTCCTTCCATTGAAATCCTCATGTGTAGCAGCCCAGCTCTGTGGTCCACTTTCCCATAAGATGTCCAGGACTCTTTTCCTTGGAGTACCTCTCCCTCCTGTCCACTTTCTTAGGAGGTTCACGCTCTAGGACCCAAGCCACCCTTCCCTGGGGGTCTTTGTCCATTTTAGCCCTTCTGTTTATGTTGGCAGTGAAGTTCCAACCTCGTACCACATCCTCTGCCTAGAGGCCTGGTTCCTGAACCTTTCCTGGCACCTCAAATGCCTAACATCTGCAGGCATGCTCCTGCACTGCCCAGCATTCCCAAGGATGGGAAGGCAAGCCAGATATGGCAACTGAAGACCAACTTCCCAATAGAAAGGACATCTCAGTGGTGTCCCTGCCTGCTATGGCGAGAACTCTTATAACATGAAGAAATCAGTATAGCATTGGTCTCCAGATCGCCAAGATCTGTGGTTTCTATATGGGTTCTCTGAGAGGCTGAGTAACCTGGGTTTTGTGCTCCCCACCGCCCCCTAGTAGGCAGGCTTTGGCCCCCAGGTGACTCCCTGGCGCAGGCCCCTCGAGCCTGCTCCCACCTTCTTCTTGGCCTGCAGATGGCGCAGGTTGGCACCGTGAGCCTGGTGTCTGGGGACTGCGCGTTTCCACAGTGTGAGGCCGATGACACTGTAAGCCACGAACATCACCGCGAGGGGAAGGAGGTAGATGAGGACAAACACCACCAGATGATACCTGGAGGGAAAGCCAGGGACCTGGGTGGGCAGTGGGTGGCCAGATCCACCCAGGCTCACCTGCACTTAAGGTCCCTGAACCCCACACCACCATCTTGCAACCCCACCCTGCAGTTCAATTTAAAGAAAATTTTAAAGCAACATTGGCTAGCTTATGTGCCAAAGCGGGGCTTTCCTCACAAAAAGTCACCAGCACCAGCCAATTCGTGTTATGAAAAAGGCCAAAAGGGGGGAAAAGCCAACCAAATTTTATGTTTGTTTAAAATATAAAACATAACACCGGCCCCAGTTAGCCGGCTCTGTGGAAATCCGGGCTTGCTGCCAAGTCTGATGACCTGAGTTGGATCCCTGGAAGCCCTGTGTAGATCAGACAATGGTGGTCATAGTGTGTACACAACTAACTCTCTCTCTCTTGTGTTTAAAAAAAAAAAAGAAAAGTTTTACTATATATAAACTACTAAAAACTGGGTGTGTATGGTGGTACATGCCTGTAACCCTAACAGTCCAGGTATGGAAGCAAGAGGATGGGGGTTCAAAGTTAATCCTCTGTTCATAGTGAGTTAGGGGCCAGCCCGGGATACATGAGATCCTGTTTCAAATAAATATCATTAAGCACAAAAGTTAACACTCCCACCACTATTCTCAATGTATGTTTTCTCTTAGAATCATCTGTATGAGTATAGGCATATTGTGTGTACAGGAATGGATATGTGTGTTCATGACTATATATATAAAGAATATATATGTAATATATATATATACTAGGTAGGTAGGTCATATATGATATTATATGTATAGAACTGCAGGAGCCACACCATAGAAAAGGCCTTATCCAGAGATGGGCAGTGGAGACTTCCATAATAACCACTGTGTTCTCTGCTTCCTGCCCCGCCATGTACACTGCCCAGGTACATTGGCTGTGTCACCAAATACCTTAGAGCAAGGTGCACACACCACTGTACCCGCTGAGTCCCCAGGGAGGATGCCTGGGTTGTACTGAAGCCCATCATCTCCTTAGAGGAAGCCACTTTACAAGAGGTATGTCACTGGCTCCAGTTCTGAGGGTGCCACGGTCTCCTGGATAAGCTGCAAGCTTCCTTCTGAACTCCCAGGCAGGCCTACTGAGGGGTCCTTGGAGCAACAAGGAATGGGCCTGAGAGACCCCTGTACCATGTGACTTCTCTCTTTTTTTTTAAACATGTGTTTGTGTGTGTGATACGCATGTAGGTGTGTATATGTATATCTGCATGTAGGTGTGTGTGTGTGTGTGTGTGTGTGTGTGTGTGTGTGTGTGTGTGTGTAAGCCAGAGGTTGACATGGAATGTCTTCCTCTACCTAACATATTGAGGAAGGATCTCCCATTTGAACCCAGAGCTCTCTGACTTGGCCAGGGTCTTGCTCTAGATCACCAGCCTCCACCTCCTGAGGTTACAGGTGGCCTTGGCCTCCAAACAGACTACACACACTGCATCCACTGGTGCATGTGGCCTGTGCCCGTCCTTGCTGAGGTGGCAGACTGGCTGAGCGATTGGACCCTGAGGCAGGGTTGCCTGCATTTGGCTCCCTTGCTTCACGGCTCAGTGACTGGGTTGCCTGGGGGCACATCATGTAATATATACTTTCTCCACCAGCAAGATGGAAAAATATAATACATATGGTGGTCACGGTGACTTGTGAGATTGAGGCAGGAGGAGCAGAGTTCCAGGCCGGTCTAAGCTCCATGAGACTCTCCCGGAAACCAAAAGGAAAAGTTGGGGATATAGCTTAGTTTATGGGGTGCTTGCCTGGCACAGACAGGCCCTTGGTTCCGTGCCCTCTGCCACATGAGGCAGGTGTGGTGACAACAAGGTCAGGACTGTCTAAAATTAAATAAATAAAATATTAACTTAATATAAATACTAAGATATAAAGAAAACAATTTAATTAAATAGAAAATAAATAAAATATAATGCTCTATAACTAAAAGCACCAGTTTCTACAAAGTGCTTACAACAGGCCTGGCACTCCACATTGCTTTTAGTACGGAGGGTCCCCAACTTATGTTTTGTTTTTTTTTTTTTGGTTTTTCGAGACAGGGTTTCTCTGTGTATCCTTGGCTGTCCTGGACTCACTTTGTAGACCAGGCTGGCCTCGAACTCACAAAGATCCGCCTGCCTCTGCCTCCCAAGTGCTGGGATTAAAGGTGTGCGCCACCACCGCCCAGCCCAACTTATGTTTTGATTCAATAACTTTGACATTTTGGTGACAGAAATGCAACAGGCATTCAGCAGAAGCCACACCTTAAGTTCTTACCTTTCCATTTGCTCTTCTATCAAGAAACTGGGCCGGGCAGTGGTGGCGCACGCCTTTAATCCCAGCACTTGGGAGGCAGAGGCAGGCGGATCTTTGTGAGTTCGAGGCCAGCCTGGTCTACAAGGCAAGTCCAGGACAGCCAGGGCTACACAGAGAAACCCTGTCTCAAAAAAACAAAAAAAAAACAAAAACAAAAAAAAAAGAAACTGGGCAGTGGCAGTGAGCTGTCATTCCTAGCTAGCCACTAGGTCACAGGGCATTACCCATACCTAACACTTACAATGGGTTTGTTGGGGTGTAAACTCACCGTTGGTTTTTGTTTTGTTTTAAAACAGGATCCCTTGTAGCCCAGGTTTGCCTGGGGCATGCTATGTAGCTGAGGATGACCTCAAATTTATGATCCTCCTGCCTATACCTCCCAAGTGCTGGGATTGGAGGTGTCCCTGCTTGTAAGGTGCTGGGAATGGAACTAGGGGTTTCCTGGATGCTAGATTAGCAGTCTACCACCCAGCCACATCCCCAGTCTCTCACTGTTAGTTGAGGAGCCTCAGTATAAACCTACTCTCATATGATCATCACATATATACCTGCAGTATAGTGTGCATATCCCTAGGCACGTTCTACACACAGATGTGAGCCAATACACAAGCACATGTACCCCGACCCTCATTCCTTGGTGTGGGGCTTACAGGAGAAGCACCTTGCCTCCGTTGTCATTGGGCCAGGCCACCACACACTTGGTGGCCCCTTGGTCCACAGTGATGGTGGAATAGAAGCATTGTGGGGAGGCTAGGGCCAGGGCTACCAGCCAGATGCCAGCGATAACCGCCTTGGTGCTGGGGGCAGAGAGGCGTGGCTGGAAGGGGTGGACAATGGCCATGTACCTACAAACAGAACACAACACATTAGCAGCTGGCCTCCTCATGGCAGACACTCCCCTCCTCATCTTCCTGCCCGGGTCCATGTCCTCCAACTCCTGTCCACACAACTGTCCTGTAGGCAGATGCTGTATACCTGTATCCTGTCCTGTGTGAGTCTCGCCCAGTCTGCAGAGGACCAGGGTGGTGGTGACTGTCTCCAGCCACAGCTTACTAGTACCCCAGATCTAGCCCAGGTACCCAGCCCGCTCCCTCCCTCTGGGTGTGGACAGCTCTTTGGATGGCCACACTGTGACGTAACTGGAACAGGACACAGTCCAACAATAGCTTGAGGCTCAGGCCGACTTGAGCATCTGCACCCTCATCTCCAAGCCAGTCTCCCACTGTTCTGCACAGAACAAGCATTTCCCAGGCAAAAGCCAAACCAGTGACGTCCCTCTGGAACTTTCTGTGGCAGTAGATGTATCTGACACACACAGGATACCGTTCCGAAGCCACTCACCATATGTAGCAGAGAACATAGACAGCCTGACTAAGACCGAGCAAACTGGGGCTGGAGAGATGGCTCAGCGGTTAAGAGCACTGACTGCTATTCCAGAGGACCCGGGTTCAATTCCCAGCACCCACACGGCAGCTCATGACTGTCTGTGACTCCAAGATCTGACACCCTCACGCAGACATACTTCCAGGCAAAACACCAATGCACATAAAATAAAAATTAAAAAAAAAAATTTAAAAAGATTGAGCAAATTTATCTTGTAGCTCTTTGAGACAAAGTCTCATGTAGCCCAGTTCGGCCTTGAACTTGCTATGAAGCTTAGGAAGACCTTGATCTCCTAATCCTCTTGAGTGTGGGGATTACAAACATGTACTGCTATGCTTGGTTTATGCAGTGCTGGGGACAGAATCCGGGGCTTCAAGCATGCTAGGCGCGTACTCTACCTTACATATACATGTGCAGGCACAAGCTGAATCCTGCATGCATCTTTAGACTCTGCTGTGCATATGGCCAGTGCATGCATGGTAAGTCCCCTCTCACAGCTTTCCCTGTGTCCTGGTTAGTTGCTTTTCTTCTAGTTTGTTTGTTTGTTCAACCTGACACAAGCTAGAATCATTTGAAAAGAATGATCCTCCGTTGAGAAAATGCCCCCCTTCACCAGATTGGACTGTGTGGTGTTTTCTTGATTGATGTTTGATGTGGGAGGGCCAAGCTCAGGGTGAGTGGTGTCATCGTGGGTAGGTGGTCCTGGGTTCTATAAGAGAGCAGGCTGAGCAAGCCACGGGAAGCAAGCCAGTAAGCAGCACTTCTCTATGGCTTCTGCCTGACTTCCTCTCAGTGGAGGACAGTTACCTGGAGGCATAACCTGAAACAAACCATTTCCTTCCCAAATTGCTTTGGTCATGATACTTTATCACAGTCGTGGGACCCTTAGCTAAGACACCCCCAGAACAGCTCGCACGGCCCTCTGTGGGGCTTTCCTTGCCTCCGCTCTTGGAGCCCCTCCTTCCTTCCTGTACTCACTGAAGCCACAGGCCGCTTTCTTGATGAGTTTGTCCAGACGGGCTCGGCTGCCGTCTCTCTGGGGTGGGAGGGTGCTATGGGGGCTTGAGCTGCTGCTGAGCTCTGAGCCTGGCGAAGTGTGGTACCCTTGACAGCGTGTGTCTGTTGTCTGCATTTTCCACATCAGGAGACATGGGCACCACTAACTTTGAGCCCCAGCTTGCCCTGCCTTTTCCTTTTCGCTGGACTCCAGGACCCTCGCAGCCCATTGCGGGAGCACGCTGGACTTAGTGGGGTTCGTGCCTCATCAGCCTAGGGCCTAACCCACTGCTTGCTTCTCCACGGCTAAAGAACCCAAAGGCACCACCCCATCCCACCCAGGGTGAAGTCCCACCCTCCTTACATCCATGCTAATTCTTCTGCCTCCACCTCCCAAACTCTAGGCCATGCCCTGCCATGCCAAGCAGAAATATTTGTGTGCATGCAGGTGTGTACACTAGTTAGTGAGGCCAGAGACAAAACTCGGAGGTTGTTCCTCAAGACACCGTCTACCTTGTTTTTTGAGGCAGGGTCTCTCGCTGGTCTGGAATTCACCAGTTTGGCTAGGCTGATTGTCTAGCAAGTACTGGGGATCCTCCCGTCTCTAACCTCTCCTGCTCTGGGGCTACAAGTGTGTGCTACCATGGTTTATTTTGTCTATGAAGGTTTGATTGATAGAACTCAGGTGTTCATCCTTACACTGCAAGCTCTTCAATGACACAACTATCTCCCTAGACTCAGAGTCAGCTTTGTTTTTTTTTTTTTCTTTTTTCAAGACAGAGTTTCTCTGTGTAGCCCTGGCTGTCCTGGAACTTACTCTGTAGACCAGGCTGGCCTTGAACTCAGAGATATAGCTGCCTCTGTCTCCTGAGTGCTGGGATTAATGGCGTGTGCCACCATACCCAGGTGGGATAAGTTTTTAACATGAGGGCCAGGTGTAGAGGCTCATGCTCCATTAACAGAGGGTCGGGTCCTGGGAGTTTAGAATCAGGTTGATCTGGATTCTAATCCTGTCCCCACTGCTTCCTGACAACAACATAATGAACAAATAGCCTTAGCTCTCTGGCCTCCATTCCAGCTCTGTAAAAAGGGGTCATTCTTGCACCTCAGTTGTCATATGGAGGAAGGGACACATGTGCCCAGGAATGAGACTATTCCTATATATTCATTGTTTTAAATTCATCAGAGATGGCTTTGGTCATGGGCAATGCCTGGCCCTTCCTCTTCCGGATGAACCTGAGCTTTGAGACAAGACTGGGACCATAGAATATGGCATTGAATTGTATGCTTCCCCCATTTGCAGAAGTGGAGGTATCCACACCAAAGCATCCTGGGTGTTAAGATTGAGCCCTGAGAACATTATTACCATTGTATCAGCTGCTTGGAATGTTTGTCCTCTAGCATTCTCCAGGCTGACCCTGATCTTCTACTAACCTTTGCTCAGGTCCCAGTCTCCCAATGAGACCCACCCCGATGCCCATATAAGCCTGTAGTCCAGAGGTTCTCAACCAGTGGATCATGACCCCCATCTCCAGACCGCTATCTCCAAAAATATTTACATTTCCATTCATAACAGTAGCAAAATTACAGTTATGAAGTAGCAGTGAAAGTAATGTTATGGTCACCATAATATGAGGAACTATATTAAAGTGTTGGTCACAGCATTAGGAAGGTTGAGAACTGCTATGTATAACCTGTCCCTCCCTGGCACACACATCTTGGAGCCTGGAGATCCTCCCCCTCTGGTTAATATTTGTTCATAACACTCGTGATCTCAAAATACAACTTATAATTTATTTATTTGATGGGTGGTGTTGAGTGTACACCTTTAACAGAAGCAGGTTGATCTCTGAGTTCGAGGCCAGCCTGGTCTGCAGAGCAAGTTCTGGGACTCCCAGGGCTACACAGAGAAACCCTGTCTCAAAAAACAAAACAAAACAAAAAATGATTTATTCATGCGCTTAGGATTTAAATTTTTACCATGGCAGGAATATTTACGTGGGTTTCCCCCACTAAACCCCAGAGCCATACTTACCCAGCAGACACTGAGGATATATTTGCTGAGTAAAGAAATGGAGAAAGGGGCCAATGAGATGACTCAGTGGGTAAAGGTTCTTTTTTTTTTTTTTTTTTTTTTGGTTTTTTCGAGACAGGGTTTCTCTGTGTATCCTTGGCTGTCCTGGACTCACTTTGTAGACCAGGCTGGCCTCGAACTCACGAAGATCCGCCTGCCTCTGCCTCCCAAGTGCTGAGATTAAAGGCGTGCGCCACCACCGCCCGGCTTGGGTAAAGGTTCTTAATGCTGGCCTGAGAACCTGAGTTCAATTCCCAGAACCAACAAAAGGCTCCATTCGCAAAAAGGACTAGAAAGGTTGACCTTCCCAGATATATTGTGACAATTGTGCACGCTAGCATACACCCCCACACCCCAATTAAACAAACAAACAAATAAATGTAGTAAATATTTTAAAAAGAAGTGGAGAAAGGAATGGTGAGTCTCAGCTGCTGTCTGCCTGATCAGAGAGCCCCTCCTCTAAGACACCAGTCACCAGCCTCCTGCCTGACTCCCAGGCTGCCACCTTGCTTTCTGCACCTCAGCCTTGCTTTGAAGTGGAGGCTCTATAAGTCCATGTGCTAAAGTTGCTTCCCCCGCTCCATTGGTACCTGGAACTGTGCCTGACACAGAGGAAGCATCCCATATTTTCTGCCTAACTGAAAAGAAATGCTTAGGGGACATTCAGACATACCCAGGGAGGAGGAAGGATGTTCAGTGGGCACCAGGGCGATTTTGAAAGACTTCCCCTGTGCCCACAACCCAGAGGGCTGTGCTCCAGGCACCTGGCTCTGCCCTGACTCCATGGCTGACCTTAAGTAGCCCTAATTATCTTGATTCCCCAGGGTGTAACATTAGAAACTGGGCCTATATGAATATTGTCCTAAGCTGCGACCGGTTATGTAGCTTAGGAATGTCTTGGATGCTGTGATCCTCCTCTCGCTATCTCCGAGTGTGAGGGTTACAGGCATGTACCACCATCTTATACTTGATTTACGCAGTGCTGGGGGATCAAACCCAGGGCTTCAAGCATGCTAAGCAAGCGCTCTGCCCACTGAACTACATTCACAGCCCCAAGCTTTTCATACTTAATGAGTAGAAAACATTGTCTCAAAGGAAATCTCCAAGAACTCCATTTAAAAAAAAAATTCACAGCTTGGTGGTGAAGCTTGTGGGTGAAGGTTGCAGTGAAGTTAGGGAGGGGTGGGGGATGAGGGAAGATGAAGAGGCTCACATCTATCTAACCAACACAATCAGGATTCTGTGTGCCAGAGGGTCTCGTGGCTGTCTCTGGCTCCCCTGTCCTTCCTGTGTCTTTGCCTCATCCCTTCCTATTGCCTTCTCTGTCAGATTCCTGCTCCTGCAGGCATTCAAGCCCTCTTTTATCCCAGCCCTGCCTGCCCCAGAAGGTCTCAAGGGAGTAGTCTTCCTCCATCCCATCCTAGGCCCACTCCTCAAAGGTCACTGTTGGTACCCTTACACACACACACAAACACACACACACACACACACACAAACACACACACACACACACACACTAGCATTATCAGCCAAAAAAAAAAAAAAACTGTTGTTCTAACTGGATGCAGCACTCTTCATGTGACATTCCACTTTGTTCTAAATACAAAAGCAACATGTACAATCAATTTCCTTGTATAAAGAGAAAGAGAATTGCACTTCAGATGTCGCTGGGAACATCTTCCTTTCCAGCCTTGAGCAACCTCCTAAGGTGAAGTCATTCCGTGTCTAATCTCAGCCCTCTCTGCTTTGGCTCCACATTCCCTTGTCTTCTCGCTATGAACCAAACCGGGTCTGGGAGGCAATTCCTTGGGATGTCCCCCAACAAGACACCCACCCCCGTCCCCTGATGCCCACTCTTGCCTGTCGGCAGCGATGGCAGTCATGGAATAGATGCTGACGAACATGGCTGTGATGGGAAAGAGGTTCTGGAAGTAGCAGAAGGAGCGGCCAAAGTACCAGATGTTGTGGCTGGCGTAGACAAAGTTGAAGGTCGCATTGAAGGCTGCCATGCAGAAGTCTGCCAAGGCCAGGTTGATAATGAAATAGTTGGTGACTGTGCGCATCCTCTCATGGGCCAGAATGATCCAGACGACCGTAGCGTTGCCGGTTACAGCCACCAGCACCAGGGCCAGGTAAGCTATGGCCCACAGTGTCAGCTGCCAAGCAGGCATGGAGAAAGCTGTAACACCCGTGGTGTTGCCCTCAAGACCTGACAAGATGTTGGCATCAGTGACAACGGCACGGGCCCCCATGGCTGATTCTGGGTCTGGAACACAGGCTCTGGTCCCGCAGTTCCTTCTGGAATTGCCACAGAAGAGAAATCCTCTTCGGTGTGTAGATTTACGGGGGAGGGGGAGGGGGGGCGAGGGCGATTCAAAAGCAGACACGTGTGGCCAAAGGACCACGCCTACAGCTTAAGCAGAAAAGGGTTAGGCTGAGCAGAAAGCTGGGTTCCGATCACACTGTTCAAACATCTGTGGCTATGGACAACTCCAGTCCCAGAGCAGGCAACACCCTGATAACTCGTTGGTTCTGCCCCTCCACGCCAGAGTTCAGAAAGAGGACGTGTCCAGCCGTGGGCATTCAGGAAGTAGGCGACAAGCCAGAACTTGAATTCAGATCTCTCTTAATGCTACTCAGGGTACATTCCAGATGAGAGGTGTGCATGGTGTGGTGAGTCTGTGGGTCGGTCCTACAAGTCCACTGTGCAGCCGAATGTCCTCCAAGCTTTATAGTGCAGGCTCCTAGTGCTGCCAGCCCTCAGCGGCTGCTCCCAGCTCCTCCCTGCAGGGCAGGCAAGGGCCTTGGCAGAGGTGCTGCCTGCTCCCGCCTTCCTTCCACCCCCTGCTTGGTTGGCTGGCCTTTTCTCTCGAAAGATTTAGGACCCAGTGGGAATCAGGGAGAGACCTTGGGGAATGAGGCACAGTCTGGGTGGAGGTGGCATGGAGCATATGAGCCTCAGTGTTTATATTCCCAGGTGGGAGCTACTGGAGCACATTGGCATTTGCATTTGGGAATGAGAATGACCCCAGGCTGGCTTGGGAACCCCTGGTAAGTCATTTACTCTGCTTGAAAACAAAGTCTCAGGGTTCAGAAATACCCTGGGGTATGAGGGTGTGTTTGATAGGGTGTCAGTTAAGTGCAGGGCCTCTGGCTCTGCCCCTGAGTTGTTTGTTGACTGACTAGAAGATCCTAGCCATTTCTCACCTTAATCCTCAGTTTCCTTGGGTGTAAAGTTAGAAATGGAAACTGAGCTTTGACAAATGGTGTTCAGATCTCTCTCTCTCTCTCTCTCTCTCTCTCTCTCTCTCTGTGTGTGTGTGTGTGTGTGTGTGTGTGTCTGAGACACAGTTTCATGTATCCCAGGCTGACTTCAAACTTGCCATGTAGTTGAGGGTGACCTGAACTTCTGATCCTCATGCCCCCACCTTCCAAGTGCTGGGATTAGAGGTGTGTGCCACTCAGCCTAGTTTATGTATTGCTAGAAATTTGGTATACCAGGCAGGCACTCCATGAACTGAGATACACCCCCAGTTCTGAGCTCTGTAGTATGGAAAAGACAGTGCCACATATGGATTCTAAGATAAAAACAATGCTAAGGCACACATCCTGAGGCCTCTCTCTCTCTCTCTCTCTCCTTTCTTTCTTCCTTTATCTTTCACTCTCTCTTTTTTTAAGATAGACCAGCTTGCCCTCGAACTCAGATTATCTATCTGCTTCTCCCCTCTGAGTGCTGGGATTAAAATGCAAGGCTTCTCTCTAAACAGTTTTTTTTTTAATTTTTTTCCAGACAGGGTTTCTCTGTGTAACCCTGGATATCCTGTAGCTCACTTTGTAGACTAGGCTGGCCTCGAACTCACAAAAATCCACCTGCCTCTGCCTCCTGAGTGCTGGGATTAAAGGCGTGCGCCACCTCCACCTGGCTCTAAACAGTTCTTATTGTGAATTTCCTGAGCTCATCAATACCATCCTATCTGTTGGTTGCTGCCCTAGCTACACTGGTTTGTAA
Source organism: Lophiomys imhausi (assembly GCA_907164525.1). Classification (NCBI taxonomy): domain Eukaryota; kingdom Metazoa; phylum Chordata; class Mammalia; order Rodentia; family Muridae; genus Lophiomys; species Lophiomys imhausi. The sequence goes on along the minus strand of CAJQZJ010032569.1, from coordinate 633,887 downwards.
TGTCTGGGATGGAGGACCCAGCTTTTGACTTTGAAGAAGGGATGCTTCCAGGGCCCTTTGTCTTCCCTGGAATGAGCTAGCAGGACCTGAAACTCCTGACCCTAATATAGAACTGCCCACATTCTTTTTTTTTTTGGTTTTTCGAGACAGGGTTTCTCTGTGTATCCTTGGCTGTCCTGGACTCACTTTGTAGACCAGGCTGGCCTCGAACTCACAGTGATCCGCCTGCCTCTGCCTCCCAAGTGCTGGGATTAAAGGCGTGCGCCACCACCGCCCGGCTAAGAACTGCCCACATTCTTGCCAGGCCATGAAGGCCTGCTTCCTCTGTTGGATGGGCCACCACGTCTTGACATTGGTCTCTTACCCAGAGGGTCTCTGTCTTTGATTGCTTGGTGGCAGCTGTGTCTAATCAACCCTGGGTTTGTTTCTCTCCCATGGTTGTTTGGCCTCTGTCCTAGAGGCAAAGTATGTTAATGGTAAGAATGGAAGCTATTTTTCTTTGCTAGATGGGTCTCCTGTGGTCAGGCAGATGCACTTGGTTGAGCTTTGGGCCACAAACTCAATGTAGAGCTGGGCTACCTCAGAGTGTCACCAGCTCCAGAGGCCCAGAATAGCACATCCTGCTCCTGCCACTCTGCTGTGTTTGTAATGGGGATTATTCTTGGGAGCTACTAAATCTGAGTTTTTATCTCCTTCTTAAATCATAAGCTCTTGCAGCTTTCCAACAATGTGCCAGAAGGCTTGAAGGCTCGGGGTAGAAGAGGTGCCCCCCGCCAACTCCAGGACAAAGTGTGGCTGGTCAGCTGTGCTACATAGGGCAGGCCCCTGGAGTCCACGGCTAGGCGGTGATGGTTTGGTTTTTCACGACAAAGTTTCTCTGTGTAGCCCTGGATGTCCTGGGTGTCGCTCTGTAGACCAGGCTGGCCACAAACTCACAGAGATCCACCTTTCTCCACCTCCTAAGTGCTGGGATTAAAAGTGTGTGCCTCCTTGTGAAAGACTGACACCCAGCTAAACTGGAGTGATCCAGTTACTCTATTCAAACATCATACAAGGTTAACTGGGGCTGGGAAAGGTTCAAACTACCAAAGTTATCTTGCCTTTGCTGCCTTCAATAGCAGAATCTTACACGAATCTCAGTCCCTTTTGACCACAGCTAGCCATAACCAAAAGTAAGAACTCCAGGGTTGCCAAGAGTGTCTTAGGACCAAGGCCGGTGCAGCTGCCAGCTCTCACACAGCACCAAGTGCAGAGTCTCTAAAGACACAGCATTTCTTCAAGGTTCAAACAGTCTCAGAACAATTTCTCAACCTCTGGCATAGCTGCAAGGTCTCACGTAGCAAAGGCCTTGTTGGAACATTTCACCCAAAGCCAGACACAAAGGCTTTACTATACATTTCACTAAAAGTCAGCAGTAAAGGCTTTACTTTACACTACAGTGTGTGATTATAATATTGTAATCTTGGTGCCGGGAGGTGAAGGTGGGCAGGTCTGTAGGGTTTGGTAGCCAGCTTGCCTCCTCTAAGGAGGAAGAGGAAGAGAAGAGGAAAAAGCTGGACATCACCTTGGGAAAGATACCAAAAAGCTGCTCTCTGGTCAAAACCACACTGCCCCAGAGGGTTTGTCCATCACAATTAGGGTGATCAGGAGACGTTCTACATGCAGGAAGAGGAGAGGAAAGGGCTCTCCCGTGGCTCTGCAAGATTGTGGATCTGATGCTGGTGGTACACTGAGGAGTAACCACTGAGGCCAGCACCAGGCGAAGGTGGGGAAAGAGGAAGCAGTGGAGGAAGATGCTCAGGCCTGCAGGCAACTGCCATCCCATTGAGGCTGCTCTTCTTTGTGTGGATCCACACAGACCACAGGATGCAGGTCGCCCAAGAACAGGTGTGGCCACTGAAAAAGTAGCTCTCTGTCCATGAGGGGAGGCCTGTGAGGGTGTTGGCTAATCACTGTCCCTCCATAAAACACACAGCAGAATGCTAGCGGGGCCCTAGATCGACTCAATGTCATGGCCAAAAATGTCAGCTGTCCTCTTTAGATGGGGCATGTGGTCACAAGAACGCCTTGTCGGTTTGTGTCATTGTGCCTCGAGAGAGGCCTGAAGAGTGCACTTAGGAGGTGTCTTAGTCTGTTTTCAGTTATGACAAAAATCATCTCATAAGATGATTTAGTCAGGTCAATTTTAAAGGCTCAAAGTCCAAACAGCATGGCATCAGTTCTGGAAACGGACCCCTGCATGTGGGACAGGCAGAGACAAGAAGCCAGAGATACTGGGAAGGGGCCAGTCTTGCTTCTTTATAGTAATAACTCTCCCTTGACAGCTACTAGGACCCCATAAAAGCTTCATTAACCCCCTCCAAGGGGTGGCTAGCTCCCCAATGATCTAATCAATTCCCACTAGGCTTTGAATTCTAAAGGACAACCTCCCTTCAACATCACCACACTGGGGAGCAAACTTCTAGTACCAGAGCACTAAAACCATATCTAACTCACAGCAAAAAAGAAATTATTTTTCAGGGTGTTTGGAGCATAAAAGAGCATGAATGGCTGGGCAGTGGTAGCACACCCCTTTAATCCCAGCCCTCAGGAGGCAGAGGCAGGCAGATGTTTATGAGTCCGAGGCCAGCCTGGTCTACAGATTGAGTTCCAGGACTTCCAAGGCTACACAGAGAAACCCTGTCTTGAAAAAAACAACAAAACAAAACAAAATGAATATGAATGATGAAAGTGGAAAGAAAAAGGAAAGCCCAAGAAGACTTGTGGGCTAGGTGCCCTCCATACTAGTGAGGGATGTCTTTATTTACTTCTCCTGTATAGTCCAGAGTTTGCCTTGGACTCATGAATGTAGTCAAGGCTGGCCTCAAACTTGAGACCTTCCCACCTCTGCCCCCAGAGTGCTGGATTTACAGGTGGGTCCCCTCATACCTGGCTCAAGAGGTGCCTTTGGAGTTTGGCCAACTGTGTGAGTTTCCCTGGAGACTGTACTGGGTCACACCTTCTATGGGACATTAGTGCCAGTCACCATAGGCCATCCAGAGTCCACAGTGCGGTGACGGAGGGTGATGGAAGTGCAAAACAGGGACAAGAAAGACAATATGGTGAGCCCTTTTATTCAGCTCCACAAATCCAGTATGAAGGATCGTGTTTCCCTGCCTCCTTGTGACAAATGTGAACAATCACAGTACTTAAAGGTGGGGGGCAGGAGGAACAGGACTTCAAGCTTAGCCCCAGGCTACATGAGACTGTTAGTTTGGGCTTTATTGCTCTGAAGAGACACCATGACCTCCGTAATTCTTATAAAAAGTTGGCAGCTGTATGGCTTCCTCAATTAGGTTCTTTTTAGGTCCATGAGATTCTAAAATCCAGAGCCCTGGTCCAGTCTTTCACACAGAAAAGAGCTGCAGGCACTGCAGAGGAAAGGCCACCCAGGTCCTACTCCCAGTGAGCTTCCCTTTGTCCTACATGGCCTCCACTGGTCTGAAGTTCAAAGTAACCCTCAGCTACATTATGAATAAAACACACACAGCCTTGTCTCTGTATTAGTCTGACAGGGTCCTGGCGGAGGGTGCGGGGGTCTGCAGCGTTCCTGGGCTGTGGATCATAGATAGCTCCCCCTCTGTCTACAAATGACCGGAACCCAGGATGGTTCCTCTGGGAAATGAGCCGTGTGGCCCTTGGCAGGGGAATCAGTGGTCCACAGCGTTAACCTGAAAGACAGAGGGCCTGCTTCTGCCAAGACTGCAGGCTGCTGTTGACATCTTCTGTAAACACAGAGACCATGCTGGGGCGATGCCTTGCCCTAAAAGCTTGAAGTTTATCTAGGCAGAGGAGAGAGGCCAGAGTGTTTACATCTACGGTGCGGCTGGTATACACAGAGCTCAGAGGCTCTTAACACCCGCCCAGCCCGGGGTTCTCACAGAATCTGTCCATCTATGGCAGGCAGGGGAGGAAGTGGTGAGGCAGCCAGGCCCCCCTCCCCCTCCCTGAGTAGGGAGCTCAGGGTTCATCCCTGAGCCAGCCTGGGTATCTTAAACAGGGGGGACTTGACATCTATCCAGGATATCAGCCAATGTGACTGAGGCCTGGCTGTGTGGCCTGGCTGAGGTGAAGACAATGATTACCAGAGTCAGTCCATCTGCCAAGTGGCTCCAGCCCTGGGGACCCTGTGCAGGTGACTAGCCCACCAGGTGCTTGGACAATCGGCTCAGAGCTAGGAGAAAGGGTTATGTCTCTATTTTCATGAGGTCCTCAGTCAAGATGAGGAGCCAATCCCAGGCTCGCAGCAGGAACTCGTGGGAACTTTCTGTTGAGCCTTGAGCTTCAGAGGAAGGCAGAAGAAATTTCTAGCAGCTTTGGGCAGTGAGGAAGGACCAGAGGAGGGGACGTGGGGATGAGATCTAACCCCGAGACAGGTTGGGGAATTCCTAGCTGGATAACTAACGGGAAAGGTATGGGGTGAGCATAAACCTCTGTTCACAACTCCTGGGTGCAGAAATAGGTTTCTATTTCTTTATTCTCTGAAGATCAGCTTCATCTTAGCTGTGGGCTCCATCCCATTGAACTGGCCCAGATTCCAACTTTATTAACCCCAGGGTCCCTCTCCCTAGCTCACGAAGCTGTGCGCAGTGTCAAGGCACGTGGGGTGGCACCTGGATGGCCACTGAGATTTATCAGCCTCCTGTTCTTCAGGGTTCCAGAAAAGGGGGGCAGGATGGGGGGCTGTTGTTTCAGAGAGATGCCTGTGGCCCAGGAATCTGGGGCCTCATCTGGATTGTGAGTACTGAAGGCCCATCTCTCCAGAGCCCCACTTTGTGGGCATTTCTTCCAGCTCCCCTCAGAGAAAGGACACTTGATTCCCTGGGCCTCACCATCCTTCTTCTTACCTGTTGCCTTAACGGAAGTCTCCCCTCCATGGACCTCTCAATTTCCTTCGGACTCACCACCCTTTATTTTCTTGGTGGAGGGAAGTTTTCTCAGTGTAGGGAGACTTTTCATCTTCAGAGCTTCATAGGAAGTGAAACAAACAGCAGTCTTCCATCCTTCCAATGTAGGGGAGCAGGACAGGGAAAAACGAGAGCTAATTTTCCATGTTAAAGCAACCAGAAACCAAGATGGTGAGGGCCTGTAATCCGCCACTTAGGAGGTGGAAGCAGAAATTCAAGGTCAGTCTCGGCTGCGTGGCAAGTTTAAGGGAGTCTGTGATACATGAGACTCCATCTAAAATAAAATAAAATGAAATGAAATGAAAATCAGAATATCCACTTTCTGCCTCAGAGAAGAGACTGGTCGGGGAGGGGAGCAATGGAGAAAACTTTGAATTCTGTTTTCGGGACATTCAGTCTGAAGTCACCAAGTGGTCCTTCAAGGACTCTTCAAAAACCTCCTTCCCAAGACTGTACCAACTTGAACCATTTTGCCAAATGGCTTTTTTCTTTTTTTTGTCTTTGCTGTTTTGGTTTTGGTGGTGTTTGGGTGAAGCAAGACCCTCGTGGGTGCTGTGTAAGCCCCCCAGATCTGCATTTCCAGTCCTTTAATTTTTGTGTTTATTTTTATTGTATTTATTTGTTCTGTGTGTTGGGGGCTGTGTGTGTGTGTGTGTGTGTGTGTGTGTGTGTGTGTGTGTGTAGGTTAGAGGCTAACTTTTGGGTTCTCTCTTTCTACAGTGTAGGACCTGGGGATCGAACTCACATCTCCAGGCTTAACAGCGAACACTTATGCGTAGAGCCATCCTGACAGCCCCCTTCATTTTTTTGTGTTTTGTATGTGCGAGTGTGTGCCGCTGTGTGTGGAGGAGGCTGGAGGTTAATCTTGGTGATCTTGTGCCGCTGTGTGTGGAGGAGGCTGGGGGTTAATCTCAATAATCTCAGTGCCTTTCTGAAGGAAGTGTCCACTGAGGTTTGAGACAGGGTTCTCACTTGGAGCTGGGTCTTTCCAACTGGGCTAAGCTTGCTGGCCGGCAAGACTTAGGAATCCTCCAGCCTTTGCCTTCCAAACACTGGGATTATAAGCCTGGGTACCCAAGCCCAGCTTTTTACCCAAGTCCTGCAGAACAAACTCTGGTCCTTGTATTTGTGCAGTGAACTCCCATTCTTATGCTTGAATGGCGAGCACTTTACACACTAAGGTACCTTCCCAGCTCCTCACTAAACGTGAACAAATTTGAGACAAAGTCTTACTAAATTGCCTAGGCTGGCTTTGAACTTGTGGTCCTCTTGCCTCAGTCCTTGGAGTAACTGGAATTACAGCTGTGTATCACCAGGTCTGGCTCAAACAGCTTTCTTAACCACTGATGTTGACAGAAGGGTGGCTGGCCTACACAAGATCAGTTATATCAGTGGTCCTCAGCCTTCCTAATGCTGCAACCCTTAAATACAATTCCTCGTGCTATGGTGACTCTCAACTGTAAAGTTATTTTCATTGCTACTTCATAATTGTGATTTTGCTACTGTTATGAATTGTAATGTAAATATCTGTGTTTTCTGATGGTCTTAGGAAACCCTCATGAAAGGGTCATTTGACCTCTCCAAAGGGATCACAACCCATAGGATGAGAACTGCTGACTTAAAGTTTTACTGACCTCATAGGAGGCGGGCACAGCTACCACTGTTATGGCTGGACTGAACTGGAAATCATACCAGGCTGCCCCTCACAATACACATTTGGGTTACTCAGGTCTATTGAAATGAGCTCATGTAGATTAGAAAGCCCTTCTGACACATTAAAAAAACAGGGAGGAATGAAAGTGTTGCATGTCTTCAACTCATATCCAGTCCCATCTAATCCTTGTCATACTCGTTATAAATAACTTCACACATTAAAAAAAAAAAATGCTTGGATCCATGTTGATTCCCTCTCTACCCAGGGCAGCCTCGGCAACTGGGAGTACTCAAGTACTTCCCGTTGGCCACTCAGTAGCAGTTGCGTGTTCCTCCAGAGCCATCCCTTGGTCCCTTGTGTGAGGGGCAGAGACTCTGGGTCTTGTATTTAAACATACAGTTGCTTTCTGAGCCTTGAAGTCCTCTCCCTTGACTCTGCCCAGGAATTGTGACTGTCTATGACATGCCAGCCTACTGTTTACTATCAAGCATGGATCTGTGTCTTTTATTTTTATTTTATGTGTCTGTGGGGAGGGCTGGGGAGTGCATATGCACATGTGTGCTCCCTGAAGTCAGAAGAGGGCATCAGATCCCTGGAACTGGAGTTACAGACATTGTGAGCCTCCATGTGGGTGCTGAGAATAGAACCTGAGTCCTCTGGAAGAGTGGCCGATGTTCTTAACCACAGAGATATCTCTCCAGCCTGTCCTCATTTTTTTTGAGGTGGTATCTCCTACTGAACCTGGGGCTCATCAGTTTGGCTAGGCTGCAATCCTTCTGTCTCTGTTCTCCCCAGCTCTGGTGACATGTGTATATTATCATGTCTGGCTTTCATCAGATCAAAGCCCAGGAGGTCCCTGTGCTTGCATGGCTCTCTACTGACTGATCCATCGCCCCAGCCTGTCCATGTCCAGGAAAATTAGACAAGTTGTCCAAGGTGGGATAGCCAGAGTCTCACACACCCTTTCTTCTCTTCCCACTGGCTTCTCCCCGACTGGGAGTTTCTCCTGAATGTCCCAAGAGTAAGAAGTCTTCCCACAGACAGTACGTATTCATTTACTCATTAATCCTTACATACTATTGGATGCCGCAGCATCCAGAAAGCCTTTAAGTACTTCCTGTTGGCTACTCAGTAGCAGTTTCATGTTCCCCCAGAACCATCCCTTGGTCCCTTGTGTGAGGGGCAGAGACTCTCAGTCTTGTACTCTACCTACTGTGGCCACGACCGACAAAGACACAATGCCATGCAGAGTATTCCCAGCTGGCCGAGGAGGCTGAGGTTCAGGCAAGGCATTCACTGGACTGGAATTCAGGCTGGAGTACCAAGGGAAACCATATCTTTCTCATCCCTGTGTCTCCCTTTCCACATATCCCTCATCATACTCCACCCCACCCCCACCCCCACCCCTCACACACACACACACACACACACACACACACACACACACTCTCTCCTTCCTGGGTTCAAGCCTCTGTCTCCTGCAAATGGTTTGGGGACTGTGCCCTCAATCTCTGTAATACACAGATCATGCCACTGGAGGGCAGACTTACAACATGAATGCTGTGACTACAGTAGATGGGTTTTGTTGTTTTCCTGTAGAGCTAGGGTTTCTAGCCTGGTTGGCCTCAAATCCACTGAGATCCACCTGCATCAGCCTCCTGAGTGCTGGGATTAACGGTGTGCACCACCACATCTGGCCCTGTGACCACAGGGCTTTGAGGAGCCTCTCCATTAGTTGATGGTGGAAGTGGGCGGTACCTTATATTTCAGCCCACCAACCTCTCTCTATGCCCACTCGCAGGCCCCATTCTGTTTACCAAGAGCTATGAACAGCTGCCTCATGCCCTAATGAGACCAGTGGCTCCTGAGCTCTGTAGCATATTAGAATGGCATAGAAAGCATCAAAATCCCCGGATGCCCATACCACACCTGAGACCAATGGAATTGGGGTACCTGGGGCAGAAGCCAGGTGCAGGGCATCAGAAAGAGCCCCGGATGGCTGCAGTTGGGGACCAAATTTAGACATCGCCCTAAAACTAGACTCTGTTCCATGCCTTTACACCCAGGCGGCTCCAGCCCATCTGCCAGGCCCTTATGTAACTTGGTTGCTAGAACTCGAAGAATTAATTGAAGGCTCTTCCTGCCTACACACTCACTACCCAGTACTGCTTCTGTCAACAGACTCCCTGCTGTTTCTGCAGCCACAGCTTGAATGTGGCAGCTTTGCAACCTGAGAGGTTACTTTAAAACAAAGATTTACTATGGGGCATGGTGGCACACACCTTTAATCCCAGCACTTGAGAGGAAGAGATAGGATGTCTATGAGTTCTGGGCCAGCCTGGTCTACAGAGTGAGTTCCAGGACAGTCAGGGCTACATAGTGAGACCCTGAGAGTGGGGGATATACTTCCTTGTGGCACACACCTTCAACCCCAGCACTTAAGAGGCAGAGGCAGGTGGATCTCTGTGAACTTCAGGCCAGTCAAGAGTACACAGCGAGATCCTGCTTTGTCTGTGTTTGGTTATGCGCACAGAAGCCAGAGGCTTGGGATCCTCCTACAGCTGGAGTTACAGGCGGTCATGAGCCACCCAGTATGGGTGCTGAGAACTGAACTCGGCTCCTGGGGCAAGAGCAGTGAGACTCCTTAACTGCTGAGCTGCCTCTGCAGCCTCAGGGGTCATCTTTACTCCTTGCCATTTTGAATTTGGCTCCAAATTTTGATTTTTGTGCTTCATCTGTTTAGAGCAGCAGTTCTCAACGTGTGACCATCTACATATCAGATATTTACATTACAATTCATAACCACAGTAAAATTACAGCTGCAGTGTAGCCAGAAAATAATCTTATGGTTGGATGCCACCACCACATGAGGAGCTGTAATAAAAGGTCACAGCATTAGGAAGGCTGAGAGCCCCTGGCTTAGAGGGTTTCGTGCATAGCAATATGATTTTTCTTTCTGTGTGGATTTAAAGGTCAAGACACCTGTTGTTAGTATGCTCAAAGCTATTTTGTACTGTTTTCTACATGAAATTTCCAAACAATGTCTCGTAAACAGCCCAAGATGCGTGGGCTATGGAAAATACAGCAAATGGTTATAAGTTTTGGTTGGTTTTTAACTTTTTGAGATGAGAGTCTCATTGCGTAGCCCAGGCTAACCTCACAAACCCTTCTTTTTTTTTCTGAGCCAGGATCTCATGTAGCCTAACCAGGCCTCAGACATGCTAGGTAGCCAAGCATGACCTTGAACTCTTTTTTTTTTTTTTGGTTTTTCGAGACAGGGTTTCTCTGTGTAACAGCTTTGGCTGTCCTGGACTCACTTTGTAGACCAAGCTGGCCTCGAACTCACAGTGATCCGCCTGCCTCTGCCTCCCAAGTGCTGGGATTAAAGGCGTGCGCCACCATGCCCGGCGTGACCTTGAACTCTTGATCCTCCTGCCTTAGCTTCCCTTGGCTAGGATTACAGACACGTTTTAACCCACTCGGCCTCTGTTCTGATTTAAGTTTTGCTTGTCCAGCACCTTTCTGAAGAGTTCTTCTTAGGTTACAGGATTCTCTTTGAGGTGTCAAATGTCCTTCAAACAAATGAGATGTTGGTAACACACAGGCTCTTAGATGCAGATTACTTCCTCTCCATTCATGTCATTTCTCTGTCGTCCACATTCAAGAGTTTAAAATGAAATACTAATTTAATACATGCGAGTAATGGTTGCCTGGCACTCATTTTTTTAGGGACCTGGCTCTTTCTGCTAGAAGAGAGCAGAGTTTTAAAAAGAATTATTATTATAAAGAACTTGCATATACCAAAAAAAAAAATCACACACCAAAATTAACCAGATCCAAAGTCCATTCCTCTCAATCAGTTTGAAGCTATGAAGCTTCACACAGGATTTTACACCTTCACTACTGGATATATTTTATGCACTTATCCACCGTGATATGAAAAATCTATGACAAAGTTGAAGCTAAAAGAACAAAAACAATACCAAAAAAACCAATTAGCTTTATATATCTTCATTTATGACTCAGGTGCCCTTTATCTGTATTCAGTTCTTCCTCCGTCTTCTTGGGGCTGGACCAATGGCTCAGTGGTCGAGCACTTGCTGCCCTTACAGAGGACCTGGGTTGAGGTTAACTCCATTTCCAGAGGATGCAATGCCCTCTTCTGGCTTCCGTGAATATCCCACAGACATGGTACAGTTAAATGCAGGCATAAGTTCACAGACAAAAAAAATAAAATTATGAGCTGGAATGATGGCTCAGTGGTTAAGAACTCTGGCTACTCTTCCAGAGGACCTCGGTTTGATTCCCAGCACCCACATGGCAGCTCACAACCATTTGCAACTCCAGTTCCAGAGGACCTGATGTCCTCTTTTGGCCTCGTGGGCACCAAGCAAGCAATACACGAACATACATGCAGACAAAACACTCTTACACATAAATAAAAAAATAGAGAAAAAATTTAAATAAACAAATACTTTTAAAAGTTTTTTTTTTGTCACCAAAGAGAACTTTTCTTGCACAATTTCTGTGATCACTGCTTCTCATATTAGTTAGAAAAAATTTTCAGGTACAAGTAACAAAATCTGAGTGTAAAATGGCACATTTGTTCATCTCTTCTTTGCCTCACATCTCTTATTCTTCTCTTCTGACTTCACTTCTTTGTGGTGAGCTTTCTCTCACTTTCTCTTTTAGGCCACTGAGTGAAATTTGTGTACATTTATTTATTTAGTGCGTTCTTGCGTGTGCATGTGTGTGTGTGTGTGTGTGTGCTCCTCATACCACTTCCAGGAGTTGGTTTTCTCCTTCTACCATGTGGGAATCTAGGGATGGAACACTCAGGCTGCCAGGCTTAGCAGCAAGCATCCCTGGAGGGTCACTTTCCTGGTTCTTGCCTTTGGAGAGGTGGGGAGTGGATGTTGTCAGACTCAGTTGCCCCAGGCCTGATTCTCCTGGTGTGAGGACCGGGATAAGGGCACATGAAGCCCCAACTCAATCATGGAAATGGCTGGATCCACATGAGTCAAGTTTGTAAAGGACATGCTTTTGCTTCGTAGCTGGACGATGTCTGTGTACGTGGGTATTGTAAGTCCAGGCATGACTTCCGTGCATGCTGACACTGGCCCAGACTTCGCCAGAGGCTGTCTGTGGTTTCATTGAATTATGTTGGTGGCCCGGTCTTGATGATGCTTTCTTTGTATCCCAGGAGGCTGAGTCAAGGGCTACCAATGGTAGCCTGGGCTACATAATGAAATATAACAAGAAAAAGAGAGAATAATAATATATTTCTAAGGGGTATGGTCAGTCACATCTGTCCATCTGTCATCTCAGCACCTGAGAGGCAAAAACACCCATCCTGACCTGACTCACATGATGAGTCTGAGGCTAGCCTGATTTATCTTAGCCCCGTCTCAAAAAATAAACACACAGGGCTGGCAAGATGGCCCAGTGGGTAAAGGTTCCTCCTGCCAAGCATAACCTTACCTGATTTTGATTCCTAGAACCCACATGGTGGAAGGAGAGAACCTATTCCTGAAAGGTGTCCTCTGACCTCCACACTTGGGCTATGGCAGGCCTATGCACACATACAGCATAAATAAATATAATTTTTTTTTTTTGGTTTTTCGAGACAGGGTTTCTCTGAATATCTCTGGCTGTCCTGGACTCGCTTTGTAGACCAGGCTGGCTTCGAACTCACAAAGATCCGCCTGCCTCTGCCTCCCAAGTGCTGGGATTAAAGGCGTGCGCCACCACCACCCGGCATAAATATAATTTTTAAAAATAGATTGCATTTCAGCTCGGTGGTGGTGGTACACGTCTTTAATTCCAGCCCTGGGGGAAGAAGGGGCAGGTGGATCTCTGTGAGTTTGAGACCAATCTGATTTACAGAGCAAGTCCCAGGACATCCAGGGCTACATAGAGAAACTCCCATCTCAAAAACACCAAAAAAAAAAAAAAAAAGATTGTGGGTCAGGGTAAGGGTGTATTTGTTTCAGTCAACTTTTTAACCTAGTGACATTGTTACCATTTTGATGTTTGTACAATGACAAAAATTGTCCAGTGTGGCCATCTGGAGCCTCAGAGCCTCTTTAGTGCGGGAGTTCATGCTGCAGGTGGCAGGCGAGCAGAACCCCCGATGGACTTTCCTAGGAAACGTTGCTAGTTTGCAGCAGTTGGGCAATGCTCCTCCTTAACATCTGTCTGTCAGCAGATGTCTGTCAATCAAGCATCATTTCTCTGTGGTGGCAGGTGCTCAGCTCTGAATTCTGTACAGAAAAACACTTGGAGCCCACTCTTTCAACAGCTTCAAGATAGTCAGAAGTGCTTGGCTCTTGCTCCTAGTGGGCCTCTAGGCAAGAATGTACCTCCCCATGGGATGTGCCGCCGGGCATTCAGCTATGATGATGCCCTAGAGGACCCTGTGCCCTCCACTCCTCTTCCATCAGACACGGGCAGCATCCCCTGGATTCCAGACCTCAAGTATCATCATGTTGACGAGACAGAGGAAGAAGAGGCCACTGTCTCCTCCCTTGCTGTGACTCCATCAGCAGCCACCAACAGTTCAGACAAGGCCCCTGTGGTAAAAGGCTGAAGCTACCCAGGTCATCATGAATTCCCTGATCACAAACAGACCCAGGAGAGCATCCAGCCTTTTGAGCGACAGGCAGGACTGAGAGATACTGGCTACACACCCCATAAAGGCCTCACCACTGAGGAGACCAAGTACCTCCGAGTGGCAGAAGCATTGCATGAACTGAAGTCGCAGAGTGGAGAGACAACAAAAGAAGAAAAGTGTCCTGCTTCAGCGCAGTTCAGCCTGAGCAGCACCCCTCACTCATCCCCTAAGCGGAAGTCCAGAGGCCGGTCCCCCACTGGCTCCTCCACAGCCTTATCTGCCCCGAATTCTCACACCATGGATCCTGGGAGTGGAAATGATAGGAACTCAGGAGACAAATGGAGCCTCTTTTGACCGAGAACCCTACAGTAGTTTGATTCTGGTTTTGCCATCCAGGCTTACAAAGGTGTCCTGAAATTTTCTCCTATAGAGCTAATGTGTGCCCAGGCCACACGAGTAGGTGAAGATCGAGTGACCTTCAAGCCTCCTAAGATGGATGTCCCAATGGTAGAAGGGATGAAACAACCACCTCGAACCCATAATACCAAACCCCTGTTATCTGAATGTGTTCACGCCCACTGGCTTCTAAACTGCTTTCTGTCCAGGGTCTGCACCTTACCCTGGGCTCTGACATAGGAGCGATGTGGTTAACTGAGGCCTGAGTGGCATTGTGCAGATTGTCTTTGCGTGAGAGAAACCATTTTGTACTGCCTTCAAGTTGGTGTGGAGTGGGAGAACCTCACTATTTTTTTTCTGTTCATTTATCCCTGAGAAAGACTCTGATCTGATCTGTGTTTTCCTATGTAAGTTGTGCCAGTACACTTCCAAAACTAAGGCCTCTTGATTCTTTTCCCATGATCAACAGGAGCAGTGACAGATCATGACAGAGGTGCACACCAACTTGTTTGTAGCCTCCCGACATTCTTTAGCCTTGTGAGTCCTAGACTTGTGTGACACTGGGTACAAGCTCATGGTTACACTTGGCAGAACCCTGGTGATCCAAGCTGAACTACAGGTTCTTTTTGTTTCTTTCTTCCTTTTTTGTTTGCTTGTTTGTTTCTTTTTGTTGTTTGGTTCGTTTGTTTGAGACAGGGTATGTAGTCTTGGCTGTCCTGTAGACCAGGCTGGCTTCGAACTCACAGAGATCTGCCTACCTCTGCCTCCCAAGGGCTGGGATTAAAGGCTGTTTTTCTTGATTGTCCAGTGCACCACTTTTTTTTTTTTTTTTTTTTTTGTCCTCCTGCAGTTGGCAGGCCATTTATCTGCTGTGTCACAGAACAAACACTAGTCTCTCACAGTCTCTTTTCTCCTTTGCATTTATCATGAAATTAATTTAACTCCTAAATGAGTTTACTGGTTTCATACTGGTAAATGGTTCACCCCTGCTTCCATTACTGGAGACTGAACTCAAGGCAAGTGCTCTACCCCTGAGCTTCACCCCTAGGTCCTGGATATTATGCTCTTTGAGTTGTATGTGTTTTGTTCTTTGGGACAGGGTCTCAGTGTGCAGCCCTGGCTAGCCTGGAACTCACCCAGTGAACTCACAGAGAAGATCTACCTGCCTCTGCCTCCCAGGGCTTGGGTTGAAGGCGTGCCCCACCACACCCAAGTTAGGTGCTGGTTAGAGTAAAGAAGAAGACAATAGGTACAGCTGTGTTACAGTCTTCAGGTTCACAAGTACTTGGTGTCACCTTATTCTGATTAAGGTTGAGACCATTTTCCGCCAAGCTAGCCTCGTGCTCAGTTACACATCTTATCGAGGAAAGGAAGCAAGGACATGCCTTTCTCTCTCTCATTGGTCACAGGTCTGTTGGTCTTGAATACTCACATACCATTGCTAGATCATTTCAGATAGTGGTTTCTTTACCTAATGAGCTAACCTTCTCACAGAAAAGCCCTGGCGTCTAAGATTGTCTTAAAAGTCAATTTATTTGTGTTATCTTGTATTGACAATAAAAATCTTTACTACTTCTCAAGAAAAAAAAAAAAAGCCTAGTGCATTTCTCTGAATCCTATCCCTAAGGGTTGCCCAAGGGCACACTGGGCCTTATTTACCACAGAATACCTGTCTGGCATTTAATGTGGGCCAGTTCAGTCCTCTTGCTGACTAGTTTGGTTGCCGACACCCACCGTGGAACATGCACAGTTCTAGAGGAGCCACACCCTTCTCGTTCCCTCTCCGTGGGCACTGTACTCACGCACAAACCCACACGCAGACAAACACATATTCATATCATTTATAAAAATAAATATTTTCTTTAAGATGAGGCAAATTGCTGTAGCGACATGCATCTATTGTCCTATCTACTCTGAGGGCTGAGGTAGGAGGACTACAGTTCAAAGCCAGCCTAGGCACCATAACAAATATCTGGCTGGGTTCCTTGTTTATTTGCTTGTTTGGTTGGTTGGCTGGTATAGCTTGTTTTTAAAACACAAGAACCTTGACATTAGAAGCCATTTGGGGGCAGTTGGTTTGGTTTTGTGAGAGAATAAACTTGGAGGGAGACTTGGTCTTTTACTCAAGGAAATCTATAATGCCCCCCCCCCCAGCTGCCTTTAATTAGCAGGTAGCTTGTGGCACTCTGAAGTACCAAATAACAGACCCACAGAGCGGCCACTCCCCAGGACACTCCCAACAAGACTGGGTTCTCTGCAATCATGGAGAAATAGGTGGGGCTGTTTGTCCAAAGAGGGGAGAAAGAATGTTGCTTTCTGTCTGCAGGGAAGGTTGGGGTGACCATGGGTGGTGGAGACTAACTCCAGGTGCCAGACCCTGCGGGTTTCTAAGGGTCAGAATGATTGTGCTTGATCACTCCAGAACTGAGCCTCCTCTTGAGTCAATTGTAAATGAAAATTTTATTCAACCTGTATTTACTACTACTTTATAAACACTTATATCCTATAACCTATAGTATCTAATACACCTATAAACCCTTAATACCCAGAACCTATAATACCTATAACCTAATAACAAAGAACACCTGAACAATCCTGCTTTAACCCTTTTGAAAAGACACTATGATTCTCTAGCGCAGGTCCTTGCGGGCAACTTGGTCAGCCTTTTATCTGCAGGTCCGCCTGAAGCGGCGTTTGCAGTCTGGCTCCGGTAGTCACGGTAATCCATCCTATCTTCACCCTGGCTCAGCTTCCTCCAGGCCTAGCATCACTACTGTCCACTGGGCTCATCTGGCCAGTTGGCCTGACCTGCTTAGTTTGGGGTCGACTTCAGTCACACATGGCGCAGATGCTGTGTCCCGCGTGGCCTTAGTCTGTCCACGGATACTGGAGGCTGCCATTTAAACGAGCCGAATCCCTTCAGGGTAGCCGCTGCTGCACCGTCCAGCTAAGTCTTCAGCTTCGCAGCCTTGCCTTGACTTCAAGGGCTATGAGCGGGTCCCCGGCTTCCTCAATGGGACTCTAACTCTGCAGTCTCGTCTCTATCTCCAAAGGTCTCCTCACCGTCTGTGTGCGGCTTGTGCTTCCGGTGCTGTCACTGCCCCTGGTCCATTTCAGTTGCTTTGTTTCGCTCATTCAATAGCGTATCTTACACCACTCTACTTCCCCGCCCGTAGTTCACGGCCTTCTTGGGCTGACTAGTGGCAAGAGTCCCATACATTGCTTCCCGTCTCCTGCATGGGTTCCTGTCTCCTCCTCCGTGAGGATGGGGGACTTCAAGCGGAGATCTTTGACTTAGATGGGGAATGGTCTCTCGGCCTTTCACGGTCTGGCCTTTTCTCGCACTATTTGGAAGCTCCCATGACCTTTCGAGGATTTTTTTTTTTTTTTTAAGATTCCCATGGCTTCTGCAGCTTTTAAGTCATGCTCCTCAACGAGGCACCCTCAGTGTCTCTCACGGAGCTGTGGCTTCAACTGGGTTCTGCCCATTTAGGCTCAGATCTTTTTAGCACCCAAGCAATGCCAAGCTAGAAGCTCTTTTCAGTTTCCTGGGTTTTCAGGGTGCCCTCTCAATGGTTGGCCAGGACTATGTGCTGCCAGGCGCCAGGCTGATCTGCATGCCCCTTAGGAGTCCTTACTAGGGCTGGGGAGATGGCTCAGCTGTTAAATGCTAGGCTCACAACTAAAAAATATGAGTCCTTTACTAATTCACCAAAGAAAACTAACCCATTACAGTAGGTCTGTCTTTTTTTTTAAATCTCACAAAGGTTTGGTGCTATTTCATAAGGGAGAAAAAACATGACAATATAGTCCCTCCTTGTTGGTAATAGAAAATCAAATTTTGTTAAGGGAAGGGCCTTCTGTTTTTCTGAGCAGGGCCGGGAGGGATTGGTTTGTGAGACAGAAAGTAGAAGCTGGGAACCAGGAAAGAGGAAGTTGAAATGTCCTGAGGGAAAATACAGGAAGAGAAGGGAGCCAGAGAGGCTCCCAGCACAGGATTGACCCTAGCAGGACCCAGCAAGGTTTTCACCAAATGTCTGAGTGAGATCTCTGGTGGAATCTGGGGGAGGGACCCAGCTCTGCAGCTTGCTGTGGGTGGGGCTACCAGCAGTCAGTCTGAAGGGCCCTGGGAACAGATCATGTCTAATTAGCATCTTATGGACCCAGCACTACATGGCCCCACACCTGGCACTGAGTGCCCATGGTGGGTGGTATGTGGCCAATGAGATAGTCTTTCTCATCGCTCTTTCCAACCATCCAAAAGGCACGAGGGCCCAGCACAAGTAATCTAGGGGTGGGCAGGGTGCTACTTTATCCTTGGTAAAAGCTTATCATTGATGGCTGGTAGGGACTTAGAACCCAGCACATGGTGAACACTGACTTGTCTCTTTCCCTGGCCCAGACTGGCTCATCATGTGTTTTCTTAGGGTAAAATGTTCTGCACTTCTGTTCAGGGTTTTCAGGAGCAGATTTAGACCCTGCTGTCACCTGCAAGCAACTATCATTTGGTTTTATTTTAAAATGTAAAAGTATGTGCACGTGTGTGTGAGTGTGTGTGTGTGTGTGTGTGTGTGTGTGTGTGAGTGTGTGTGTGTGTGTGTGTGTGTGTGTGTGTGTGTGTGTGTGTAGTGTGCATAAGGCCAGAGGACAACTTTTGGAAGTCAGTGCTCACCTTCTACCATGTGGGTCCCAGGGATGTCCCTCAGGTCATCAGACTTGGTGGCAAGTGCCTTGTCGTGAGGGTGAGGCTCCCATGTTGGTATTAGTGGCTTTGCTTATATGTATTTTAGGGGCAGGCTCTTAATAGAGCTGGCCTGGGACTGACTACACAGCCAAGCATTCCTCCTGGAATTACACCTTTTGTCATCATGCGTCTGGTGTATATACTGCTGAGGATTGAACCCAGGCCTTACATACGTGTAAGGCAAACAATCTGCTAACCCAGCCACATCCTAGTCCACACTGGAGGCTTTGTAGTGCTGGAGCAGGTGGGACAGGCGGGAGGGAAGAGCGTTTTGACACGTGATGCCCTACTGGGTCATGATACAAGAATTCTCAGTGGATGCCAAGCAGAAATGGTACTATGTGCTTGGACTTCCCGGTCCTTGGAACTATGTACTAAATAAATGCCAGTGCTTTACAAATTAGCTTGCCTCCATTCTTTTCTTACAGTAACAGAAAACAAACTGAAACAGAGCCTCAGACTGCCAGGGGAGCCTAGCTGGATCCCGGAGCCTTCCTTTCCCAGCAGCACCCAGCTTTTTCCGGAAACAGCTGCCCTGCCCCCATGAAAGTAACAGGTCGAGTTTCCAGGGGACCCGCCATTCCCTGTATGAACCACACAGGCCTGGCCCAACATTCTGGCAGTCAACACACCCAGGCTGCTTTCCCAGAGTTCCAGGCTGCTGTCCTGGGCCCCAAGAAGGACAACCCTGGCTAGTGGCCACATCTGAGACCCTCTGCCCCCAAAGCCACAGGACCAGCCTGAATGACATTTTTCAGTCTGTCAGCCCTTGGCACTTCCCTCTTCCAAGAAGAACCTATGACCTAACTAGAAAATATACAATGGATAAAACACAGCTTCTGCAGACCCACAAAAGGCTAATCAACATGTTAAATATATTAAGCCTCACCAGCCATCAGGGAAATGAAAATGAAAACAGGAATATTTTCTTTTAAAAAGCATTGGGGCGGGGGTCAGGGAGATGGCTTAGCTGTTGAGTGTATAATGTTCTTACAGAGGACCTGAGTTGGGTTCCTAGGACCCACTTGAGGTATCTCACAACCACCTGTAACTCCAGCTCCAGGGGATCCCACACCCTCTTCTGGACTCCATGGACACCTGCATTCATATGTGCACATACTTACAGAGACACTTACATATATAATTAAAAATAAATTTCTAAAAAAAATAATTAAAAACAGCAACAAAGCGTTTTAACACCAGCTACTTGTGAGACTGAGGCAGGAGGATCAAAAGTTCAAGGCCAAGGAAACTTAATAAAACCCTGTCTCAAAAATAAGAAACAAAGAGAGGGCTGGGGGTATAGTTCAATGACAAGAATGTTTGTCCAGCAAGTGTGAAGTCCTGGGCTCAATTCCCAGTACTGTAAAGATAAATCAAGAAACATTTTAAGATCAGCATGGTCCTTGTTGGGTTTTTGGCCAATTTGACATGACTAGTCATCTGGGAGAAGAGAACCTCAATTAAAACACCTCCATAAGATTGGCTTTTATAAGTCTTATGCAAGTCTGTGAACTTTTTCTTGATTAACAATTGATGTGGTGGACAAAGCCCATTGTGGGTGGTGGAACCGCTGGGCAGGTGGCCCTGGGAAGTGTAAGAGAAGTAGCATAATGTGAGCTTGGGGAGCAAGCTAGTAAGCAGCATTCCTCCGTGGCCTGGGCTTCAGTTCTTGCATCCAGATTCCTACTCTGTTTGAGTTCCTGCTTCGGCTTCAGTGATATCCCTCAGAGATAAACTGTAATGGGGGCTTATAAGCCAAATAAACCTCTTCCACCCCAATTGCTTTTGGTCAGTGTGCTGGTTTGAATAAGAATGGCCCCCATATATTTGAATGTTTAGTTATCAGGGAATGGCACTTCTTGAGAAGGATCAGTAGGTGTGGCTTTGTTGGTGTGGGTGTGGCCTTATTGGAGGAAGTGAGTCACTAAGGGTGGACTTTGAGGTTTAAAAAGCCCGAGCCAGGCCCACAATCTCTCTCTCTTTCCTACTTGTCTGTGAATCCTATTGTCTGTAGAACTCTCAACTACTTCTCCAGCACCATGTCTACCTGCCATGATGATAATGGACTAAACCTTTGAAACCTTAAGCAAGCCCCAATCAAATGCTTTTTTTGTTTGTTTGTTTGTTGTGGTGTCTCTCCACAGCAATAGAACACTGAGTGAGATAGTCAGTGTTTTGTTACATCAATAAAAAGTAAACCGAGACTCACATAGTATAATCCCACCATGGAGGCTGAGGCAGAGTATTGTGAATATCATAGTAGCCCCCCCCCCAAAAAAAAAAAACAACAACCAAACACCAGGCACACACCTACGATCCCAGCATTCAGAACATGTAGGCAGGTGAGATCAGAAGTTCAGGGTCATTGTATTAGTTGCTTGCCTGTTGCTGTGATAAAATGCCCTGAGCAAAGGAACTCATGGAGGAAAGAGCTTATTTGGGCTTCAGTTACAGAGGGGCAAGAGTTCATCATGGCACTGGGTGATGGTGGCGCACGCCTTTAATCCCAGCACTTGGGAGGCAGAGGCAGGTGGATTTCTGAATTTGAGGCCAGTCTGGTTTACAGAGTGAGTTCTGGGATAGCCAGGGCTATCCAGAGAAACCCTAGCTTGTAAAATTTACAAATTTACAAAGAAAGAAAGAAAGGAAGGAAGGAAGGAAGGAAGGAAGGAAGGAAGAGAAAGAAAGAAAGAAAGAAAGAAAGAAAGAAAGAAAGAAAGAAAGAAAGAAAGAAAGAGAGAAAGAAGAGTCCATCATGGTAGAAAGGCACATAGCAAGGCAGCCAGCAGAAGCACAGTGGCAGGAGTAGGAAGCTGAGAGAACACATCTCCAACCTCACACAGAAAGCAACGAGAGTGAACTGGCAGGGCAGTAAGAGACAGTGAACTCTCAAAGCCCACCCAGCAAGGCTGCACCTCCTATTACCTCCCCAAAATAGTCTCCATCAACTGGGGACCAAGTGTTCAAATACCTGACCCTATGGGGGACATTTCTCATTGAAACTACCACAGTCATGGGGGACATTTCTAATTGAAACCATCACAGTCAGGAGTCTGAGGCCACACTGAGTGACCCAAGACCCTGTGTCACCCAGGCCACTTGCTCCGAGCACTCTGACCTGGCTGAAGGATGGGAAGTCTAGATGGCCGACTTGGACTTGGTTCTCTTAGGATTTCCTCATGTTTACACTCACAATCCTGCGTTCCAGGAAACTCCTCAGTCCTGGAAAACTCATATGGTGTGTTAAGATTAGTCTTGGTTTAGAAATGGCAATTCCTAAGTCCATGGATCAACTTTTGATTTCGGGCAAAACAAGGTGGCCACCCTGGACAGAGGGGATAGAAAAGGGTCCAGCATTGGTGATTCCAGAGGAGGAAGGTAGGCAGGAAGGCATGAGCCAAATCCAACCCTAGGGTGTGATCATAAGAGAGAGTGTATCCCAGGTTGTTGTGTTTGGAGCTCACACTCATGGCCAGTCAGGATGGTGTGAGAACCAAGCCCCATATTATCTTCAGCAAAGTGTGGCCTCAGGGCACTGTCACTTGACTGAAAAAGACTTTCAGATGACTGAAGATGTTCCAAAGAATGCGCACATGTCCCTGGGGCCCAGGATGGGAAACCAGAGAAAAAGTGGTTATCTGGTCCAGAGAAACCCCTCATGAATTTCAAATAGCCCCCCCCCCACCCTTTACGGACAAGTGTGGCCCACAGGTTTTTGTGTTTAGTTTGGTTTGGTTTGGCTTGGTTGTTTTATTTTGTTGTTGTTGTACAGCAAAAGCTAATCGATACATTCTGAGATTGTAAATCACCACCATCATCACCATCCCTGTACCTACTGCTGTGTTTCCTACACACCCTTTGTAAATGACAGGAGTATCTACCTAGTTGTTCAACACAAAAGAATCCAAACCAAACCTTGGGATCGCCCTAGATATCTCTTTTCTCACAAGCCATGTGCACCCACCAGAGAACCCCGTGTCTCTACCAGACAAATACGGTGTTCTGACATCACAACAGGCCACTGTCATCTACACAATTCAAGTGTGAGAATCATGAAATCAAGTTAACAAAAAACCAAAACCAAAACAAAAGAGTTCTCATGGTGTTCTGAGTAAGTTCATGATTTTGTATTGGACCGAAATCACAACTACTCTGGGGTATGTGAGGCCTGTGAACTAGAAATAGCCCAGTGTAACCCTTTGCCCCATTCCCACTGCGTTCTCCTCAGCTCCTTCCTTTCCACTCAACCCACAGCTGCCTTCTAAACTACAGGTTAGATTCCAGGCCACTTCCCCACACGAACCTTACTAGTGGCCCGCATTATTATGGGAAGTAACAGAATCCGTGGTTTGGTTTACCTTCAACAGCTGGGCAGAAGTTGCTGTCATTTGCAAAGTCAAGCAAGGTAATAGTTTCTTCCTAGTCACTGGCCCCACCCCCTTCAGCTCTCCCGGAAGCTGGCCCTTGCACCTGCCGTTTCTTCCACTGCGAAGCTTTTATCAGCAGCATAAACCTGCATTTGAAATTAACCTCTTCTATGCTTTTGCAATACATTCCCGTGTTGCACGTCCCCACATTTCCAACTCCTCAACAGGACAGGAATTCTCTTGTCTACTTTTTTGAACATTTCCTCAGAGCCCGTGCAGGACTAGAAGCAGTATACACATGTGCTGGCTGATCTATTGACTAAGGAATCTGAGGTTGTTGGAGCTGGACAGAAAACAGTCCAGCTTCGTCGTTTCCCGGATGGGGAGACACAGGCACAGAGTCTCTTGGGTCCAGTTGCATGGCTACAGACTTACCCAAGCACACCAGCTACGTAGAATTCCTCTGTTCTCCTTCCATCATCACAGCCATTACTGACAAGGCTAGTTTCCCTCTAAATGTTCCTTCTAAGTTCTCATAAAGAGAAATCTCAGGACTCGTTCTGAGTCTCATACAGATATCCACAATGCAAACCTTTATGAGCGGGTAGTCACAAAACGGGTTCCTGTAACTTGAGTAAAGTCACTTAAGACTCAACTGTCTGCCCTTGCAGGAAGGGTCTGCTCAAGGAAAATGGGACAGGATTCAAGTAACTTACAGCTGTTTGTTTGCCCTCCTCAAGATTTAGACCAGTGTGCTGTCTCTCTATGAAAAGGGTCCATAAAGTCTTTACTTTGGTTGGACGAGGAAGGGCAGTGTCTAAGTTACTTTATCCAGTCTATGCTTAATTTACTTGTGTGTGCATGCTTCGTAGTGAGATGTTTTCCAAAAACAAAACAAAAAAAAGTAGGGTCCTGGAGAGATGGCTCAGGGCTCAGGAGGGCTTCCTGTTCTTGCAGAGGATCTAAGTTTGGTTCTTAGCACTGATGTCTGTTGGCTCACCTCTGCCTGTAATTCCACCTCCAAGGAATCCAGCATCCTCTTCTGGATCCAAGGGCACCCACGCGCGCGCCACATTCACACAGCACCTGACCTGTTCTTGATTCCAGCCCAGGGAGCTTGTCTCTAGGTGCCATTCCCAGATTCACCATCAGAGGTCCCACGCGGCACTTTCAGAGCTTTTTGACCAGCGGCCATGCATTTAATTACTGAATCTCACAAACACAGACTGCCTGGTTCTCAGGCTCTGGGCTGAGTTAGGCTAGGGCCAGAGACGGGGAAACAACAGAGTACAGCTGGGACTATTTAGCAAGGAAAATGGACTCATAACCACCTGAGGCCTAGGCTGAAAAGGTAAGGAGGGAAGAGGGAAGGGGCAGGTCAGAGCTGAGTGTCTGGGTTTAGAGTCTGAGTGAGTGGGTTTAAAGATGAGCCTAGAAGAGGATTCTCTGGGAGAAGCTTGGGAGGCAGGGCTGGGGTCCAAAGAGAGATTTCCATGGTCAGTTGGGGGAAAGGCCTGGGGCAGATCTGTCTCTGGAAGACTGCTGCTCCAAGGGGACCCGAGTTTCACCCTGGACTGCTGACCTTCCAGGATTCAGACCATCACTCTTACACATTCATTTGCACGATTTTGTTTTACCCAGATAAGGTCTTACATGTAGCCTTGTTTGACCTGGAACTCATGTAGACAACAAGGCTGACTTCAGACTCAGAGATCAGCTTGCCTCTGCCTCCTGAATGCAGCTTTTAAAGGAGTGTGATAGGATGCAACATCAAGCACATCTTATTTGCGCTTTTTTTTGTTGTTTTACTTTGTTTTGTTTTATTTTTCTTTGAGACAGGGTTTCATTGTGTAGCTCTGGCTGTCCTGGAATTCACAATGTAGGCCAGTCTAGCCTCGAACTCACAGAGATCCTCCTGCCTCTGCCTCCCAAGTGCTTCGCTTTCACTTTTAACACCATCACAGTTAGCCCCTACCTCTTTCTCGCGGTATTCATTCACAACAGTGGAAAGCCAGCTTTAATTCTGAGTGCTCAGAAACCTAGGCTCTTAGGCAAGAGCCCTATCTGAACTACAGCCCCAGAGCCTGCAAGCCTGTTTTCTAATAACTGGGCGCGCTCTCCCTCACCGCCGCGCCTCTCCAGGCCGCACGCTCCCACGCGGGGCTCCGGAGCGCGGGTGTCTGTGCCCGGGAGCGCTCCTTCTCCGAGTCTCGCTCCCTCCCCTCGCCGGGGCTGCTGTGCGGCTGGAGCCGAAGCCACGCCCCTCCAACACGCCCCCTCGTTTCCATTGGCCGCCGGCTCTGTCCGCTCTCTGGCCCGAGCGGTGATTGCGGCGCGCCTGTGTCAGTCCCGGGAGAGAGCGCGGGTGGCTGGCCAGGCCGGGGGACAGCCGCAGGTGGGGCCTGGAGTGGTGGCCGGACCCAGGCAGCCCCGCAGCCCCGCGCGGGAACCACGATGCCCCGCGGGGATTCGGAGCAGGTGCGCTACTGCGCGCGCTTCTCCTACCTTTGGCTCAAGTTCTCTCTCATCGTCTACTCCACTGTGTTCTGGGTGAGTGGTCGGGATGGAGCCGTTGGATCCAGGGAAGGGGGTGGGGTATGGGACGGTCCACACTCCCTGGATGGTCCCCTGCACCCGACCCGGGCCTGGGTCCAGCTTCAGCCCCGCCAGGGAGGCCGCCGGGGGTGCGCGACGGCTCCTCGCCTCACTTCCCTGGGAACCTGGATATTGTAGTGGCCCAGCTCGGCTCGATTTCAGCCGTCCAGTGCTGAGCGTTCGAGCCGGTTGCCCACAGGATGCCGCTTTGTGTACCTGTGCTGCCGGTCACCTGTGAGCACCTACCTGGTAGGGTCTGGTTCACCAGCCCTGTGCGCTGTGCTTCATCTGGTTGCCCGGTAGGCCTTGGGGTTTGATGTTGGCCGCGCCCACCACGCCCGCAGCGTGTGACTCCCCATCAGCCTGGGGAGCGGTGGTCAGCTTTTGTGCTTGTGGCCCCCTGGATTCCAGGTCTGGTCCCTGCTGTTACTTGCCTGCGCTTTCCCTTCAGCCAAGATGCTTCCCTTGGGCTTCTTGCTTTCACCCTTGATGGAAGGTGGATGCACTTGCCTTCTTGTTGGAGTGGGGCGTTCCTCTACAGCTCGGTTCTTAAGGTGGTGTTACTATTTCCATTGCCCTCGGAGGATCAGGATGGCAGCAGATGTTTTCCAACCAAGCTTTGAATACTGCCTATCACTTTCTAGCTGAGTGATCTGGGGAAGTTCCTCCTTTCTCTGATCGTAGTTTCCTCATCTATAATTGGAGTCAGTAATTATTAAAGCTTTGGATAGTTGTGGAAGTAAAATGATGTCAAAGGCCAATATGAGACCACAAAGAGCTCAACACCATGGGAGATAATAATAATAATATTATTATTATTATTTGTTGTTGACATTATTAATTTTTTTGAGACAGGGTCCCTCTATTTAACTGCCTCTGTCACCCCAGTGCTGGGACTAAAGACATGTGACACTACACCTATTATTATCGTTGTTGTTTTGTGCCAGGGTCTTACTGTAGCTCAGTCTAGATGGTAGTGGTGGTGGTGGTGGTGGTGTGTGTGTGTATGTGTTTGCTCATTTGTTTTGAGACAGGGTCTTATGCATTTCTGGCTGGCCTAGAACTCACTGTATATCCCAGGCTAACCTTGAACTCATAGTAATCCCCCTGCCTTAGCCTCCCAAGTGCTGGAACTACAGTTGTAAGATACCATGTCTAGCACCATTAATGTTGTTATGGGCAAGGAATCTAGACATGAATGCTATAAGCTAAAAAGTCCTAAGGGAATTTTTTTTCCTTTTAGTTGGGGTCTCATGCCATCTAGGCTGGTCCCAAACTCACTGTGTAGCTGATGATGACCTTGTTTCTGTCTCCCACACATTGGGACCACAGAGGTGTGCCACTACCCCTGGCTTATCAAGGCATTTAGTAATAACTGGACATCAATCTAGACATGAGGATATGTTTCCACAGGCTGGGCTCTATGCTCGCCTCTCCAGAATAGACCCCTGTCCCTAGTATGTGCATAGACAGGCTTGTCTGGAGATCCCAAAGAGTCCCCTGAAAATCCTTCTCTCCCTCCCTCCCTCTCCCCTCCCCTCTCTCATCTTTCTCTCTCATTGTCTTTCTTCTCCTCTTCCTTAGCTTCTCACTCCATTTCTTCTGTTGGCAGGAGCTGCTGGGCTGACCATTAAGACTGACTTTGAATGGGACCCCTTTGTGAGGCAACCCTGTTGGGAGTCAGCAGATCTTGATTCTAGTCCTGCTATGTCTTGGATGCACTGGCATATTGTATGCAAATGATACCTGTTTTGGGTCTCAGAGCTGTTGGATCTAGTCTTTAGTTAGCTCCCAGCCCAGTTCTCTGACTCCAGGTACCCTGAAAGAAAGATACGAAGTATTGCTAGGCCCCCAAGGGTGGAGGGTGGAGCAGAGACTTGGGGTATGAGTTGTAGGGAGACTGACATTTGGGGGTAGATGATCTGAGCTGTAATTTAGAGGCCCTCACACAAAGTTGCATCAGAACTGACTGGGAGGTTTCCAACAGTACAGTTCCCTGTACCTCAGTTCCTCACACAGCTTCAGTGTGCAGCCAGGGCTGGAAACTGCCAGCACGGGATGGTGCTGGGAGATGACAGTGATTCCTCTCCATTTTGGCTTGCTTATAAGTCAGAGATAAAAGAAAGGGCCAAGGTAAAAGGTGGAAAGGTGGGGGTCCCATTCCCTCCTCCTCCTCTCCTTCAATATGTAACCACTGGCTCAGTCTCTTCAGGCCTGTAAAATGGAAATGTGATATGCCCTGCCTCGCACCCTGCAGCATCCCATTTAGGACTAGTGATGAGAGGGTGAATGAGGAAAGGCCTATGTGAGGATAAACTGTGGCTAGGACTGGTGACAGCACTCAGGAAGTTCAAAGCCTACTGAAGCTACAGAATGACTTTAAAGGCAGCCTAGGCAACTTAGTGAGACTCAGTCTCAAAGTAAAGAGAGAAAAGGACTAAGGGATGGAGCTCAGTGGTGGAATATCTTCCTAGCATGCGGAGGGGGGGGGGTTGCTGTTCAATCCCCAGGACTACAGCAAAACCCCAGAAGCCTCATCAAGACAAAAGTCAGGCACTGTTTTGTGAAATCAGATGAGCTTGCAAAGTCAGGGTCATTGTCCTGTGCAGCCCCCATAACTGCCTACAGTGGCTCTTGCTCTGTTTTTCTGGAGGCTGAGCAGGACCCAGAATTTGGAACCTTCCCCCTTTCCCCCTTTAGCCAACTGAGCCTGCCATACTCTCATCCTTGGCAGTATTTCTGCTTAGAAATATCTCCCCACCCATGCCAAGAATCCAACTGTGAGGAAAGGCTGCTGGGATGGCTCCAGGTACCAGAGTGTGACGGCAGTGTGGCGGCTGCTCCAGGTTAAATAATTTGTCTGGATTGAGTTTACTGCTAATTGAAAACCATTTACAGAAAAAACCCATTATCTTGAGGCCATCTCTTGCCTCACCTCTGCCAAGAGGACAGGTGGGGGCAAGGGTTACTCACTTTACAAACCCAAAGTGTGAGCACGTGCATTTCTATCTTTAAAGAAGACATAAAGAACAGAGTGGTGGTGGCACATACCTTTAATCCCAGCACTCAGGGGGCAGAGGCAGGCAGATCTCTGTGAGTTCGAGGCCAGCCTGGTCTACAGAGAAAGCTCCAGAACAGCCAGGGCTACACAGGGAAACCCTGTCTCGAAAAACAAAACAAAACAAACAAAAAAAGCTCAAAACAAAACAAAAAAGACAAAAATGACTACCACAAAACTTCTGTCAGGTTCTTTTATCCTTGGTCCCTGAGTGTATAAGTGATTTTTATTTTGTGTATAAGTGTTTTGCCTGCATGGAAGTCTGTGCACCACATGTGTACCTGGTGCCTGTGGAGGCCAGAAGACGGTGTAATAGGTTAAAATTAGAGTAGGCTTCTTTAAGAGGAAGAAGATCAACCTGGCACTTGTGGGCACTTGGCATGGCAGCATATGGGCTAAAAACAGGGTTCATGGCTAGCAACTGGTTTCAGCTGCTAATAGCCTTACGAAATGGGCGGAGTCCAGATTGGATTGAGGCCTTTGAAGGGAGCCCGGTGGAGGTGTGGTAAAAGTATCCAGAATTGGGCTGGAGAGGTGGCTCAGAGGTTAAGAGCACTGGCTGTTCTTCCCAAGGTCCTGAGTTCAATTCCCAGCAACCACATGGTGGCTAACAGCTATCTACATTGAGATCTGCCCGGGCATATATGTAGAGCAAATACTGTATACATAATAAATAAAAAATGTTTAAAAAAAAAGTATCCAGAATTGTAAGTTCTTTCTCAAGAGTGTTCGAGAATCCTCGGGACATTTCAGAAGACCAGGAGACAACCCCCTATATACACTTGGGGGCTTCACATGACTCTCTCTGGCCCCATGATGGAGAAGAGGATTGAAGTGTGCTGGAGATTAAGCAATGTAGGCCTTATGCCCCAAGGCCCTGAGTAATTAGCCTGAGCAAAGGAAAGAACTTTAAACTGAAGAGACTTATACAGTCAGCAGCAGAATCAAAACTGATAAGGTACGCTAACGAATGATCGAAGCCTGAAGCGAGCTTGGGCGGAGTATAAAGTTGAGACTGGTGGATGCCAGGGAATTGCTATTATAGACTTTAAATCTGAATAACTCACAGGCTGATGAGACTATGGAATTGATCACACAAACCTACAAAGATGAACCTGGAGGGAGCTGAACCAAGCTGAAGATAATTCTGCCATAATTGCTGGAGCAGTACTCTTTTTTTGTTTTGTTTGTTTTTTTGAGATAGGATTTCTCTGTGTGTCCTTGGTTGTTCTGGACTCACTTTGTAGACCAGGCTAGCCTTGAACTCACAGAGATCTACCTACCTCTGCCTCCCAAGTGCTGGGATTAAAGGTGTGCACCCCCATACCTGGATACCTGGCCATTACAGACAGCAGTGAACTGCCATGTGGGTGCTGGGATTTGAACCTAGGTCCTTTGGAAGAGCAGCCAGTGCTCTTAACCACTGAGCCATCTCTTCAATCCCCAGAACTGTACTCTTAACCAAGATACCCGACATTCATGGACCTTCATTAGATACTTTTAATATCCTTTCAAAAAATTAAAGTGGGGTTGATTAAATGTTCTTGGATATTAAGTGTTTACAGGTATTAGGCTTTAGATATTAGGCTATAGGATATAGGTATCTTATAGACATTTGTTAAGTATTAATAAACATAAGTGTTTTAAATGAAAATATTCTGTTTCAAGAGAGTGTCAGATCCCTTAGAACTGGAGTTGTATACATGTGGGTACTGGGAATCGAACCTGGATCCTCCGGAAGAGCAGCCAGTGCTTTTAGCCACTCAGCCATCTCTCCAGCCCCATGTACCATGCATTCTTAATCTTCCTGCATGCACCTCCAAAATCCTGAAATTGCAGGCATGCATCATGCTCATAAAATGCTTTTCCTTAAAAATTGTCATTGACAGAAAATGCACACAAATTAAAAGTAGAAAGGAAGGGTTGAGACATGGCTTAGTGGACAAAGCCTGACATCCTGAGTTTGGTCCCTGGAACCCACTTAAAGGTGGAAGGAGAGAACTGACTTTGGAGTTGTAGCTTCACATGGCCCCATGTGACCCATGTGCCCACACATGAACAATAAAAATAAATAAAATTTAAAACAATTAAAAGTAGGATAGGAGTAGGGTCATTTTGTCTCAAAAATAAAATAAATCAGATGGCCAGTGGCACCCTCCTCTCGCCCTCCTGGCTTGTCTTAAACAGAGAGGACCTCTGATACTAGCTTACTGTAATTTTTTTTCTTCTTCTGAGGTAGCTGAGGCAAAGGATAGCCTGGACACAGATATTCATATGCAGTGATATATATACATATATATGTATGTCTGTGTATACTCACACTGCACAGAGAACTGTGAGGAACCCCTCACCTTCTCACTTAATGCTTTTACACTTTTGTTTGGGAGGCAGGGTCTCAGATATCCCAGGCTAGCATAGAATTCACCAAGTACCTGAAGGGTTAGGGTTATATGTGTATGTGGCACAGGAGGAAATGTGAACAAATTTGCCTTCTCTAAGAATGGGTCTGTTAGCCGGGCGGTGGTGGCGCACGCCTTTAATCCCAGCACTTGGGAGGCAGAGGCAGGCGGATCACTGTGAGTTCGAGGCCAGCCTGGTCTACAAAGTGAGTCCAGGACAGCCAAGGATACACAGAGAAACCCTGTCTCGAAAAACCAAAAAAAAAAAAAGGCCTTTCCTCTGTTTCTTTTTTTTGTTTTTAAAGATTCATGTATTTATCTATTATGTGTATGTGTGTGCCTGCTTAAATTTATGTGCACTGCATGTGCCCATGTGTGTGTCCTAGGAGGTCAGAGAGGGTGTCAGATTCACTGGAACTGGAATTACAGGCAGTTGTGAACCACCCAGTATGGATGCTGGGAACTAAACTTGGGAGCAGCAACTACTCTTAACCACTGAACCATCTTTCCAGCCCTCTTTTCTTTCTTTCTTTTTTTTTTTATTTTTATTTTTTTCTGAAACAAGGTTTAATGTAGTCCAGGTCTAGACTCCTAATGTAACTGAGGATGGCCTTGAACCTCTGATCCTCCTGTCTCCACTTCCTAAGTACTCATATTTATTAGGAGCATGCACTACCATGCCCAGTTTTTTATGTGGCTGTCGCGATGTAATCCAGGGAGGGCCTTGCGCATGCTCAGTGAGCATTCTGTCCCCTGCACTCGATCCCCAGTCTGCAGCCCCTGGATCTTTCTATTTTTCTGTCACTCTGCACCTGCCTGCACCTCTGAGGACTTCCCTGGACTTCTGATGCTTTATCTGTGAACTGGATATTAGAGCAGAGCACACCCAGAGTTGCCGAGAGTAGGTGGACTTAGCTGGGCCTGGCACTGCAAACACTCCACTCCTTCCTTATATACACAGGGCAAAATAGCATACTCTTCCTTCCTCTCCCTGCCAGCTGCTCCAAGGCCACCCTGGGAGGATGAGACCCCCTGGGATCCGGAAGAAATCAGAGCCTGTAGTTAAAAGGGGGGAACTGCTTCAGAATGCTCCCCCATACCAAGAAATAGGGGTCTGCCCCCAACTTTCAAACCCTACGACTCCTGTAGCCTCCAGGGTGAGAGTGGGAGGGAGGCGTCCTCTGTGGGAGGAAGCCACCCTCCTCCCACAGGTCGTTGTAGGTGATATCAGCCCGAAAGTAAAGTGGTTTCTGACAGACTTTCTTTGCTGTTTGAGACAGGTTACCTAGCCCAAACCACCTGGTTTCCCGGTGGTATTCTTGCCTCAGCCTCTAGAGAGCTACGATTACAGGTGTGCCCTTCAGCACCAGGCTCTTACAGATTTTTGTTTTTGAGAACGAGCTCTGTTTTTGAGAAAATCATACAAGTGCCTGATTAAAAAAAATTTTTTTTCAAGCAATTTGGAAAAACAGGATGAAGACAGTAATTTACCTATCATCCTAACCCCAGTGGGACCTCTGTCACTTACTGATTGGCATCTGTCTGAACATCTTGTACGTATGTAGATATTTTACTTCCTTGATTTTTTTTTTCTCCTTCATTCTTTGGGCAGGGCCAGCTTCATGTTCCAGACAGGTGCTTCAAAGAGAACATAGTGAAACTTCAGCTGGAAATCAGTGGTCTTCACCTTGCTGCACTTAATGATGGGCTTTAGGGGAAGGCCCACAGCCTGGGCCTCCCTCAGCCTGAGCCACAGGGAAGGAGGATTGCAGCCCTCCGGTGCCCCTGTTGTAAAAAACAGCAACAAAGGCTCCGGAATCCTGCACAAGGCCCCTTTTCTCTCCTGCAGGAGTGGCTACCTCAACCTGCAGGACCTGACCCAGCGCCCATGGCTTTGGTTCTGAAGAAACAGGCAGAGCCACCAGCCCTCCTCTCTCTAGGTGACTCATAGGGACACCCAGGGGTGAGGCTCAGAGGAAACCAGATAAGGGACTGATCTTGGAATTCCTGTGCCAGCTTGCTCCACCTGCAGGCAAAGATGCCTTCTGGGTTAGCTAGGTCACAGGGCATTGGGAAAAGACTTTCCCAGTGAGGACCTGAGCTGGTTTGGGTTGACATCGTGCTTGGGGGCAGGAGACTCTAGGGTAGACCAGCTACTTTTTCTAAGGTAGGTAGGGATGGTACTGAAATTCATTCTGTCAACAACTAGTTGACACTTCTTGTACGACAGACACTGATAGGACAGGAAACAACTGTGAATAAGAAAGAATACTTGCTAAAGGGGGAATCGAGGAGTCAATGGGAAGGGCTAGGAGTTCCTACTTCAGGTGGTACAGTCAAAGGAAGGCCTTCACCAGGAGCTGGCTTTTCAGCTGACACTGCAAGTGACAAGGAACAGCCAGTGGAGCGCATTCCAGGCAGACAGGGTGCTAAGTGCAAAGGCCCCGAGGCAGGCAAGTCAAGGCCAAGGCTGGAGCAGATGAAGAGCCTAGAGGAAGCCGGATGTGGGTGGAGAGAGTGACAGGGACATAATGTATATGTAGTTTAGAGTCAGTCACTGAGGGAGATTTCATTGGCAGGATTGCTGGCAGGGGAGACCTAGGTCAATGTCAGCTTTTCTGTGTGGCCTGGAAAAAAGGACCGTCTCTCCTAGAACCACCATCTGTGGACACCCCTCAGGGCATTGAGAGGCTCCTGTAGAATTAAGCCTTTAAGCGCCCCAGGAATGCTCAAGCCCCTCTACTTTCTCAGAGAAAGCTGGGGGCATAAGGCGAGCCGAGGAGCCACGAACTCGGTCATGTTGGAGTAGGCTACTTTCCAAGAAGCTCTGTCTTCTAGAACAGGTGGTGTGACTGTGGCCTGTAGCTGAGAGGTCCAGCCCATTAGGGGTTGGTTACAGGGGTCTGGGCCCCTTCCTGTCTGTGTTACTTGCTTGCCTTCTTGCTGTGACAAACAATCCAACCTATGGAAGAAAAGGTTTATTTTAGATCACAGTTCAAGGGTGTTGTCCATCCTGTGAGGAGCTGAAGGCAGCGGGTCACATTACACCTGCAGTCCGAAAGCAGAAGCATTCTCCGTTTCACTCCATCCTGGACTCATGGACTCAGCATGTGGAATGGTGTTACCCATAGGAGGAAGTGTCTTCCCGCCTCTTTCCCACCTCAAGTAACTCAGTCTAGAAACTTCCTTACAGATGCGCCCCGAAGTTTATCTACTAGATGATTCTAGACCCTGTCAAGTCGTCAGTCGTGTTAACTATCTCATTGCCCGTTTGGGGATGTACCAGCAGGGGCTGCAGGCCACACAGTGGGCCTGCGAGGAGTGCTCCACCAGGCTCTGAGAACTGGTCCCAGAACTCAGAGACATAGACAAGGCATTTCTGGGGGCCCAGGGCAGGGTCTGCATGGACCAGGGGTGTCAGGTAGCTGTTAACATGGCACATGTGTACAGCTCTTAGCTAGATCTCTAGGCCAAGACAGGCTTGACTGAGACATCTAAGATGTCGCCTCCTGTTCCCCGGGCTCACCTGCAAAGAAGACAGGATCTGTGGTCAGGCAGCAGCAGCCAGTGTGAACTGGACCACTTGAGGAGAGCTACTGGGAGGGAGTCCTTGGGACTGGAGGGCTTGCAGGGCTGGGGGCCTGGAGAGAGGGGCCAGTGTGAGCCTGGGAGGGGTATCGTGTGAGAAGGCATTGCCTCACCCCTGTGAATAGAAAGCCAATAGTTACCCCCGTTTAACAGCCAGACGTCCTGCAGCACAGGCTAGGATGAATAGGGAGGTGGAAGGGCTCATCTCTATTAGGCTGTAGGTTAGAATGAGAAAGACAGTGAGTCTGTTTAGCTGTGTGACCAGAGACAAGTTGGGGACAGTTGTCTGTCTTGATGTTTGTTCTTTTTTCCTGTCTGTCTGTCTGTCTGTCATCTATCTATCTATCTATCTATCTATCTATCTATCTATCTATCTACCTATCTATCTACCTATCTATCTATCTATCTCTATCTTTCTATCATATATCAATCTGTTAGTCAGTCTGTCTGTCTGCCTATCTATCTATTGAAATATACTTTCTCTATTTAGCCATGGCTATTCTGGACCTTACTATGTAGACCAGACTGGCCTCAAACTCACAGAGATCCTCTTGCCTCTGCCTCTCCAGTGCTGGAATTAAAGACGTGCATCACTGTGTCTGGCTTCTTTCTGCCTTATATATTTTTTTAAGTTATACTGTGTGTGTGTGTGTGTGTGTGTGTGTGTGTGTGTGTGTGTGTGTGTGTGTGTG
>CAJQZJ010032569.1:545982-589693 GCA_907164525.1 Lophiomys imhausi | reverse complement strand
TACATAAAAAGATCCCCCTAACAATATAGTTAGTACCAGGCCAGCCTAGGCCACATGAGACTCGCCTCAAAATAAAATAAAATAAGGGGCTGTGGAGATAGATCAGTGGTTAAGAGCACAGGCTGCTCTTCTTGAGGAACCACGTTCAATTACCAGCACCCACATGGCAGCTAACACCTATCAATAACTCCAGTTCCAGGGGATATGATTCCTCTTCTGGCCTCCTTGGGCATCAGGCACATAAGTGGTACGCAGAGATACATGTATACAAAACACGCACACGCATAAAATTATTGCTCTGTTTATGGCAGCAGGCTTTACTATTTGACAGGTAAGAAACAAGAACCAGAGTGAGGATGGGCCTTGGCCAAGGCAGGCCCTGAATGCCAGCTCCTGTCTCCTGTCTCTAACTGTTCCTTCCTGCTCTATATGGAAGAAAGGCTGGGACAGAAGCATGGGGGGGGGGGAGACATACTGTATTTCATTAGTGACAGTCAACAATACTGTAAGTTACCTCCATTTGTAAGACTGGAGAGAACACTCCAGTTAGAGGCAGTATTAGTCAGCACTGTGGTACTCTAACAAGTTACCTGAGCTCATCAACTTGTGAAGAGGAAAGGTTCATTTGGGCTCACTGTTTTGTGAGTTCCAGAACATGATCAGTTACTTTGGGGCCTATGATGAGACAGTTCATCATGGAGGGAGCACATGGTGGAGGAAAACCATGCACCTCATAGCCAGGGAAGCTGCAAGAGGAAGAGGAAGGGGCTAGGAGTCAATTGTTCCCTTCAAGGGCACCCCCCAGTGATCTGAAGACCTCTGACTTGGCATACCTCCTCAAAGCTACACCAGCTCCCAGCAGCCCCACCCTGGGGTGTAAGCATAACTTTTAAACTATATTTATTAATATCTATAAACACCTACCAACCGACCCTAACACTTTAGAAAGGATACCCATATCAAGACGTTGCAGGGGCAGGTCCTTTGAGGGTAACTGGTCAGAATCTGTCTGCAGGAGCACTGCAATCAGCAGTCACTCAGTGGTCATCTGGCTCTGGTGTTGCTAGGGCAGTCTCACTTCTGCTCAGGGGTCGACCTCTTCTGTCCATCCAACTCGTAATGCCACCACTGCCTGCTGGCCCAAACGGCCGGTTTCCCTCAGCCACTCTGCACCTGCTACAGCCAATGGGGCACCAGCTGCCCACAGCGCTTCCTCAGCCCACCTGTTCCTTATGAAACTTCTCTGAGCAGGTCCTATGCCATACCTCTTCTGGCAGCCGGAGCTTGCTCAATGCAGGTGCGGCTTTCCTCGGCTTTTCTCAGCCTTCCTGGGCTCCACCCACCTAGGCCACAGTCTTCAGCAAATCTCGGTAGGTAGAGTCTTTCTAAGTTAGGCAGAGATGAGCAACTGAGCAGCGTTCAGAAGCAAGGCCAAGCAAAAAGCTCTCTCTCAAATCCTCAGAGTTCAGTTTGCTCAGCTGGCAAAGCCACATCCATGCTAGCTCATGAGGCAGTTAATAGTTACACCTGTGGTCTTAACTGAAGCAGCTTCACACTTGAGATTAAACAAAAAAATTGTATAACTGTTTTTATTAATTAAACAAAACTCTTACTACATTTCCCCTTTTAGTTAAAAAAGGCATATATAACCATATAAACTATATACAATAAAATATTTATCATATCAAGAATTATAGTTACAATGTCCAGTCCATTTGTATTTAGCAACCTTGGAGAAGTCATCTATTATCTATATCCAGCTTAGAGTTCTGTACCTATGTCATTTTCTATTCTTATTTGCATTTATCAACCTATAACATCTTTTAAACCTAAAACATTTCTTAAATCCTATGTAACTAAGCTTAATTATAAGATTATAATTATTTAGGCTTCAACCCAATCATAGACTTTAGAAGGAAATTAAATTATTATCTAAGTATGTAGGAAGTGTAGAGCAAGCAATTTCCAAAACTATAGTAATGACAGAGGTTACTGGCTACCTGAACAGTCACCCATGGTTTCTCTGTGTTGTTGGGGCATCCACTCTTCAGCCTACTGGCCCAGAATATCAGACAACCTTTTCTGTGAAGCAGGAATATTAAAGGACTGGGCTACCTTATCTCTGTAATGTTGGTCAGTTGACTTTTCAGTGTCCTGCTTGTTCACAAATTGGACAGACAGTCTGCTATCAGCAGTTTTTCTCCAGTGACTATCTTGCCACATTTGTTTCTTTAATGCCCATCTATCTATCTATTTTGGTCTATCTATCTATCTAAATAGACAAATATTGCTTGTTTCTATGTATTATATATTTAACTTCAAAACCATATATATAAAAGACTAAATACAGCATATCTCTGCAATTAACTAAACTAATCTAACAAAAGTAAACGTTTGATTGACTATTAATTTGCATTTCTTTTTTTTTTTTGTTTTTTCAAGACAGGGTTTCTCTGAATATCTCTGGCTGTCCTGGACTCGCTTTGTAGACCAGGCGGGCCTCGAACTCACAAAGATCCGCCTGCCTCTGCCTCCCAAGTGCTGGGATTAAAGGCGTGCGCCACCACCGCCCGGCTAATTTGCATTTCTTAATTATCCTACACAGTTTTCAATAGTAGCTTTCAAATGGGCTAAAACTAAAAATTGCATTTTTAAGTGAGTAACAAAGATATTTTCAAAGAAATAAACACTTTTTGTATCAGTAGTTTGGTTTTTTTTTTTTTTGGTTTTTGGTTTTTTTTTTTGTTCATGTCTTTAATCCCAGTACTCAGAAGGAAGGTGGATTGCTGTTCCAAAATAGCAGCCCACCACAAGCAAACAGAAAACAGGGGTGGGTAGAGAAGAACAGCAGCCTTCTCTCTCTCCTTGTGTAGGACCACGCAGCTGAGTTTCAAACCTTAAATCCTGAAATACAAGTGTCTTAGCAGACCATCAGTGACCTTATGCTGATTGGACAGGTATGCAGGGTGACACCTTGTAAGAGAAAGACATTAATTGTACTAACAGTCAACAGGGAGTCAGAGGATGGTGTTGGCAGCCATTTGCAGGGTGCTAGTGTGATTGGCAGTTACTGGTCTGGTAGAGCAGTGCAGAAGGTTGTTTCTTGTGTTTTTCAAGATTGAGCTATGTCCTCTCTTGGCTGGTTTTTCCTGCCTCACAAACTAGCTGCCCCTTCCCAAGCTCCTTGGCTGGTACACAGGTTTTCTTGCCCTTCCCCGTCACCTTTCAATATCAGAGTCCACAGGACAGACTTTGGACTGTGTCTGCCAGTTTTCTGTCTTCTCTTGATTGCCTGGAGATATGGCAGTGGATAACTGCCTCAGTCTCAAACCCAGATCCCCCAAGGCTTCATCACCATGGTTCCAGTGACTTGCAAGCTCTGCCTGTCTACATTCTCCGACAGCTTCAGCTTCTGATTCTCGGTTTTTGGTTTTTTTAATTATAACCTGGTAACTGTTGGCTGCTCTATCTTGGTAACTCTCAACTGCTCTTGTCTGAAATGGCTCATACATTTTGCTTGGGGCCTTGAGGTAGGACCCCAAAGTTTCTTCCTGACTGCAAAAGATTACCTTGTATGTCCCTCTTGGACAAATATTCATTTGTCAAGTGTTGTCCTCTCCCAAAGAGTTTATGAATTCTAGGAAATTTCGGCTTTCTGTCACTAGAAACCGCTTGTGTGCTGTTAGTGTATTTCCCAGAATTAATGAGCAGACCATTTTGAGATCTGGCTTGAAAAGTGCTGTATTTCTTACTACTATGGACATTTTGTTCTCTGAGGCTGTTAGCCTTACAATTTCTTTGTAAATGACGAAACTTACAACAATTAAAACATGGGTATTTTGATATTTGAGGCTTTTGGCGGCTGCTGGGAAAACTAATGGTAGGAATCTTGTAACCCCAGGCCACTCCTCTGAGGCTGCAGTTAGGTTGAGATTACCCTTTCTCTCTGAACAGGCTGTTTCTCTTTTACCAGATCTAAACCTGTGTGTTCTCTTCTCTCCAGGACCTTTTGCTTTCTAAGCTCTTCAACTTCTGTTTGCAAACTCTCTAGTTGCATAGCCCTTTCTGCAATCCTTTTATCATATCCTACCATATCCACTTGAAACTTTTCAAATTGCTCAAGAATTCTCCCCATCTTTTTTTGAAACATCATACAAGAGGAAAAAACAACAACATACAAAAAAATCTCCTCTGGGCACAAAGCGGGAGAGAACCCAGTGGCATCAGCCAACATCCTGAAAATATACTGTTAACTCCTTCAAATCCTGCCATCTCCTCCACAGCATTAGATACAAAATTTCCCATTATGCTTTGCAGCATGTCTGGGTGCCACTTGTAACAATAGCTTCTTTTAAATTTTTGTGTTATTATTCACTCTATTTATTTTACTGTACTTAATACCTCTGCCTCCCTTCCAACCCTTGTTCCTTCCAACCTCCCAACTCTAGGTGGGAGAGAAAGAAGGTTAAAGGGAAAAGGGATGTAGGTCTCTTTTTGAGCTACTTTCTGCTGATTAGGGTTGTTGGGTTCTTTGGGGGCAAAGACCAACAAACCAGAAAAGCATGAACCAGCAGCAGTTCGGGGGAGCAACAACCTCTTTCTGCTTTGTAGCACCCCTCTCTTCCTGGAGCTTTCACTTTTTATCCCCTTGTAGCCCCCCCCATTCTCTTTGGGGCTCTGGCTTTTTTCCCTCTCTCCAGTCCTCAGAGTACAATTTGCTCAGCTGGCTAAGCCACGCCCCTGCTAGTTCACGAGACAGTTAATAGTTTACACCTGTGATCTTGACTGACGCAGCCTCACACCTGGTATTAAACAAAACCATTCCCATCATGGGTTTTTTTTTTTAAATAAACAAAACTCTTACCACACTGGTTAAAGTTTTTTACAGGGCCTCTGAGGGATGCTTGGTTGGAAAAAAAAGACATGATTTTCCCTGCAGCCCAAGTTCAAAGACTCTGTCTACAGGACAGACATTTTCCCTCTCCTTTTCTCCCTAATCTTGCTCCCTGTCTGCTTTTGATTCCTTGTGCTCATGAAATGCAGCAGGAGCCTGATACGTGCCTTAGGGTTGGAAATGGTCCTTGAAGACTCCTTTAAGTGGAAAACTGTTCCATCTGGGGCTGAGCCACCTAGACACATCCTGGGGACACACAGGTGCTGGGGCACCACACAGGATGGCCTGTTTCCCAGCAGCTGAATGCAGCTGGGCTTGTCTCTGCCCACGACAAAGCTGAGCTCCAGGCTGCTTCTGAAAGGATCCAGTTCATGTTGAACAACAGGGCTCCTCCACAGAAGGCTGAAGAGGCAGCCTGGTTCTACAGTCTGTCTGAGGCCTGTCCCACAGTCTGCCAACAGCATGTTCTTCTCCCACTGTGTCCCCAAATGGGCATAACCTGTGTGTACCTTTATGTCTGTTTAGTTGAAGCTGTGCCGTTTGACAAAGAGGCTGTTTGCTTCTTGCACTAGGGTGGTGGTGGCTGGCTGCCTGGAGCTGGCTATAATTAGTGAAGGAGCGGATTGGATTCCATGCTGGCATTGACTGATAACTTTATACCCAGATGGATAAACTTATGTCATCAGAGATGTAAATATCACTTGGAAAATTCTAAGTTCCTGGGAAGATTCGTGCCAGCTTCTCATCATGAACAGCGCTGCTCTAAACACCTGCTCAGGGAGCCTGGGGCAGCCTGTGCTGGGGTGAGGACATTATGCAGGCTGACCCCATCTTTGACTGACCACAAGAGAGAGATGGCCTATGATGGCTAGATGGAGTCAGGAGGCCTGGGATCTTTTGCATCTGCTCAGGAGCTATGCCCAGGCTTCGGTAGGCTGGAGCTGTTGCCGCTGCCTAGCCTTGCAAGGAAATGGCAATGGTGTCTGATGGGGGAATGTGATCAGATCAAGGGAACTTTGACAGCCAGGCTGTCCTGGAGTGGTCTCAGAGCTCCAGAGAGCTTGTAAAAATAAAAGAACCCTAGCCTAGCTCTGCCAAGACAGGGTAGGTAAGTCCTTCATAATTCCTGCTCTACAACCAATGTCTGTCAGAGAAATGGGGCCAAATGGCTGAAGATTGATGCTGTAATGTATGGAGAGAAAATGGGAACTGTCCAGGCAGCCACTGGTATGTCATTTTTTAGTTTTGGAAGCTGCAGGCCCTGCACTTCCTATATAATCATATATATTTATCCTTCTCAGGTCTCTGAGGTGGTTGAAGAATAGATAGCTAGAGTCTCATAGTTAAATTTTGAGTTGTTTAGGAATCAAGAGGGTGTTCTGGAACTAAGAAGATATTTTTAAAATTATGAGGCAAGTTAGTATGAAAGCTGAGTTAGATATAGAACTTTAAACTCATGGAGATGGTTAGATAGTAGAATGTTAAAGTCAGGTGCCAAATACATATGGACTGGACATTGGGAATGTATGCTAAGCCATATAACTCTTATAATTGTGGCCTATTTATCTCTGTTGTTTTGTATTGTATTTATAGTTATAAGAAAAAGATCCATTTTTTTGTACTGAAAGGGAGAGCTGTTGGGGGGAAAAAAGAAATACCTTAAACTAAAAAAAAAAAGAAGGGAAGAGGATGGGGGGGTTGAGGGGGAGGAGGGTGGAAGGGTGGGACTGGAGGGGGGAGTAGGGAGGGGATTGTGATTGAGATGTAACTTGAAGAAATAAAAAATAAATTATTAAAAAAATAAAATAAAAAAAAAAAAGAACCCACCCATTGTCCCTCTACAGAGGGATGAGGTTGGCTCTCTCTGAGATTGTCCCACGGCTCTGGGACAGAAAGGATGGATTTAAAGGCTGAGCAGAAGAATCAGGAAGGCGGGTCAGG
Organism: Lophiomys imhausi; assembly: GCA_907164525.1. NCBI lineage: Eukaryota > Metazoa > Chordata > Mammalia > Rodentia > Muridae > Lophiomys > Lophiomys imhausi. The sequence continues at coordinate 582,858 of CAJQZJ010032569.1, read as the reverse complement.
ACAGGCCTGGGGGCCAGGAGGGGATAGGAAGGCAGTGAGCAGAAGGGAGATACCAGAGCCCAGGGCCCATCTTGTCTGAAAGAGGAACATTTTAACAACAGGATGCCTACAGCTTTGAAGAGCATATGGAATCAATTCTGAAAACATTAAGGTGGATGAGCTGTACACTTCAGTGACAGGGTGAGAATCAAACTTTTCACCAAGGGACACCATAAAACCCCACCCCTTCTCCCTCCAAAACTGCTGGTTCCCTGCACATTTGATTCCTCCATGCCTGGGTTCCGATAACTCCTGTGCTCTGTGAAATGTCACCATCTGTGCTGGTGTGAATGTTTGGTCCCCAGTTTGTGGACTGTTTAAAAAGGATTAGGAGGTGTGGCCTTGTTGAAGGAGGTGTGTCAGTGGGGTTGGGCTTTGAGGTTTCAGAAGCCCAAGCCAGGCTCAGTCTCACCCTCTTTCTCTTGAGTGCTTGTGGATCAGAGGTGAAACTCTGAAGCTCTCAGCTACTGCTGCAACACCAGGCCTGCTGCCATTCTCCCTGTCATGGTTACCATGGACCCATCCTCTGAAACTGTAAGCAAGGCCCCAGTTAAATGCCTTCTTTTATGGTTGCTGTGTCTCCTCACAGCAATAGAGCAGTGACTAAAACAATCCAAAGTTCTAAGGTGCAGGTGTCTCCATGCCGACCCGGCCAGGGTTTGGATGCAGTGAGCAGCCCCCTTGGGTGTGGAGTCATTCAGAACGGGACTTGGCTTTCTAGGCAATGTTCAACCACTGAGTTACATTTGCAGTCACTTCAGACTTTTTTTTTTTTTTAAGGCAGGGTTTTATGTAGTCTGTTCTGGCCGCAAACTTGCTTCTGGCCTTTGATTCTTGCACCTTCTGCCTCTTAACTCCCCAGTGTTGGGATAGCAGGATTTGAGCTTTGTTTGTTTGTTTCAAGATAGGGTCTCAAGTAGCCCAGACTGCTCTCATGTTGGTCCGTTGGCCCACGGTTTCCCTGCTTTGGCTAATTTGTTCATACGGAACTGCTGACCCATTCTGTCCCTGCCATTAGACTTCCTGATCATGTGTATCGGAGAGACCTTTCTAGACCAGGAGGTGGGTTTCAGCCATCTTTGCAAACCAGGAAGGCTCAGCTTAAAATCTAAGAGGACACTGGATCCGAGAGAGCTGGCTTTTCTGGTAATCCTGTCCGCTGTGCTGCTTCTCTGTCATAGTCTGTGTGACTCCTGGTATCCCTGGCACTTCTCAGAGCTCAGGCGGAAGCAGGCACTTCCCTTTCCACAGGATAGCCTTGACACTGTGTGAGGATACGATGGCCTGTAAGGAGCCTCCAATGGCCACTGAAAGGCTGCAAGTCAGTGTGGGGTGGCCTCTGTGTTCTCTAGCTGGTGGCCCCAGGCTTGCTGAGTCCCCAGCATAGCTGGCCAACACTGTCAGTAACATCTCTCATTTCTTTGACTTTGGAAATGGCTTCCATTACTCCTCCTTATTGCTACTTTCTGTAGACTGGAGAAGTCCATAGATCTGACGCCCTTTCTCTGCCCTCCAGAATGCACAGCTCTGGTGCTAGAGTCCTTGGTTGGGCAGACTTGGGGGAGGTGATGTCTACCTCATACCTCAAGGTCTGTAGGAAACTGCAGCCCACGTTCCTTGAGGAGACACAGGGTGTCAATGCTGACCAGACTTCTTAAGTGTGAGGACTGCCAGGGTGATGGGTGTGCCCTGAACTGTCAAAATGCTACCTGTGCTCATATATACATGTTCTGTTTAGGGAGGGCTGGAGATAAAGGATTAAAAAAGACAAAGGCAATGAGACAGTGCACTGGGTAAGGGTGCTTGTCACTGAGCCCAATTACCCGAGTCTTCAGTTTTCATACAGTAAAAAGAGAGAACTAATTACTAAAAGTTGTCTTTTGACTTCTACATGTTGCCCTCCTCCCAAATAAATAAATAAATGCAACACAAATGTTTAAAAATAGTGCATTTAATACTAATAAGTAAAAATCCCAGCGTGGTGGTGCATGCTGTAATTTCAGCATTTGGGGGACAGAGATGGGGAGATTAGCAGTTTAAGGTCATCCTGGGCTACACAGCAAGTTCAAGGCCAGCCCGGGCTACATGAGACCCTATATAACAAAACAAACAAGTTAAACACCCCACTCCAACATACTAATAAGTACAAAAGGAGAAAAAACAAACCAGGAAAAAAGATCTAAGCAGTTTCATGGGGAGGGATCCCCCTCCATCATTAAATTTTTAAAAAAATTTTTTGTGTGTGTGTGTATTTATGTATGTGTAGGGGAGAGAATGTCTGTAGCCCAGACTGACCTGGAATTCTCAGTCCTCCCACTTAGCTTCCTGAGAGGTGAAATTACAAGCATGTGGACCAAAACAATTGGGGATTTCCAGTTTTTAATAATGAGGCCCCACAAGGCTTCATGGAGCTGATGACAACTGAACACACACAAGGCTTTGGGAGAGTGTGCCGTGGGATGTCAGGAAAAGCATGTTCTGCCAAGGGGGAACAGAAGGCCATGGGATGAGCCCATGTGGCTAGAGTGTGTACTATGTCTCAGTGTTAAAATGCTAATAAGGGGAGAGCACACTTTAACTGCCTAGAAATCTCTGCTGTTCTGACCTTTGGCCTTCTCAACGGTCATTCTGAAGGGAAATTCCTTGTTTATGATACTGAGCGAAGTGTCTGTTCCCGGTGCAGCTGGTGTCCCTGGAACAACAGTGACCTTGTACCCCTGTGTTTCCAGACCATCCATCTTTATCACTAAGCCTTTCAGAGGCCTGTGGGGTGAGTGGACCAGAGTGAGTGTATTCATATGCATTATCCAGATGAGAATGTGGATCCCTGCCAATGCCTGTCCCAGAGCTGAGACTAGAACCCATGTTCTCTGAGGCTGCAGGCTATGGCATCTCCCAGGTCCACCAGCACTGTTCTCTACAGTCTGCAAGAGCTGTTATGACAGGTTTTTTTTTTCCTCACAGTTTGGTGGGTTGAAGCCTAAGATTAAGTTCTGGACAGAGTTATTTTCTTCGGAGCCCTCTGTGGCTTGCATCACCCTGCGGTCTTCCTTCTGTGTTTCTGTTGTAATGTCGCTTTCTTCTTCTCTTTCCTCTTCAGACAAGGTCCTATGCATCCCAGGCTGGCCTCAAGTCTGCATGTAGCCAGAGATGACCTTAAACCCCAATTCTCCTGCTGTCACCTTTCCAGTGCTAAGCCACCACCTGGTGTGTGTGGTGCTGGGAGTTGCACATGGTGGGGGGACTGCAAGTACTCTACCAAGCTATTTCCCAGCCTGCAGTTTCTTATAAGGACAGCACTCATATTGGAATAGAGCCACTTTGGTGACCTCATTTTAACTTAATTACTACTTTGAAGGTCCCAGCTCCAAATATAGCCACATTCTGAGGTACTGATTTGTGGGGGAGCATAGCTGAGCACACAGCAGAGTCCCTCATGTACAGGTTCCCAGGGGACCCATGTCTTATGACTGGTACCACAGTCCCAGAGAGATCCTTTGAGTAAGGTTGAGTAGCTGTCTGACATCCTTCTGCCATCTCAACCCCTGCTTTTAAAAAATTAATTAATTTTTATTTGTTTGTTTATTTTTGGGAGTCAGGGTCTCATGTAGCCCAGCTGCCCCAAATTTCATGGGTGGTTAACTTTGAACTTCAGATCTTCCTGACCCTACTTTCTAAATGCTAGGATTATAGGTGTGCACCACTGCTCCTGGTTCATGGTCTGTAGTGGATCAGGGTCCTCCTCCATGCTAGGCAAGCATGCTCCAACTCAACTATTACGTGTCCGTGGCCCCTCACCTTCTACTTTTGTGTGCAGCTAATTGGGGGCCTGGTCCTGTCGGTGGGGATCTACGCAGAGGTCGAGCGGCAGAAATACAAAACCCTTGAGAGCGCCTTCCTGGCCCCGGCCATCATCCTCATCCTCCTGGGAGTGATCATGTTCATTGTCTCCTTCATCGGAGTGCTGGCATCCCTCCGGGACAACCTGTGCCTTCTCCAGTCGGTAAGTGGCTCTTCCCAACCCTGTAAGGAGTGGTTCTTGGTGTCTGTAAGAAAGCTGAAGAGCCTGTGTCCTCTGCCCTGGCCAGCTCAATTCTTTCCGTCTTTCCCACAATCCAGCTGCCCCAGAGCATTTCCTGAATCAGTCATTGGAGCCCAGTAGTCCAGGTCTGCCCCAGCTACTTCACATCAGCATGTACATCTGACTTGAAAACTGCTGTTACAGCCATGTTGTGATCTTTGTACTCCTGGTTGTCACAGGAGAAATGACAGTCAGCTGAGAGCCAGCCAAGCCAGGGTGGGGGCGAGGGCATGATGAATCATCATCGGCTCTGGCAGCCAGCAAACCCATGAGGGCCAGGGATCCTCACAGCACCACCGAGCAGGGTTGGACAGTCTGTTCTGTAACCTCCTGCCACCATCATCTTCAGGCTCAAAAAGCCTATATTGCTTTTGAGCCCAGAGCATCTTTCTTGGAGACTCTGGCCAGCGTCCCATTATACCTGGCTCAGATCACAACCGTCAGGTGGATGGTTGTACTCAATACAACCTCTGTCTATAGCTGAGGGACGATACCCCAATGCTGGAGACACTGATTGCGAAGGCCCACTTCCTCTGATGCACGTGTTTTCCCTTCACTACCCCTTCTGAGGGGATAGCTTTATGTCACACACAAGCAGGGTCTCGGTACTGCCCAAGGCTGGAAGTTGCTAGAATCAATTTAGACAGATAAGGGAATGGGGTGTGTATCCTCCAAACTTCAGGTACTTCTTCTATTCCTGGCTGACTAGGAAGCCACTTCTGAGCTGTTTTGTTGGGGGTATTCAGGGACTGGAAGTGCTGTCCAGGCCTGCTCCCTCTGGCTGTATTAGAGGGAGGGAGACCACTCCTGAATTGGGAGAAGACCCTGCTGTTTATCTAGATCCCACTGAGGACCCCTGGGACAAACATGAGGAGCAGCTATGTGTTCTTTAGAAGGGGCAGCGATGCCCAGTCAGGAGGGATACCACCTTATGGTTGATCTCAGTGCAGGTGAGGAGCTCCTTGAGCCTTCCCTCAAATCCACAGCTGAATCTCTGTATCTTGTTTTGCAGTTTATGTATATCCTGGGAATCTGCCTCATAATGGAGCTTATCGGCGGTATAGTGGCTTTGATCTTCCGGAACCAGGTAGACTCGTGGTCCATGAAGCAGCTCTGTGTCATGAAAGGGGCTGGGTGGGCAGAGACAGGAGGGACCACTGGGCAGGCCAGCAGAACAGGGTAGATTGGAGTCTGTTTGGCTGGTGGGGTAAGATGTGGGGAGAAGATGGAAGGCAAGGTTGGATGGCTGGCTTGGGGCATATGTAGGTCCTCAGAGGCCATGGGTTAGGTGCCCTGGTGACCTTGAAAAGCTGTGAGCTGCTAGAGAGCTCTGTGTAGGGAAGGAGTTGACTCACATCTGTCTCACTAGCTGCCTAGTGGAGAACAGTCAGTAGGAGGTAATGGTGGGATTTGATGTGTGTTGTGGACCATTGTCCTGCACATAGGATTGAGAGGGACAGGTTGAGTGAGTGACACCCAAGACCCAGCAGTGTCTGCAGAATGAGGACCTCATGGATCCGCACGAGCCTCATAGCTCCAGGTCCCCAGCGCCTTCACCACTGTCCGCACTCGGGCCTCGTACTAGCTGTGAGGCCTTGGTCTGGTCACGTGCCTCCTCTGATCCTAAACACTCACAAAGTTCAAGGTGAAGATGGAATGAAAGGGTGAATGTGATGGAAAGGACGTGGTTCAGGCATGTACTAGAGCAGTGGTTCTCAACTTTGCCAATGATGTGACCCTTTAATACAGTTCCTCATGGTGTGGGGACCCCCAACCATAAAATTACTTTTTGCTGCTACTTCATAACTGTAATTTTGCTACTGTTATGAATTTGTAATGTAAGTATATTGGAGGATAGAGGTTTGTTAAAGAGGTGGAAACCCGTAGGTTAAGTACTACTGTACTAGACCTTCCTCAGCATTATTTGTTCAGGATCCCATCAGCGATAGTATAGGGCTGCCTTCTGACTCAGGGCATTGTCTTTTTCTCTGGGATGCTGGGATGGAACCCTGGGCCTTGCCCATGCTGGGCAAGTGCTCTGCCACTGAGCTACACACCCAGCTCTGCCTTTGCTCCCATAATTTTCCTCCTCTGTCTCCTTCCTCCTTAGGTGGTGTTATGAGTTAGAACTTAAGTAAGGACTGTTTGAAGAGATCTAGGTCTTCCATCTCCTTCCCTGACCTTACCCCACTGGTCCCAGACAGCTTGGTCTGTGACCTTCCAGGAACTGTTAAGACAGTGTGCCTCAGCAGGAGACAGGCAGGTGGATCTCTGTGAGTTCAAGGTCAGTCTGGTCTACATAGCCAGTTCCAGGACAGCCAGGGCTACGTAGAGCTGTGTCTCAGAGCAGCAAGACCGTGCCTCAAGGCTGCAGCTGAATCACATAATTTGTCAGAAGTTGATCCCAAGTCACCGACTGTTGTCTGAAACCCTCAAAGAACACCGTATCTGATCCTTACTCCATCTTGCACTGGCATGGTGGTGCTCTATTGCAGGAGAGAACATGAATAATGAGCCCCAACCCTGAGCAAGTCTAACCTACCTAGGACCACAGGGTCTGCTTCCTTAAGGGTGAGCTCCAACGTGTTGCAAGGGAGAGAGCCAGTTTCCATTGTATTGATGGAGAGTCAGCAATGCCCAATGGGGGTTAAAAAAATAAACAAACAAAACAAACCCTTCTCAGAACAGCAGGACTCCTTTGTGTGAGTGCTTGCATGCAGATGTGCATGCGTGTGTCTGTGCATATAGTTTGTTTTCTGAGACAGGGCCCCTGTAGTCTGGGGGCCTCAAACTAGCTATGTAGCTAGGATGACTTTGAGTCCACTGCCTGTATCTTCCAAATTCTGGGATTACAAATGTGTGCCACCACTTTCCAGTGCCCTTAGTTGGTTTTTGTTTTGTTTTTTCCTCTCTGCTTTTCCAGCCATCATCTCTGAGCTGGCAGGAATGGGGTACTGATTCGTTTCCCAGCAGTCGAATAAAGAGAGGTATTTATTACAGTTGTATAGAACGATGCCTTTGTGTGTGATCAGCCAGGCTGTCAGTGGGTCGGTGGCCTTGCAGGGGTCTGGGTTAGCAGTTTCCTGGCTGAGGCCCAGGGCCAGCTCATGGTCAGCACCATTGTGATTAACAAACCTGTCCCTACCGAGTGAGCCAATCCTGGTTCCAGCATGCCTCTCCAAGGCTGTTAGATAATTTATTTCCCAGAGCTTAGTGGGCCAGCCGGGGTCATGACATCACTTCCTTCTCTTAAATGAGAAGGCTGAGATGAGAGAAGGCCACAGCCTTGAGAGCCTCTTGGGACCTTCAGTCCTCACAACTTGGGAAGGCAGGGCCTGCGTCAGGAATGACTTTCCTGTTATCCCCACACCCTATTGGCTCCATGGCCCACGAAATATGTACTTCATATGTGAGGGAATTCAAGGTTATCCCTCAACTACTTACTACGTTTGAGGCTATCTCAGTTACCTGAAACCCTGTCTCAGAACCAAGCAAAACATGCCAAAGGCCAGGTGTGGTTTTATTCCAAGACCCAGGAAGTAGAGGCAGGTGGAGCTCTGTGAGTTCGAGGGCAGCCTTGGCTTATGTGAGTTCTAAAACAGTCAGGGCTATGTAGAGAGACCCTGTCTCAAAAGAACAAAAGAAAGAACAACATTCCCCTCCTGCCCCCCACAAAGCCATTGTAAAAGATGTGTTTAGGAGAAAGTGGCCATAGCTTCCAGCACCTCTTCCAGGGCTCCACCCTCTAGGACCTTCTATAGGCTCAGTTCTCCAAACTGTCCCATTGAGGCATTGTGGATACTACTGTGGGCATGACTGCTCCTAAGCGGATGGGGAGCCTCTCTGAAGATTCTTCAGCATTCTCTTGTGGGTTTGCCGCAGGACTCTCTGGAATGACCTTACCAGGTGAAGATGGCTCAGAACTGATCTCAGTGGCCTCCCAAAATGGGGAAGATGACCACTTGACCCTCTGTGAAGAACAGAGCTTATAGATTTTTTGTTTTGTTTTGGGGTTTTGTTGTTGTTGATGATTTTTTTTTGTTTGGAGTTTTTTTGGACTTCCTTGGAGAATAAGGCCATGAACAAGGAACCAAGAACAAAAGAAAACAAACATATAAAATAGTGACATATGCCTGTAATCCCAGGACTGGGGAGACTAAGGCAGGAACATAGCTGAGGGTTTGAGGCCAGCCTGAGCTATATAGTGAATACTAGATTAGCAACAGGTATATAGCGAGACCCTGTCTCAAAAAAATTTCATAATATGTTCATCATAACACTTAAAATTGTTAGGATACACCAGGTGTGGTGGTGTACACCTATGCTCCCAGAAATTGAGAGGCTGAGGCAGGAGGATTACAACTTTGAGGTCCATGTAGCTTACATAGGAAGTCCCCACTTTAAGAATTTTAAAAGAAAGACCTGAAGCTGGGCATGTGGTGCACACCTTTAATTCCAGCACTTGGAAGGCAGAGGCAAGCAGATCTCGGAGTTCAAGGCCACACTGGTCTACAGAGTGAGTGAGTTCTAGGACAGCCATGGGTGCATGGAGAAACCTTGTTTGGGGGAAAAAAAAAACTAGAGAGATTTCTGGAAGTTGAGGAGTGCAATACATTGGTTTGTTCTCTCCTTTATATTTTTTCTCTAGATCTCAAATTTTTCTTTTTTCTGATGGTGCCGGGGAATGCCACATGAAGCAACAAAACCAGCAACAATAACAAAAACAAACCACCATGTGTACCCCTTCCATCACTAATGTGATTTTTGTAAGACAAGAGCCAGGCCAGTGCTGAGCATGGCGAAGGGGAAGCTACTGGGTGGAGAAGGGTCAGTGAGGAGGAGGGATTAGGGAGAAGAGAGCACCCAAGAGAACTGCTTGGGATTTTTTTAGTAATTGTAGAACAAGCTCAGTGTCCAGCACCATGGACTGCCTGTTAAGTTTGCCCTGTGGTGACAACCGAGAATCTAGTCACCAGACCAGGCTCTCGGGGAGACATGGCCAAGGCCAGTTAGTGAAATGCTTGTATGTGAGAAGATACTGTGTCCCTGAGTTAAGTGAGGCAGCCACATGCATGGAGACCCAGCAATCGGGACCCAGTGTCTCCCCAGTCTGTGCATATCTGTGGTGTGTGCTGGGGCGTCAAGTGGGGGCCATGTGTGCCTTGATCCTGAGCACGGGCGTGGGGCTTGGTGACCCCACAACCTGAGCTGTGTTCTCCATACTTATTGTTGTCCTAGCTTGCTCCAGGTTTCATCATGAGGGCATCAGGGATGTCGGAGGTGGTAAAACTGCACGGAAACACTGGAGGGTCTTGGGCTGTAGCTGGTAGGTCTGTGCCACTCTCCCAAGCCTCTGCCACCTCTCCCAGCAGAGCAAGGTGACTGCAGGATGCTTTTTGTCTTTATCAGAGGATGCCTTGGTCATTCCTGACGCCAGGCTGAAGATTGGCAGGCAATACCACCTTGCTTATCTTACCCTGGTATAGCATTACTAGCCAGCACTTAGGATGTCTTGAAATCAGGGGCAGGAGAAAGCTGGTATACATCTCCCTGCCACACCCCAACACAGCAGCCTGAGGTCTCAGGAGTGACAGGAACTTTGGGTAGCCTGCAGGGGTCCAGAGCAGTTCTATCCACAGAGGGGCTAGATCCTGGAGCAGCCAGCCTGAGAAATAGATACCACATGCCCCATTCACTGAAAATAGTCCAAGACTTCGCTGGGGTGAGGCAGAGGGATCTGAGGCTAGAGCTCCAGATCTAAAGGAAAATTGGAAAATTCTGGAGAGGCTAGGTCTACATGGCTTTATCTGGGGGCTTAGCACAATCGAAAGTCACGTGGCCTTTGATGTTTGCTTGCTCTGGGTTGTGCGCCCCTCTGTGGCCTGTGCCGGCACTAGTAAAGGGCTGCTGGCTGGCTGAAGTTGCTCCTGTTGGTGTGACCTGGTTGAGAGCTGGGTGTGGTGACTGGCCTTTGGGAGCAGCTGCTTTGGCTGTTCCCTCCCTCTTCTGTGCCCTGTCCCCAGCAGGGCATGGCCTCTGACTGACTCCAACTCCCTTGAATGGTGCACGATCAGTTCTCTGAACCCTAGCAAGTGCTTTGTACTCCAGAAACTGCACAACCAGAGTGCATGATGGGAATTTGTTATTCCTCCTACCTCTCTTCAGTGGCCGCAGCCCAGGGGCCACCTCAGTGTCCTGTTCATGTTCCCAGGAAACACACCACACACACACACACACAATGTCACGAGCAGTACAGGTTTGCAACAGCCAGAACAACTCCAAGAACCATCTCGTGAGCCGATTGGGCCCAGGGCCATCTGCTCCCAGTGTCTGGTTAGGGAGGCTCCATGCAGGACCTCCCCAACAGGGCTAATGCAGCTTACTAGATGGAAATAGGGTCCTCCTATAGGTATATGGGTCTGTTGGTCTGTCTTGGTGGGGCCAACACATACCATAATAGCTAGACCTTGCAGGAGTAGGAGGGAGGGAGGAAGAGAGGGAGAGAGAAAAGGAGAGAGAGGACCCCACTTGCCTACCCTGGCCACTCTGCCTCCTGCCTTCATCCATCCCTGAGGGAAGAGACTCTTGGAGAGCTAAGAAGGCTGAGGTAGGAAAGGAAGACCATAGTGAGTTTCCGGTGCCTGGAGAGCTGAATGAAACCGCTCACGTCATGTTTCTATCCCCCTGGCCTAGGCAAGCCCCTAACCCTGGTGTCACCCACATGCCTAGCTCAACCAGCGAAGCCTCGCAGTGTGTCATTCAAGGCTCTGAGCTCATTCCCTTGCCCCCTTGGGTGACAGACAGACCCCACCCTGGTGTCCTGTTTCTTATTCATCCCCACTCCACCCCAGCCATCTGGCCTGTCACTGCATCCAGAGGAACAGGCAGGCAAGGTTGGATGGGGAGCTCAAGCTAAGAGCTGGCTGGTCCTGCCTATGAAATATGACTGACAGGCTCTGGGGTCCAGTGCCAGACCCATGAAGGGCTGTGTGCTGGTGACCTCAGAGACTCTCCTAGAAGCTTGTGACTTCTCTTTACTCTTGGGGTCCATGCTGCTGCTGGTCATCATGAGATGGGGGTGGGGTCCTCCAGGCCCCTAAGTCAGGCTCTGCCCTCACCTCACTCTGAGGAGTGTGGGTCTCGGAAAGAGGCAGCCACATCTGAGTCGAGGCTTTTTAGCTTGTAATGTGGAATGTGTCAGGCTGGAGGTCTGGCATGTTGGTCAGCTGGGGGACTTTGGACAAAGCATATTGGTCTCAGGGCTGCAGGTGTCTCGGGTAAGCCCCAGGGTGTTCACTGCTCTGGCAGGAGGTCCTTTGGGCAAGCAGTGGGCCTTAGCATGCCTGGGGACTGAGGTTTCCCCTGTGACAGTATGAAGTGACACCCTGAGGGATCTGCTTCCCACATGGCAGAGATGTCTGTGGTACCAGGACCTACCATACGACTAGTGGGCATGAGCACTTTCGGGGCTTCAAACCCCTGAGATCCCCAGAAGGCTGACTGTATTTGCCTCCCATTTTGTGGATGAGAGGAGGAGACATTGGAGATTTAATGAAGTACCTAGGGTCTGGTGGCAGCAGAGACTGTGCCCTTGACTATAACACTCAATGGCCCCTCTTAGCTTAGTCTCTAATGCTTAGATCTGGAGGTCCCCAGGGTTGGTTCACCAATGCGAAACTAAGCCCTAACAGAGCCTGGATGCTGCCCCTGCTATCCCAGTGTACCTCATGCTACCTCCTCCAGGAATTGTCTAGCTCCTTTGTCCTGTTTCAGAGCCAAGAATGTCCCTTTGTCCCCAGACTCTGTTGGTACTCTGCCTCTGCTCTGAAAGCTTCGATTGTCATAACAAGCCTGTGGCTGGGCTGCCCACTCTCCTGCCCCGGCCATGCCCGCTTTGGGGCCTTTGTATTCCAGGGATCTCAGCACAACAGCCGCCTGTTGCTCCCAAGAGCCCAGCATGACTGGGAGAGGGTGGCATTCCAGTGCTCTTCCGGGTAGAGACTGGCCATGCCCAAATCAGGGGGATACTGAGGGTCAGAGCTCCAAGTGATGAAGAGAGGCCCATGTAGGGCATCAGGGGACCTTGGTTCCAGTCTTGACCAACCTGCTCTGTGACCCAGGGCAAAGTCTGTCCTCTCTCTATTTCCCCATGGTCCTCTTCCTGTGGGGTCTGTTTCTTTCTTTATAATGCAAGAGGTTGGGTGATAAGACTGGGGAAGGGGCTGGATGGCCAAAGGAAAATTCTAGCTCATACTGCTGCAGGGCAAGGGAGAGAGTATGTGCCAGAAATCGAGAGGGTTGAGGCCCAACTCCAGGATGCTGCTTGCTGCTACAGAGCTGGAACCTGGCCAATTGACCTCTCAGGGCGTGGGCTGGGAAGTCTCAGGTGTTCAGGGTGGGAAGTGGAGGAGACCTTTCTGCTCAGGTAGATGGGAACTATTGGGCTCATCTCTGTGATAGCCTGGCCTTCTAGAGTAATTCGGGGCTAGCCTCTGACCTGTGATCCTTTCTCTTGGCAATTTCTCCCTCTGTATAGACCATTGACTTTCTGAATGACAACATTCGGAGAGGAATTGAGAATTACTACGACGATCTCGACTTCAAGAACATCATGGACTTTGTTCAGAAGAAGGTGACTGGATGGTGGAGTGCGGGTGGGGCTGAGGAGCAGAGGGATGCCTCCAGGACCCTTGCCCTGGGTTCAAGCCTCTGTTCCAAAGTGTAGGGTGAAGGACCAGGTGACCTGTCCATTCCCAATGCATGTGGCTGGCCTGCAAATGGCCCTTCAAACATGGGGAAACAACTCACAAGGCCAGATATCTCTCTGGCCACCCTGGGTGACAAAGGTCTCTTTCTTTTGGAATTGGCTGGCCTTCCCCTAGTGTCCAGCCTCCTGGACCCAGTCCCCGAGTGTGGAGAGCTCACTTTAGCAAAGATGGGGAGAAAACTGTCTCCTAATTCCAGCTACCTCCACTGGACATTGGACAAGACCCCTGCCTTCTCTCTGACGCATCTTTGAATGTGGAGATAATTGTGTGTCCCTGGGTACCTGTCCCTCTCCCCAAGGCCCAGCCCAGTATGTGGGTGCAGCAGTCACAGCTGCAGAGGGCTGCCCTTTCCCTGGGGCTTGCCTGCCTCCCCCTTAGTCTCCAGGCTCTGGTTTCTTGTCTACACTGTGGGGCCGATTCTGGTCTCTCCCCTTGCTGTGTCTGAGACTCCCTTGGCTTCCTTCTGACATTCTTGGAGCAGAGCCAGCATGGTGGGGGTCACCCTCATTCACTAGATGAGGACAACACTGATGGTGGAGGGCCACCCCCTGCCCCTCGAGCCTGGCAGTTGGGTATGCCTCGTCCCCTGTTCCAGCCTTCAGTGGAGGCCAGCTTCACCACACCCCAGGCCTTTGGCTCTATGCTTCTCTGTAGAAGAAACAGGTGCAGCTCCTGGGAGATTTTTTTTTTTGTGTGTGTGTGTGTGTGTGCCAACAACGTGCCTGCCAGCCCAGGCTGGGAGAGCCGAGTCACACTCCTGGGTAGATGCTTTTGTTGGAACCAGCCATTAGCTAGCTCGGGGATTTAATTTCTCCTCCGGCAGGGGTAGGAGGTGACTAATGCTCACTGGGCCTTGTGCAGGATGCTTCCTGTGGAGCCTCTCTTACAGTTGCAGCTCAGCCAAGCGAAGCTCGCATTGCTTTTTGGCAGATAAGCATCTGAGGTCCAGAGAGGCTGACCGCCTTGCCTGTGGTCACACAGCTGGAGTTGTGATGAGAGGATTTGAATGTGCATCCGTCTGGCAGCAGACCAGATGCCCCTTGTACAACACTGCAGATAGATAGGCATTTGTGGATCCCACGGCCTGGTGGCCGGCAGGCACTGTGGAGACTTGAGAGGTGCCCAGATTGTGTGGACCAGTCCCTCCTGCCACACGATCTTTCAGCCCCCCACCCTGGAACACAGCCCCAGACCCTTGTTTTCTCTGGCTTATGGGTCTTTTCAGACATGGCTGCTGTTCCCTGGACATCATCCCTTTGCTCACTGGCCTTTCCACCTGCTACTGAAATGCAGTCTTGTTTCAGCATAGGGCCTTTGCACATACATGTTGACTGCCTTTTCCTTGTTCATGTTTCAGATGAAATGTCCTGTTCTTTTTTTTTTTTTTTTTTGGTTTTTCGAGACAGGGTTTCTCTGTTTTAACAGCTCTGGCTGTCCTGGACTCACTTTGTAGACCAGGCTGGCCTCGAACTCGCAAAGATCCGCCTGCCTCTGCCTCCCAAGTGCTGGGATTAAAGGCGTGCGCCACCACGGCCCGGCGAAATGTCCTGTTCTTTAAACAGCCTTTCCTATCTTCCCAACATAAAGCTACCCTACCTCCCCCTACTTCCCTATGCCCAGGTATATTATTCCCCTCCCCCAGGGGGTTTTGGTATAGTTTAGGTTTTTTTCTGGGAGGGTGGGGCTGTCTTACACTGTAGCCCAGGCTGTACTAGAACTCATTGTACAGTCTAAGTTAACTTCAAACTTGTAGAATTCCTCCTGCTGGGTTCTAGGCATACCTGCATGCTTGGCTGTGGTTCTTGTCACCTAGCCAGTCCTCTGTCTCCATAAGTGATTTTACTTTGTCTGTGCAGAGCCCAGGGTGTCTCTCCCGGCTAGTCCCTCTGAAGAACTGCTCTCTGTCCTGTGCCCCCCACCTAGGAGCTGGCCTGGTGCAGGGAGGAGAGGTGGGAGGGGGAAGCTGAGGGGAGAGCCTGTGGTGTAGGTATTCAGGTCTCCGAGGTCAGGATAAAGCAGGGCTTCCGCAAGAGCTAGCCTCTGAGGCTGTCTTCTCCAGCCAGACCCCTGCCTCAGGGACTTAAAGAGGTAGGAGAAGCTGCAGACAAGTTGCCAGGGACGGACTTCCCTTCCAGTGTCTAGTAGTCACTTGGTGTCTAAATGAAGTAGTCAAGCCTTACCACACAAGCCTCTCCTCTGCTTTCATGAGGCCCTGGTACTCCCACCCCAACCCTGGTACTCCCACCCCAACCCTGGGACTCCCACCCCAACCCTGGTACTTCCACCCCAACCCTGGTACTCCCACAACCCTCCCCCCAACACCTCACCAGCGTTCTCTCTTAGCTAGTGCTTCCTGCCATCTGACCCTGGCCTTGGCAATGACCACAGCTCTTTCCTTGTGCTTCCCTCCCCAGTTCAAATGCTGTGGTGGGGAGGACTACAGAGACTGGAGCAAAAATCAGTACCACGACTGCAGCGCCCCAGGGCCCCTGGCCTGTGGGGTGCCCTACACCTGCTGCATCAGGAACACGGTAACTACTGGGTGTGGGAGTCCCCTGGCTGGCCAAACACTACTCTTGCTCTGCCCAAGTGGAGCAGGTGGTGGGAGTGGGCAGGGGGTGTCACCAGTGTCTGTGCTTCCCTTAGCCCCAGGGCTCTGGCAAAGGGGAGCTGTGTGGGCAGCTTCCTCTGTGAGTGTGTCAGTCAGTGAACATCATTTCAGCACGTGCGTGTGTGGACCTGGCCCAGGCTTTTTGCTTGTAGTTACTCAGCCTTACAACAGCCTCGAGGAGGCCAAGGTACCATTGCTTTACCCACTCTGGAAGACTTGCCCAAGGTTGGCAGGGCTATGTCCACCAACAGAGGGCCAGAGTGCTCAGCAGGGGCAGCCAGCTCCACCATGTAGCAACAGAGCTGGAGCCAGAGCTGTGGCCAGAAGGGATGTGGTGATGTAAATACCAGCCTCCACTTTCCCCAGCAGGAGCCTCTCAGCTGTTACTGCCTCAGTCATCTGGGATGCTGAGCTGTGTGTCCACTGCTTGTCAGCCCTGATTGTGTGATGAGTATGTCAAGAACTGTCCAGTTTCTGGACTGGAGCAGAGAAGAAAAGTCTGCCAGTTACTTCCCCTAACCCGCACACACACACCCACCCACACCCACACACCCACACACCCACACACCCACACACACACACACACACACACACACACCCCCCCCCCCCCCCCCCCCCCAAGACTCTTGTTGACATTTTCAACAGCTGTGCCTACCACCCCAGCCTGTAACCATGGAAATGGAGTGGCAGTGGGTGGGGCCTCACCCAGAGTCTGGAACAGTGCCAAGTGAACTTGCCCTGTGAAAGCTGGGGCTACTCTGCAGCTTGCCTGCCTCATCACAGGCGCCAGTGACTCTGGCCCAGCACACCCTCACTTACATATGAGGGACCAAGCTGGATCCAGGCTGGACCTTAGGATTCTGCCTCCTCCCTTATGGCTGAAGATGCTACCAAGTAGGGGGCAGACAGTGATGGGAAGTGTCTTGGGGCCTACTTGGGAAGGAACTTGATGGGAGAGAGCCCAGCCTTAGGGTCCCCAGGTATAAAGGAGAACGGCCCTTTCTTCAGGAACTTCTGTGACTCCTTGGTGGCAAAGACGGCTTTGAAGGGGCAGAAAAGCGTAGCCAGTGGCCTAGCCTTGCCCTCAGGTAAACCACAGCTGGCAGGGGCCCAGCTGTGGTATGAGCGGTTCCTTTCTGAGAGCCAGCACAATGGGAAGAGCTTGACTCAGCAAGAGGCTGCCACACGGGTGCTTCCAGCTAAGGTTTTAGACTGCTGCTGGTGGAGGGGTGATTCCCCACAAGAACCCCCAGGGAGGAGGGCCCACCCCCAGTTCCCCACTGGGCATTGCTTGGAAGTGGTCACTGAGATACTGAGATACAGGCTGGAGCCTGCTGTTGGAGGTAGGAAATCTCAGCTCTGTCCGAATCACACTGGATACCCACCCCAGGCTCGTGCATCTGTGAAAGGCGAGTCCTTCAGATTGCAGCCTGTAGAATCGTGGCTGATGTGTTTCTGTTTCAGACAGATGTCATCAATACCATGTGTGGCTACAAAACAATCGACAAGGAGGTAACAGATTGGAAACCCTTTGTCCCCAGAAATGGTGCTCCTCTGGTCCCACTACCTAGTTGATGGAGGGTTTCTAGCGAGGGGTGGAGGGAGGGAGCTCCTGCCTACACAGATTTCTCAGCTCTCCCTGGCTGTCAGTCACAGAAAGGCCCAGGGAGCCAAGGGAGGCCATCTGTCCAGGTTTTCTGAGTTCCTACTCCAGGGAGGCTTATTTGTGTGAGGCACCATGCCCTTCCAGGGGCCCCCACATACTCCCTGCCCAGCCCTGCAGTTTGTTGTCAGATCACACACTGGTGCTACTTGCCTGGAACCCAGGAATCACTGAGAAGAGAAAGTCTTTCTTGGGTGCCCCCCTGCATCAGCTTTCTGGGCAAGTCCTCAGGAAGTTGGGGTGGTGGGTCCTCTATGTAGCCCCAGCTGACCTGGAACTTGCTATGTAGACTGACTAGGCTGGCCTCAAACTCACAGAGATTCTCCTGCCTCTGCCTCCTGATGGAGCACTAGGATTAAAGGTGTTCACCACCATGCCCAGTCTTTTTTCTTTCTTTCTTTCTTCTCTTAATAACCCACTGGATCCAACTAGTTCTGCCCATATATGCATGAGGGTGGGGCCATCCACTGGAACACAGGCAGCCTGCCAGTACCCACACCCCAAAATGATGTTGTTTTTAATAATTCTCTGCATAAGACAAAGTTTCATGGTGAGGGATCTTCCACTTGTGGGAAAAAAAATCTGATATAGTAATTCTAGAAGCTTCACTATACACTAAAACCACATAGTTCCCCCCCCCACACACATACCTGGAGTTGACTTTTGGCTTGGGTAATAGTGTGCAGCTCTGGGTAGCATCCAGGAGGCACGTGGACATAGTCTGCCATGTCCCAGTCCCCAGCAGTTCTCACCACCAAAGTGCTACCAGTGTCCCCAGTGCTGTCTCAGGAGAAGTACTAGAGAACCCAGGGCTACCTTCCCAGGCTGACCCCCTCCGTCCCTCACAGCGCCTGAGTGCTCAGAATGTCATTCACGTGCGGGGCTGCACCAACGCCGTGTTGATATGGTTCATGGACAACTACGCCATCATGGCGGGTCTCTTACTGGGCATCCTGCTTCCTCAGGTGGGTAGTCTGTGGGTGTGGATGAAGGTGGAAGTTCAGAGCCCCTGCGAGGGGGGGGGTCTGGAAAGAGAGGCAAATAGAATAGCCTCAGTTTCTCTCTCTGCACTGTCTCTGCCTTCAGTCTGTCGGTGAAGTAGCAGTGATTACCACATCCACTTAAAAGTGGAAACTGAGGCTTCCCAGGGTTCCCTGGATAAGGTGTGGCACAGCCAGGATGGAGACAGAAGGCCCATAACAGAGGGGTGTGCTACTGCACAGGGGCAGGAAGTCTCCATGATTCTGGGAAGGGTAAATTAAGTCCAGCCTGGGGCTGCCCGAGTAGTGGGTGCTGGGATGCCTCCATTTCCCCAGCCACCCAGTATCTGCCACCCAGGGAGCTGCCAGGGAGGGATGCCCATGTGCTAGCAGGCTCTCACCGTCTCTCTCTGTCCTCAGTTTCTCGGTGTGCTACTGACACTACTATACATCACCCGTGTGGAGGACATTATCTTGGAGCACTCTGTCACTGATGGGCTGCTGGGACCTGGTGCCAAGTCCAGCATGGACACAGCAGGCACTGGGTGCTGTCTGTGCTATCCCAATTAGGACCTGGCCTGGCACGGCAGCCCCAGCAGGACTGTACTGCACAGCGCATCCCAGTCTACACAAGCTGGACAGGACCAGGGTTTATGTGCCTGTGTAGACTGTCTGTTGGCCACACCTCCCAGGGGAAGGCTGAGCCCTGCGGGACCCCCTGGGAACAGGGATGGCCCAGAGAAGGAAGCTCAGGGCTCAGGATGGGCTCCTCCTATTTCTGGCAGTGCCTTGGCCAGTGGTCATTATGCCCCTTCAAGGGCAGTTTTGCAGTGATTTTTAAGGAGAGAAGACAGTGTGTCTGTTTCATGGGGCAGGAAGTGCTGGGTGACATCCTGGTAACACTGCTCCAGATGTGAGGTTGGACCATGTCTCAAATTCTCAGGTGCCTTGAGTTCTTTGTAAGGCTCCTGCCTCACCCTCCCTTTTTCTACGTGGTTTTTATAACATTTATGTTTTGTATACAATTAACAAGAGTTTCTGGCCTCAACTCAAAACTAGCCACCCTCCCACCCCCCGACCCAGTCCGTTCATCCCTTGGAGTCTGCTCATTAATTGAACAATAAAGATGTGACTTTTGGGGTGGTCTTTCATTTGTGTTGTTTGGACGTCTCTTGTCGGTGCAGAGGTTGAAGGAGCGTAGATTTGTATAGTTTGGGACACTGAGTCCAGGGAGGCAGAAAGGACAGCATCTGTATTTTACACACTAAGAAAAACTGAGGCTGAATGGTAAGATATAAGGCTCCACTGGCAGAGAAATGGTTACAAGGAGAAGTACCTGAACTCAAGGCTCTGGAAGGAGCGCGGTGTCCACAAGTCTGCCCGTTACAGAAAGTAACCAAGGAAGGGATCTGCAGGTTGTAGTCAGGGACTCATGGCAAGCAAAGCTTAGTGCTGGTCGCCCCCTGGTGGGGATGGCAGCCCTTGCAGGAACAGTCGACCCAAGTGTGTGTATCACCACTTGAGTTCTAGGTTTTCTGTGAGCTTCTTAGGGCAATAAAAATAAAACAAGACTCTTAAACCCACCTAACTTTGGGGTAGGAAATTCCCCTCACACAGGGAAGCTTGGGTATGATATGAGGAAGGGTGGGGGCGGGGCCTTAGAAAGAGCACCGTGACAGTGAATAAATCACAGATTGAGGCCAGTTGAGCCCAGCCCTAAGCATTTAGCATAAATGGTAACTCTATTAATACTTACAGCTGTTTGTAGTCATTCCTGTTATCTCAGTTTTTGTTGATAGGGAAACAGGTTGGGTAACTTGCTGAGGCACGGGACTGCATACGCAGAAGCTCTGCTAGGACTATGTGTGGATAGACTCTCCTAGGAGTGCAAAGTGAGGCATGGCCAGGGCTGCTGCTCCCACGCTCCCTATGGATGCTTCTGCCTGTCCACTTTGGTTGTTGAGATAGGGCCTCGTGTGGTCCAGGCTGGCCTCAACTCATCCTCATGTAGCCGAGGATGATCTTAAACTTCAGATCCTCGTGCTTCATCCACATGAATGCTGGGATTGCAGGCGTGCGCCATCACACCTTGTATCCTTGGCCCCACTGAACCCCTTTGAGCTGGGCACAGGGCTGAGTGGTGAGCCTTCTGGCTCTGGGTTTAGCTCTTCTCAGAATTCTTCTGTGTCCAGAGGAGAGGGCAGAAACCTGTGGCACCGAAACATGGCTGGGACACTTGGAGAGGGCTTGGGAAAACTCTGAGCCTGCTTATAAAGGCCTACTACGTCACAGTCTGGAACCTAATGGCTCCTTGTCATTCCCACCACCAGGGCTGGAGGTTGGTGCCCACCCAGGCCTGAGTCCTGTGTGCTGTCTGACCTCCAAACCTGTCTCTTGCCTCTCAAGAAAAAAACACACGGAGAGGGCTTTGCCAGTCAGTCTTGGGACTCCCTGCTATGCTACATTGCTGTGACCTGATGACATCTTCTTGCCACCTTGTCTCCCAAGGATAAAGAGTAACCTTCAAGACTAGTTCCTTCCTCACCCACATGAACTTTTGAGGATTTTTGATACAAGAAAAATATGTTCAGGGATGCTGACCTCCTGTGAAAATTCAAAAAGCTGTTCAGGAAACTTCCTTTTGAAGTATACACAACACAAGTATATACTGATTTGCTGGGCATGGGGGAATTCATGGCTGTAATCCATCACCCTCCCCCCGACCCAGTCCGTTCATCCCTTGGAGTCTGCTCATTAATCAAACAATAAAGATGTGACTTTTGGGGCGGTCTTTCATTTGTGTTGTTTGGACGTCTCTTGTCGGTGCAGAGGTTGAAGAAGCGTAGATTTGTATACCTTGGGACACTGAGTCCAGGGAGGCAGAAAGGACATCTGATGACCCCTTGTCATTCCCACCACCAGGGCTGGAGGTTGGTGCCCACCCAGGCCTGAGTCCTGTGTGCTGTCTGACCTCCAAACCTGTCTCTTGCCTCTCAAGAGGCTGAGGCGGGAGGATTATGAGTTCAAAACGAAACACCTATGTAGTATTGTCCTGTGTCCCTGCCCTCTCCTTGGCCTTCCCTTCTGTGGGTTAGAGAGAAGCTCTCTTTTTCCCCTTTGGAAATCTTTTTTCAACATTTATTTATTTCTTCAAGTTACACCTCAATCATAGCCCCCTCCCTCCTCCCCTTCTCTCTCTTATCCTCTCTTTTTTAAGGTGTATCCTTCCCCCCCCAATATCTCACCCTTTTAGTCTAGTAAAAGGCTTTTTATAATAATAAATACAATACAAAACAATAAGAACAATTAGGCAACAATTATGAACATTATAAGGTATAACATACTTTCCCAATGTCCAGTCCATATGTATTTGGCAACTAATAATAATATTCTATTATCTATCTATCTCAATGAGTTTAAAGTTCTATACCTAACTCAGTTTCTATCCTAATTTGTATTACCAACTTAAGAAAACACCTTCTTAGACCGAGAACATCCTTTTAATTCCTAAACAACTTAAAATTTAACTGTGAGACTCTAGCTATCTAGTTAGTCTTCAACCACATCAGATACCTGAGAGGGATAAATATATCTGATTATACAGGAATTGCAGAGCAAGCAGCTTCCAAAACTAAGAAATGACATACAACTGGCTGCCTGGACAGTGCCCAATTTCTCTCTATAACGTTGGAGCATCTATCTTCAGCTTTTTGGCCCAGTATCTCTGACAGACATTAATTGTAAAGCAGGAATTATGAAGGACTTACCCACCCTGTCTTGGCAGAGCTAGGCTGTTGGCTTACCTGCTTCCAAGTTTTGTCCTTTTCGGGCAGCATTTTGTCCACAGTTGAAGCAAGGAGTTTTTCTTGCCTTAGAAACTTTCTTAAATTGCTTTTGTGGTGTGTTTTGTCATAAAAATGAGAAAAGTAACTAAATTACTCCAGTATTTAGAGAGGTAAACACACAGCCCAGGAAAGCAATGCAATTTAAGATGATAAGCATACCTAAGGAACTCCCTCCTAACCAGTTGTAATCCTTCATCCTAGCTCTCCCCAACACTACCTGCTCCCTCCTGATGCAACCCCCATCTGCTTTCTGTCTCTGTGTATCAGTTTGTCTTCTCTGAAGCTTTTACAAGACTGGACTCGTGTACTCTTTTTGGGATGTGGCTACTTTCATTTAACAATTATTTTGAAAGTCATTCATTACTGTGGCCGAGTTGTAATCTATTGTATAGACATGTCATAGTTAATTTATGCATTTACTAATCAAGTGGCATTTTTCCTTTTTTTTTTTTTTTAGTTAGTTTCATTATGTAGGCCTGGCTGGTCTGGTGCTCACTGGATAGACAAGGCTGGCCTCACACTCACAGAGATAGATGCACCTGAGATTAAAGGTGTGTGCCACTATGTTCGGGAACAACTTTATTTTGTTATTGCAAAGCTATGAATATTTGCACATCTTTGCAAAAACATGTGCCTGGGCTGGCAAGAATGCTCCATAGTTAAGGGCACTTGCTGTCAAGCTTGATGACCAGAGGTCATCCACTGGAATCCACATAAATGGAAGGAGAGAGCCATTTCCTACCGGTTACTCATTCCATACAAATATGCACACGTACATTTCGTGCACACATGCACACACACACAGACACTAATAATAATAAAAACTATTTAAACTGGATTTTTTTGTTTTCATATTACTGAGTTTGGAGAACTATATATTCTAGATGTAAGCCCTTTATTGCATATGTGTAATTTGCAAATGTTTTCTCCCAGTCTTGGTGGTTTAGGACAATGGCTGCCCTTGCAGAAGAATCAAGTCCAGTTCCCTGTACCCACGCAGTGACTCATAGTCATCTGTAAGTCCAGTTTCAGGGGATCCAACCTTCTTCTGGCCTGCTCGGGGACCTGGACATATGTGACTCACATACCGATTAGCAGGCATGTACACATAATAAAAACGAGTCACCCCACATGGCACATGCCTGCTGCCCCAGCTACTGAGCCTGGAGGTGGGTGCTGAAGTCTAGGGCCAGCCTGGGTAGTACTGAGGCACTGCCTCTTAAGAAAAGGAAGAGTACACTTGGACTGTCCTCCCAGCCAAGCAACTGTGATGGGAGGAAAGTTCTGCTGTGCCTTCCTGCAAAACAATCATCCCAGCTGTGTCCCCTAAAGGAGGGCTGGCGGAAGGTCAGGAGAATCTCGCCTAAGTGTGCAGCCACTCCCTACCTCCTGCGGTGTGCCGCTCTGCCTTAATTGCAAGTGGCCCAAGATGGTTGGGGTATATTGGCTGGGGGCTGGAGCTCCATCTAACCAGCTGTGGGTAAATCGTCATCCTTTCGGGTGAAGATTTTCCAGGTGCAGCGTTTTGGGGAAGGAGCACTTACAACCCTGTAAGTTATCTTTTACCTGTGTTCTGTAAGGAAGCCCACTGGTTCCCCGGAGTGAACTTTGCTGGAATCGTGCCTCGGTTTGTCCTTAGGACCTTAGGAGGAAGGGTAGATGTTACTTATGTCTCCCTCGGCAGAAGAATTTTGGAGGCTGCCCTCATGCTTCCAGGCGGCGAACTCTCCTGTATTTTAAATTGCACGTGTATCAGGCGGTAGCCTCTTCATGCCTGTATCACCCAGCAGGGATGATGATGACTTACTTACCCACAGCTGCATAGATGGAACTCCAGCCTCCGGCCTCTAGGGGGAGCTAGAGTTGTATGTAGTCTCGAGAGCCCAGGAAGCCAGAACTCAAAAGCAAACGCAAACAAGCAGAAATGGAAGCATACAGACATTAGGTGGCGCTGTCCTCCCTGCACACCTCAAAGCCCAGGGCTCGGCTACTATGCTCCCCCTCCTCCTCACCTAAAAGGACAGACTCTAGGTGAGGAAGGCTAAAAAACCCACATCCCCTGGAGTGCAATGGATTCTCAATACACAACTGTTGAAACCTGGTGTGCTGGCCCAGACCTATAACTCCATGACTTGGGAAATGGAAACAGGAGGACCAGGAATTCAAGGCCAGCCTCTGCTACCCATCCAGTTTGAAGCAAGTCTGGGCTAAATGAGACCCTGTTTCGAAACAGATTGTTGGGTGAATGGATGCATAGACTAGGGGAGGGGGGCAGTAGTAACTAAGCTTGTTATGGTTGGTTATTGTTAGGATGTGTCAGCCAGGACCTAGGGGCTTAGAGAGACCACGTGACTCACCAAAGTCACATAGTCTGGAGAAAACAGAAGAATTAGGACTTCAAGGTCTCTACCTGAAGAAGGACTAAGGCCACCTATTGGTCTTGTGTTCCCTCCTATTCTAGCAGGGCCTCTGGCCAATGAAGTTCTTCTGGGCCAGTGCAGCCCTTGCCCGGTTATTACATACACTAGAGGCTATGGGCTCATTCTGGCATAGAAGTCCTGCCCCTCTCCTTAGCTTCTTCCTTCCAGGCCCTCACGGATGCCCATAATGAGCCCATAGGTATTTGTTCACTTACTGAGACGAGGGTGGCCATCATTACCTTGCCAGGATGACAGGAGACTAGACATGGAAGAAGTACCTGCCCTCTCTCCACACTATCGCCTACTGCAGGATGCAACACACGCATACACATACCACACCCATGAATCATAACACGATGACCGCAGGGCTTGCACTGCTACTGAATTGCTTGCCAGGCCCAGCATCCCCCACTTAGAGCAAGATTTTGATCTGCTGTGTGTGTGCATGCTCTGTTGTCTCCACAGAGCTTAGATTGTTCTAGTAGCAGGGTGTACAGTCACCGAATAACCTTTGACTGAAGGATGCTGGGCAGTGGTTGGAGCACACAGGGATGGCCCCAGGGGCTTCTGGGATGCAGAGGGCTATCTGCATCCTGGCTCTGATCAGCAGGGGGACAGGCTTGATGCACACTGAACAGCCTTACAGCTGCCAGCTTTGCCAGATCTCTGCATGCCTCTGAACCTCTTTTCTCTTTCCCCTCTCCCAAAACTGCATCTGAGGTGTCTAGATGTGATAGCCCAAGGACTGACTGCCACACATAAGGGTGCCTTTGTATGCTACCTGCCACCCTGCTGGTGGCGACACTGCCTTTCCCCTCACTGCTCCTGTGTCCTCCTCTCCATCTGCCAAATAGACATTCTTGGCCTCAACATCTAAAGGTATCATGTGACTAGAAAAAGCCAGATTGGCATACACTAAGGGTACTAAGGCCATGCTGGAGGCAGAGCTTGGAGGGCCCAGACTGAAGCATCATCAACCAGGGCTGGGCTTTGCCTTTAGTCTTTAGTCTTTCCTTGACTAAGCTTTTTTCTCATGTATTTGTTACAGTGGCAAGAAGCTCACCTGAAACAGGCTCCCTCTAAGTTCAAGAGAATACAGCTTGTATTAGATGAGGACAGCTCGTGGGTCTGGGAGATGACTCTCTGGACAAAGCACTTGCCATGCAGGTGGGGGAACTGGATCCCCCCAACACCCTCAAAAGCTGTGTGGATGTGGCAGCCAACCCAGAATATGGGGTAGCCCCAGAAATGAGGTATCCCCAGAATAAACTGGTTAGTTGCACCTGGGGCCTCTACCTGCACACTCACCTGTACATCCTCCTGTACAAACTCATGCACCCACACATGTACAAACACACATACATGAACACAACATGGGTGCACATCATATGCATCAGTGTGTATATGTCACACACACACATAAAGGCAATTCATGATAGGGGACAATAGTCAACAAAGTAAAATTAGATAGGCTCTAGGGATACGGTGCAGTGGTTAAGACACATGCTGCTCTTGTAGGGGACCTAAGTTTAGTTCCCAGCACAGGTGTCAGGCAGCCCGCAACTGTCTGCAACTGCAGCTCCAGGGGGTCCAGGGCCTGCTCCTGGCTCCTTTTTGTTGGCTCTCGTTTCCTTCCTTCCTTCCTTCCTTCCTTCCTTCCTTCCTTCCTTCCTTCCTTCCTGCCTTCCTTCCTTCCTTCTTTCCTTCCTTCTGTTCCTTCCTTTTAAGATTTATCCTTATATATGAGTGTCTGTGCACAGTTGTCTGCAGACCAGACAAGGGTGTAAGACCCTTTGGACCTGGAGTCACAGGCAGCTATGAGTTACTTGACGTGGGTTCTGGGAACTAGCCCAGGTCCTCTGGAAGAGTGGTATGTGTTCTTAACTGCTGAGCCATTTCTCCAGCCCCCAACTCTTTACTTTATTTAAAAATTGGAAACAGAGCTTGGGATGGGGCTCAGCTGGTAAAATGCTTGCCTCAGACACACGGAGCTCTGGCTTTGATCCCTAGCACTGCAAAAACTAGGGGCAGTGACTGACAACCCCAGCATTCAGGACGTGGAGGCAGGGGCACCAGAAATTCAAGATCATCCTCAGCTACATAGTTATTTCAAGGATAGTCTGGGATATGTGAGTCTCAAAAAGCCAAAACTCAAAAATAAATAAAATTTAAAAGAGAGAAAGATAGACACAGACAGATGTTGTTTAAGTGAATTTTGATCCATTCAGACTACCTAGAGATGAGAATTTCCCAATATTTTTCCATGATTTTGTGTTATTTGGTTCTTTTATTTTGATGGATATTTTATTGTGTTTCTAAAACTTTATTCCTGTGAGTGTGTGCGTGTAGGTGTGGGGTAGGGGCATTCATACTGTGGAGCATTTGTGGTGCTCAGAGGACAACTTGGTGGAGTCCATCTCTCCTTCCATCTTTATGTGGATTCTGGGAATTGAACTCAGGGCCTCGGGCTTGCATGCAGGTTCTTTGCCAGCTGATCATCTTGCCTCCCATAATAACTATTCCACATTAAACTCTATTGATGACAGCCTTCTCCTATTGACTATTCCAGTCTATCTTCTTTGGGGATCCATGGCCATGGATATACATGTTCAAAGTTCTATCCGCTGTCTATATCATAAGGCAAAATAAGACCCTATCTGGTCAGTAACATTCAATTCCATCTTTAGCCTTCTCCTCCACCCTCAAGTTTTGTTTCTGAGAATTGTTTTCATCTATATAAAAAACATCATCCCAACAGCTCTGATTGTCCCAAATGCGAATCTCAAGGCAAATGAGTAGGAAGGGGATCCAACAGGAGCATCTGGAAGAGGAATTCTGTGGGCTGCGGTCAAATCAGTCTTTACTGTGTCTCACCGAACTGCAACCATCTGAGAGGAGGGAACCTCGATTAAGGAAATGCCTCCACCAGGCTGGCCTGTGGACAAGCCAGTGGGGCATTTTCTTGACTGATGATTGATATAGGAGAGTTCAGCTCACTGTGGGCAGTGACATCTCTGGGCAGGTGGTCCCCAGGTATATAAGAAAGCAGGCTGGGGCTGGAGAGATGGCTCAGCGGTTAAGAGCACTGGCTGCTCTTCCAGAGGTCATGCCTTCATGAGTTCAATTCCCAGCAACCACATAGTGGCTCACAACCATCCATAATGAAATCTGGTGCCCTCTTCTGGCCTGCAGATATACCTGCAGACAGAACACTGTATACATAATAAATAAACCTTTAAAAAAAAAAAAAAGAAAGCAGGCTGAGCAAGCCATGGGGAGCAGCCAGTAAGTAGCACCCCTCCATGGCTTCTGCCTTAGTTCCTGCCTCTAGGTTCCTGCCTTGAGTTCCTGTCCCAGGTTATCTGGACTCTAGGTTGTAAGATGAAATAAATCATTTCCTGTCCAAGTCGCTTTTGGCCATGGTGTCTTATCACAGCAATAGAAAACTAACTAAGACAAGAGACCAGCAAGATTGCTCAGTCAGTAAAGGAGCCCGCCATCAAGGCTGAGGACCTGAGTTCAATCCCTGGGACCCACAGGATGGAAGGAAAGACATATTTTATGCAAGTTATCCTATGACCACCAGAAGTGGTCTTTTATATGTACACAAACACACACCACTCATAAATGTTTAAAAAGGCTAAGAGACAGAAAGAAAAATATTGCTACAGAAAATATAACCATGCCAGAAATACATACCTAAGACCAGAAACTTACAATTATTTTCTCGAAGTGGTAAAGCATACATTAAGAAACAGATACAAACATGTAAGACTAAAGACTAAGATTAGAAAAAGAAACACACGGGGGCTGGAGAGATGGCTCAGCGGTTAAGAGCACTGCCTAGTGCTCTTCCAAAGGTCCTGAGTTCAATTCCCAGCAACCACATGGTGGCTCACAACCATCCACAAGGTGATCTGGTGCCCTCTTCTGGAATGCAGGTGTACATGCAGATAGAGCACACATATGCAATAAATAAAATAAATCTTTAGAAAAAGAAACACATAAAACAGGGCTGGGTCATTGTGCTGGCTAACATTGTGTCAATTTCACACAAGCTGGAAATATCTGAAAGGAAGGAGCCTAAATGGAGAAAATGCCTCCATAAAATATGGCTGTAAGGGATTTTCTTAATTAGTGATTGATGGGGGAGGGCCCAGTCCATTGTGGGTGGTTCTAACTCTGGGCTGGTGGTCCTGGGTTCCATAAGAAAGCAGGCTGAGCAAGCCAGTCAGCAGCACCCCTCCATGGCTTCTGCATCAGCTCCTGCCTCCAGGTTCCTGCCGTTTGAGTTCCTGTCCTGGCTTCCTTCAATGATGAGCAGTGATGTGGAAGAGTGAGCCAAATAAACCCTTTCCTCCCCAAGTTGCTTTGGTCACGGGGCTTCATCACAGCAATGGTAGCCCTAACTAAGACAGCCATCTTGTTATACCAGGTTGGGAAGAATTTAGCCACTTATCAGGAGTAAAGGGTCACAGCTGCGCACGCGGTACCCCAAGGTGTTCCCCTAGGCTTTTAGGTACCTAACTGGAGCCAAACTGATTCGATTTCAGGACTATCCTATAGTATAGTGAAGCAGAATTAGAAATTTTATTACCAATATTTTAATACACAATTAAGCAGGAGAATTAAGGGAGGCATTCTAAAGAAACTAACACATGCCCAAGTGGGAGTATGTGCTTCCCAAGGGAAACCACTGGGAGGTAAGATATGCCCATGCCTGAGTACTGGCTCCTCAAGAAGTAAATGATCTTTTGTCCATACATCATTTTGGTGGCTCTCAAGTTAATCTCAAGGTTTCTAAGAAACCCTTTGATGATGATGATGATGATGATGATGTGTGTGTGTTTTGTTTTTCAAGACAAGGTTTCTTTGTGTAGCCCTGGCTGTCCTGGAACTCACTTTGTAGACCAGGCTGGCCTTAAACTCAGAGATCCACCTGCCTCTGCCTCCTCAGTGCTGGGATTAAAGGCCTGCGCCACCACCACCAGGCTTGCTTTCTTTTGATTAGAGGGACACTTGAGGTGGCACCAACATGGCCCTGGATGGAACTGTAAGCTGATAGGTAGACCCAGGACTCACCAGTGGCACACAAGGGGCTTAGTGAGTTTCCTTTCTCTGAAAGCGTGGTTTCTGGTGACATTCCTAGAAAACTGCTGGTTTGTACCTCGAGAGGGAGAAGGGCCTAGAGCAGCTGGTAACTGGGCTGGGTTTCTTGCTCAGCTGCTGGTGAGGGGCTTCAACTAGGTTCCAGAATAAGGGCCCCTTTCCCTTTTTATATCCCCCCAATTTTCCCTCCCTTTCTATCCTTTCTCAAGGCTGCTAAGGTGGTATGAAAGACCTAACAGCCAACTTAAGGAGACTCCCATCAGCCAAAATAGGACACGGGCTTTAGTGGGGGATATCTGCCATGCATTATAATCTGTCAAATATTTAATCCATGAGTCAATAGTGATATTAAAACCATAAAGAAGATCTAAAAGTAAGAAACCCATCATTTGTCTTCTTTGGAGAATGGCAGAATTGCCTTAAAGCCTGATCCATAAAGGCGCAAACTCGGACATCTATGTTGCTCTCCTGGGGTGCGGACTCAGAATTGGTTTTCTGAAGTCCCAGAAGCCAGTGGGCAAATCTATGGCCGCGCGCCAGACCAAGCCCAGAGGGAGCTCCAAGATGGCGGCCGTGGAGCCTCTCAGAACCCGGGGACACTCAGTAGGAGGGAAGCCCAAAGACTGAGTCCATCCCGCAGCCTCCACTCCACGAACAGCCCGCTAAGGAAAGGAAAAAGATCTGACATGGTGTCACCAAGCACCAGATCAAGGAGACTCAGCAAACAGGTGCCTCGGCCTGTCTGTCCTCTCTGATCCAGTGAGCCCTAGTGTTCAAGGAGACTCAGCAAACAGGTGCCTCGGCCTGTCTGTCCTCTCTGATCCAGTGAGCCCTAGTTGCAAAGTCAACGAGAAACATCCGAGCCCCCACCTTGACTGGCAGGAGGCTCAGACCTACCAGCTGGCTGCCTTAGTTGCTTTTCTTGTTACTATGATTTAAAAAAAAAAAAATACCCCGACGAAAGCAGGAGGAAGGAGAAAGGGTTTGTCCTGGTTCAGAGTTTCAAGTTCCGGTCCATCGTAGAGAAGGCCAGGGCATGAAGCCGCTGGTTACATCCACCCACAGCTGGGAAGAGGCGAGTGACGCATGGCAGGGCTCAGCTCAGCTCTGCACTATACAGGAAACGCTTTGCCGACGGAGGCATCCCCCAAAGCCCCACTTTCTCCTTATTTAGTCTGTGTGGGACCCCAGTTCACTAGATGGGGCCACCTACGTTCACTATGGGCCTTTCCTTCTCAGTTAAACCTCTCTGGAAACCAACTACACCTGGACATGTGTCTCCACAGGGATTCAAAATCCAGTCAAGTTGACAATGATTAGCTATCTTGATACCCATCTCCTCCAAACAGCATTTGTCCTTTGTAGTCTCTCCTGCTTGTCAAGCATCACAGAAGGCCTTTCTTTCCCCTCCTTTCCACCCCATGTGTCCAAATTTGGTGGTGGTATCAGGAGCTGCACTTAAAAAAATCAAATTTCTCTCCTGACCAAAGGGACTTCCAGAAGTCTCAGAATCCAGTCAACCAACCCCAGCCCTCTCAGGGCTACTCTCAGGCTGGCATGCTGGCAGGCCAGAGGGGAAGAAGGGCTTTGTCAGGGGAGACAGCCTGCAGCTGCTCCACTGGAAGGCTGGGAGGCTGGGAGGCCTGAATAGCGTCACAGCTCTGGGTCTTGGTTGCTGAATGGTGGCTTGGCCCCTCCCTGGAGGTGGCCTGGAAGAGATGACATTTTCATTGCAAGCTAACAAGGGGAGAAATCCAATTACCTCACAAAGGGGCTCCTGAAGGGGCCTGGCAGAAAAGAGGGAGGGGAGGGGAGGAGGGAGAAGGAGAAAGAAACATGGTGCCTCTGTTTATGTGTGAGAGTGAGAAAGAGAGAGAGGGAGAGGGAGCGAGAGAGGACAGAGACAGAGAGAATAAGAGAATGTTAGCCTGTGTGTGTGTGTAAGAGTGTGGATGTCAGTGAGTGTGTGTGTGTGTGTGTGTGTGTGTACAGGGCTGGAGAGGATAAAGGCCCCTCTAGGGACTGGGGACTTGTATGCAGGCAAGGAGGTGTGCCACTGGCCAGAGCTGCAGGTCCCAAGGGCCATTTCCTGTAGAGACCTGAGCAGAGCAGCTAAGACCCCAAGTTGCTGAGGGCAACTCCTCTTCATAACTCTCTGTCCCCATCTGTCACCAAGAGGCCAGCCCACAGTTCCTCACTTCTGGCTTTTGACTTTTCTTTTCATTTATTGAAAGTCTATTATTTAAACTTGACATATGAAATAGAAGTAAAAAGGCCATGTAGTAAGCTTAGCCCGTGAAAGAAAGCACTTGCCTGGGAGTCTAGCTGCCTGAGTTCCACCCAGGACTGGGATCCGCATGGTAGAAGACAGCAAGCTGTCCACAAGGGTCAGCAAACACACATGCACGCACACACACACACACACACTGAGTTAATTAACTAATTAAATGTATTGTTAAAAATTTATTTTTGCACTCAGGAGGCAGAGGCAGGCTGATCTCTGTGAGTTCAAGGCCAGCCTGGTGTACAGAGTGAGTCCAGGACAGCCAGGGCTCTATTACACAGAGAATTACACAAAAACCCTGTCTCGAAAAACAAAACAACAACAGAAAATTATATCCTTCCTACCATTAGAAAAAAAAGTAGAAACTAATTCTAAAGAGAGAGAATTTGAATTACCCAACACTTGGAAGCCTCACCAGGTATTGGGGTGGTCAGGGTCTGAGTGGAATCCGGGACTCTCTGGAGTGGTTAGCAAAGCCGGGCATCTCCTGGACCTCATTTCTAGTGAAGAGGACCAAATAAAGAGCGCCCACATCTCTAGAGGTTCAAACAGCTGCACCAAGCAAGGCTGTGTCCAAAGCTTCTTTCCACTTCCCCAGGGCAGCAGTGTCTCCACCTCATGGTTGCTCTTAACTTGTTTATTCGAAGCTAAGTGCATCTTTTCCTCTCCAGACGACAGGCAGGAACTGGGGTTTACTGTGTTATTTGGCCGAATTACTTTGTGCTCTGCAAAGGAGCTCCGGGGATCCCTGGAGGAGTCGCGGGGTGCAGGGGGGCGGGGGAGGGGTAGAGGAGGCAGAGGACTGACTGTCGCAGGAATCAGGCAAGCCCAGCCCTCTCCCGCCGCCCTTTCCCTCCCAAGGGAGGAAGGGCTGCAGACCCCCTTGGGAGGAAATTAGCTCCGGCTTCCTCAGGCCCAGCCAGAGCAAATCGGCCTTCAAAAGCTTTGGGCCTCCAGGCCACACAGCGAGCCTCTTTGTGACTCACCAGCACCTCCCTCTCCCCTGCCTGAACTCTCCTGTCCAGAGGAGACTAAATGGGACTCTTACAGGACACAAGGACTGAGAGACTAAATAAGGGCTTGGATGGGCGTGGCTGGCTGTCAGGATTTTTAACTGCTGAGCCAAAGCCCTCTCCAAATTGGCATATTGCATCTTCAGCCACTATGTAAAGGCTTTTGGGGGACTCTAGTCCACAAGGTGCTTAGTTCCCACGGATGATATAACTCTGATCCCCACCACCTGGGACATTCAGGCAAAGAGAGGAAGGGGAGGGGCTTGTGGGGCGTGGCTCAGACAAAGCCACGCCCACCAGGACCCGGACACCTCGGGATCTCTTGGGCTTTGCGACCTGGTACTACTTTTTTCATCCCCCAGTAATTCTCAAAGAGTCTTCTGTTAGTCAACTGCTCAGGGAGGAGAAAGAGCCGGAAGAGTAAGATAAAGGTATGCAGGTTGAAGCAGTCAGGAAACTGGAGTAAAATAAAAACCAACCAAACCACAAATAGAGAAAGCCGCAGCCAGCCCTTCCTAGACTCCCTCCGCCACCTTTCCTCCTACTCCACCCCAGTGAGTTGAAAAATTGCTTTACTTGACTCAGAACCCCGATCCAGTTGTGACCGGGTAGGCCCAGCTTTTTCTTACTCCCTGCCCACAACTCCCTTGACTCTGTTGAAGCCTCTCCCTTGGTTAGATGGTTAGACTCAGCTTTCCTCTTCCTTTTTTCCTTTCTTTCTTTCTTTCTCTCTCTCTCTCTCTCTCTCTCTCTCTCTCTCTCTCCCTCCCTCCCTCCTTCCCTCCCTTCTTTTCTTCCTCATTTCTTTCTTCCATCTGTCCTTTTTGACTTTCTTTTCTTTATGTGTATTTGTTGCTGACACCATCAAGTTGACTTCAACTAGCAGATCTCTCTGCCTGTTTCCCTAGCCCTGGGATTAACTGCAAATGCCACCCTCAGCTAACTCGGCTTTCTTGACTTCCAGGACTCAGGGGCTGCCCCCTCCTTGCTCTACTGAGCCATGTTCTCTTCCCTATGGACCACAGGCTCCTCGCCGGGAGGAGTCTGCTCAGTATTTCTCCTACAGCTAAGGGAGGCTCGCCAGACCTAAGTCTTTTGTTGGCAATGGTGATGCTAGGAATCAAAGCCAGAGCCTTGGACTAGGCAATAAGTGCCTTACCGTGAGCCACATCCCCAGCCCAGTCGTATATCTTAGTGCAGATATCTTCTGTTTATCATTCACTCCTTTTTGAAGAATTGTTATTATTCATTATTTATTATTATTAAATAATTTATTATTATTATTATTGTATGTGTGCATGCTGTGGACAGCTTTGTACAGTCAGTTCTTCCCTCTCATCTTTATGTTGGTTTCAGGGAGCAAGCTCAGGTTGCCAGGCTCACTTCACAAGCACCTTTACCTGCCATCTTGGTCAGTTTTGTGTCAACTTGACACAAGCTAGAGTCATCTGACAAGAGGGAACCACAATAGGGAAATGTCCCCACCAGACCGGCCTGCAGACTAGCCAGTGGGGCATTTTCTTGATTAATGATTGATGTGGGAAGGTAGCTGTGTTGGTGAGACTTTGTGGGTGTAGCTTTTGAGGTTTCTAGGAGACAATATCACAGCAAATTCCCCGTTCCTCTGGCCCTTACACTCTTTCTGGCCTCTCTTCCATATCGATCCCTGAGCCTAACGTATAGGAGTTGTACTATAGATGTATCCACTGGGACTGGGCTCCACAACTGCATCTTGATTGGTTGTAGTTTTCTTTTTCTTTTTTTTTTTTAAACATTTATTTATTAATTTATTATGTATACAGTATTTGCTCTACATAAATGCCCGGGCACAAGATCTCAATGTAGATGGTTGTGAGCCACCATGTGGTTGCTGGGAATTGAACTCAGGACCTTTGGAAGAACAGCCAGTGCTCTTAACCTCTGAGCCATCACTCCAGCCCTGGTTGTAGTTTTCTGTGGTGCTCTCCATCTGTTGAATAGAGAAATTTCCTTGACGAGGGGTGAGAACTACACATATCTGTGGGTGTAGGAACAAATATTTAGTATGTACTTAGGGACCATGTTGATTTAGTAAAGTTGCTGTGGTAGGTTCTCCTTCAAGATCCATGACTTCAGTAGCCCTTCCGGTACCAGGCATGATTTCCCTCTAGTTTAGAGGGTTGTATGTCCAGTGAGAGAGCTGTTGGTTACCATCAACGTATGTGTGTCACTATTGTACCCTTAGAGTTATAGTGCCATACTGATCATTACTGTCATTTATAGGCGTCATAGCTGGGTAGGACTGTTGCTTTCCTTCCTCTGGAAGTATGCATGGCTTTCTAGTACTATGAAAATTAGTCTTCAGGAAGAAGGCTTTCAGGCCAGTTCCAGTTCAGGGGTCTCTGAGCTCTGTTCTGAAGTGCAAGGTGTCTTCAGCAATAGAGACTTACTTTCTACTTCCAGGGGGCAACCAAGGACAATAGGAATAGCCTGGATGTTTTGGAAGTCTCTGACTACTCCGACCAACAACTCCAAAGAGGGCTTCTCATGTCTAGTGTTAGGGGTTTGTGTTTGATGGTCTATGGCTCATGGAGGGAGCATTATCAGCCTAGAGGAAAACTTTATTTAAACTATATATGCTTGTACACTGACTTATGAGTATTACAGGTATTTTTAGGGAGATAGTTAACAGTTCATAATTCCTTATGAATTTTTGGAAACCCTTATGTAATTTACCCACTCCCTCCTCTTTCTGGTAATTATCTCTCCCCCGTCCCTAATTAGAGTCCCCAGTTTTCCAAGTTTCCCCCTTCAGATAACTTGTACACTGCTATTCCCCTCTCTACTCCTACACCCTCCCCAACAATGCTCCATTTTTACTTGCTGGTTCCTACAGTTACTCCAGGATATGCACCTGCATCTGAAGACTTGGAGCTAGGAGCCTCAGATGAGAGAGCATGTGACACTTGTCTCTCTGAGTCTAGGTTATCTTACTCCAAATGATTTTTTTTCCAGTTCCATCCATTTGTCTGCAATATTCATGGTTCTGGTTTCTTCATATCTTTTTTCTTCGTCACATCTTAATAGTATTCTGTAGTGTATATGCAGCCCATTTTCATCATCCTTTTGTCTGCTGAAGGACATTCAGATTGTATCCATTCCTAGCTATTGTGAATAGAGCAGCAATGAAAATGGCTGAGCAAGTATCTGTGGAGTAGGATGTTTAGTCCTTTGTGAAGAAGTAGCATAGCTGGGTCATAGGCTAGATTTAGTTTTAGCTTTTTGAGGATTCTCCATATTGATGTCACCAGTTTCCAATCTCACCAACAGCAAAATGCAGGTTCCCTTTCTTCCACACCCCTCCAGCATTTGTTGTAGGATGTTCTGTTGTTCTTTGTGCCATTCTGACTTGGGTAAGATGAACTCTCAGAATTCTTCTGATTTGCATTTCCCTAATTGCTACAGACAATGAACACTTTTGAGATACTTTTTATTCATTTTTTTCTTCTTTTGAGACTCTGTTCAGATCTCACTTTTTGAAGGGATCATTTCGTCATTGTTTTGTTTTTGAGTTCTTTATTTTGGATATTAATCCTCTGTCAGATATACAGTTCACAGAAATTCTCTTCCATTCTGTGAGCTTCCTCTTCGCTCAGCCGATTGCTTCGTTAGCGGTGCAGAAACCTTTTGGTTTTATGAAGTCCCACTTGTCACTGGTTGGCCTGGTTCTTGGGCAAACGGAGTCCTGCTCAGGAAGCCCTTTCCTACACCTGCTCCATCAGGTAGGTCACTGCCTAAGCTTTCCTCAGCAGCTTCAGCGGTTCAGATTTAGGCTTTTGATCCATTGGAGTTTATTTTTGTACAAGGTGATAGACGTGGGTCTACTTTTGTTTTTCTGCTTGTGAATATCCAGTTTTCCCAGCACCATTTGATGGAGATCCCCCCCACCCCCCCGTGGCAGTGTATGTTTTTGGCATCTTTGTCAGATATTAAGCAGCTGAAGTTACATGTACTCATGTTTAGGCGGCTGAAGTTACATGTACTCATGTTTAGGCAGCCGAAGTTACATGTACTCATGTTTAGG
>CAJQZJ010032569.1:523473-545972 GCA_907164525.1 Lophiomys imhausi | reverse complement strand
ATGTACTCATGTTTAGGCAGCCGAAGTTACATGTACTCATGTTTAGGTCTTCAATTTTGTTCCATTGGTCTACATGTCTGGTTTTGTGTTAGTAACATATTTCTCTTATTGCTATGGCTCTGTAATATATCTTGCAGTCTGGAACTGTAATCCCTCCAGCATTGCTCTTTTGCTTGGGACTGCTTTGGCTACCCAGGGGTTTTTTGTAGTTCCATATGAATTTTATGATAGTTTTTTTTTTCTATTTCTGTGAAGAATGAGATGGGGATTTGGATTGGGACTGTAGTGAGTCTATAAATAACTTTTGATATGATGGTCATTTTCAAAATGTTAATTCTACCAATCCCTGAGTGTGGGGATGCCTTTCCATTTTCTAGTGTGTTTCTCTAACTTCCTTTAGAGTTTTAAAATTTTAATTGTAGGGGGTCCTTCACCCCCTTGGTTAAGTTTATGCTTATATATCTTGTTTTCTTAGGTAGTGAATGGAGTGTGTCCATGATCTCCTTCCCTGCATGTTTGCTGTTGGTGTATAGAAAAGCTATTAATTGACTTGTGCAAGTTGATTGTATAGCTTGCCACATTTCTGAATTTGTTTATCATTTCTAGAAGTTTTCTTTTGGCATCTCTAATGTGTAGTATCATATCATCTGCAATTTTGATTCCTTCTCTCCATGTTTGTATCCATTTTGATTTATTGTTTCAGATAGAACTTTAGCAGAATGTTGAAAAGGAGTGGGGACAGTGGTGAGCCCTGTCTTGCTCCTGACTTGAGTGGATTTGCTTCAGGCTTTTCTCCATTCAGGATGATGTTGTCTGTGGATTTCTCATGCATAGTTCCTACTATGTTGAGGTCTGTTTTCTCTAGTCCTAGATTCTCTAGGACCTTTATTATGAAGGCATGTTGGATTTTGTCAAAAGTTTTTTCTGCATCTATTGAGATCAACACGTGATTTTTGTCTTTACGTTCATTTATGTGGATTGTTACATTTATGGACTGTTAATTGTTGAACCATCCTTGTATTTCAAGGATAAGGCCAACTCAGTCCTGGTAGATAATCTTTTTGATGTATGTCTATATTGTGTTTGCAAGTATTGTTTTTCAATATAACATTTTTTTTATTGATTCTTTGGGAATTTCACGTCATGCACTCCGATCACACTCATTCCCAGTCCTTCTGTGTCCACCCTCCATCTTTGAGACCTCCCCCCCTCCCAAAAATAAAAAAAAATTAAGATTGAAAAAAATCCAATTTGTATTATCTACATATAGCTGTATACTCACTGGAGCATGGTCAAACTCCCAGTGGCTGGCCCCTTAAATAGAACTCAATCATTCTCCTGCCATACCCCTGCCTGAAGCCATCAACCATGAAGAGCTACACTTCAGCGTCTTTATTGAACTTTCAGTGTAAAAATTCTTCTTCCATGGCTTCCTGTTTAAGCTGCTACTTTTTCTTTCTCTCTGGGGAAGGGGTGGGGGTAGGAGTTGTCACCAAGGCTTTCCACGTCCCTCCTCCTCAACTATGCATCCGCAATCATTGATACCACTGTAAAAGTAGCTTCCTTGGTCTTTACAGTCAGTGGGAGCAGGGAGGGTTTCTACAACCAAGCCAAAGGGATTATGCTAAGTAATACCTCTTACCTCCTCCTTGTAGCCTTAGTGACTTCTGGTTCTAGACTTCAAAGCTGCATAGATTCCTTTTGTCTGACCTAAACTGCATTCTGCATTTTAATTCTTTAGATCCCCTGCCTCTGCTTCTTGAGTGCTGATATTAAAGGTGTGTACCATGGCAGCTTTTAAAAAAAATTATTTATGTTTTTTTATTTGAATTCTGTGTGTGTGTGTACACTTGTGTGTATACATTGTTTGTATATGTGTGTATGCACCTATGTGTTCAGGTAGGTGCTCATGCATGTGTGTATGTATTTGTATGTACTTGTTCATGTGACTGCATTTATGTATGTGGGTAGGTGCTCAAATGTGTGTGTGCGCACACATGCACATGTATGCATGCATGTTTAGTCCAGAGGGTTGATTTTTGGGGTCTTTCTTTTTTCTTTTCCTTTTTTTTTTTTTTGAGACAGGGTTTCTCTGTGTAGTCCCGGCTGCCCTGGACTCACATTGTAGACCAGGCTGGCCTTGAACTCAGAGAGATCTGCCTCCCTCTGCCTCCCAAGTTTTGGGGTCTTTCTTGATCACTTCTCTGCCTTGTTTTTTGAGAGCTCTCATTGAACCTGGAGCTGTCGGGTTTGATTAGGCTACCAACCAATGAGCTGTTAGGGATCGGTGGTAGGAGTTTATTAAAACCAATTGTAAGTACAGGGCCTGCAGCTTCCAAAACTAAGAAAGGACATACCAATGACTGCCTGGACAGTTCCCATTTTCTCTCCATACATTCCTGCATCAGTCTTCAGCCTTTGGGTCCTGTTTCTCTGACAGACATTTGTTGTAGAGCAGGGATTATGAAGGACTTACCTACCCTGTCTTGGCAGAGTTAGGCTGTCGACTTCCCTGCTACCAAGTTTTGTCCTTTTTGGACATCTGTTGGACTGAAAGGGGAAACTTCTGGGGGGAAGAGGGTGGAAGGGCGGGATAGGAAGGGGGAATAGGGAGGGGTTTGTGAATGAGATGTAACTTGAAGAAAAAAGAAATAAAGTATTTATAAAAAAAATAAAGAGTAAAACAATAAAAAAAAACCAATTGTAAGAATGTTTTTGTTTAATCCCAGGTGGCTGCTTAAGACACAGGTATAAAGCATTAACAGTCTCCTGAGCTACCAGGGGTGTGGCTTAACCAGCTAAACAAGTTTAACTCTGAGGACTTGGGAGAGAGGAATAAAAAGCCAGAATCCTGAGGAGAAGGAGGCTTTGCAAGGTAGAATAAAAAGTCAGTGCCCAAGGAGAAGGGGGCTCTACAAAGGAGGGGAACAAAAAGCCAGGGCCCTGAGGAGAAGGGGGCCCCATGCTAGAGAGCTCCAATGCTAGAGAGTCTTCACGCTAGAAAAGATGAATAGTTTGTTTCGTCTGATGGAGAAAGTGCTGGTGAATTGACGGCCAGATCTCCCTGAGGCAGAAAGAAGCTGGTGAGCAGAGAAAGCCTCAACAAGAGAGCAAAAGGCCAAGGACTAAACACTGTGGCTCAGCTTTTGCCTAGAGGGGTTTGACCTGTCCGAACAGCAGCCTGACGAAACTGTGGCCAGCTTTAAAGACTGAGGCAGAGTGACAGAGTTGCTGATACAAAGAAAATAAGTTGGCTTACAGAGGGCTGGGGTCTTCCAGAGAGAAGAAAGTCTCAAGCTTTATTTAAGGTAAAACCACCATAGCCCTGATGGATCTTCGTCTGAGATATTCCAGAAGAAAGAATGCTAAGTGGATTAAAGGGTCTACCCCAGAGACCGTGTTCCTGGCGACTGAGGACCTGCCCCAGAGACTGTATCCTTCTAAAAGGTTATGAAAATAGTTGTAATAGTTATCAATAGGTTTAGTGGTTAGGTCATAGGGGTTGTAGTCATTCTTAGGGTTAGTAGTTAAGTGAATGTTTATAAGTGAATATAGTTATCAATAAATACATATTAAATAATTAAAAAGGTTCTTTTTCAGGGATCTGTCACTGACACCCCAGTGCTGAGGTCACAGAAATATATGCTGCTGTACCTGGCTTTTTTAATTTTTAGAATGTGTGCTAAGAACCTAAACTCAGGTCCTCATATCTGAACAAGCTTGTCTTTACCAACTGAGCCATGTCCCCAGCTACCCATCTCCTTTTTAGACAAAGACTTGAGTAGCCTAGGCTGGCTTCAAACTTCCTGTGTGGCCAGAGCTGAATTGGGACCCCTGACCCTCCTGCCTCTGCTTCTCATGTGGTAGAACCACAGCTGTGTGCCACTGTGCCCAGTTTGGTTTGCTGCTGTTGTTCCAGTCAGTTGCTAACACTGGGAAGATATCACCTACAAATCTGAATTTCCAACTTCCTTTGGAAAGTTCTGTCTTGCCTGGCAAGGTGGCACACACCCATCATTCCAGCATGGTAAGGCAGAAGCAGATGATCAGGGGATCAACAGCATCTTTGGCTGGGCAGTGTACCTAGGCTACATAAGACTATGCCTCAAAAAACCAAAATTAAAACAAACAGACAGGGAGAGAGGTTTTATCTTCATTGCTGCATTGGAATAGTAAGCGTGACTTAGCAGTACGTGACCTCTTCTGATGGCTCCTTCCTGTCCCTGGTGGCTGCTTTCTTCGCACATGTTTGCTCTCCCATGGTCCTTGCGCTGGAGTCTCTGCACAGACACAGGGCAGCTTCAATATGAACCAAGGTTCCTGGATTCCCAGGCACTGCCATTTTCACTCTATGCTGTGGCCAGTGCCTCCTCGTCACAGGACCGAGACGAGAGAAGGATGACAGTATTTCAGTTGCCTGAGTTTTCACCAAGGGAAGCTGATGCAGACAGGGAAGGCTTAGTGCATCCCTATTATTGTGCTAGGGAATGACGGGGAGGGACAGACAGCAGATCACGAAGGTCCCTTGGCCTCTTCCTGAGTCCTAATCACCTCTCTGCTAGCTGAGCAGAGGAGCCAGGCTGAATCCCCTCCACTACAGACAGCTCTACAGATCCCTCCCCCACCCCCAGCTTGTGGTTAAATCATTGTCAGAAGCACAAGGTCAGGGACCAGCTGGCCACCCCATGCAGAGGAGGCCAGTGGAGGGGCAGAGGCAGGGGGGGCCCTGGGAGTCCTTGCCTTCCATCTCTGCAGCTCAGATCTGGCTCTCCCAAGCCTGCAGGAACCCCAGTTGTGGCCCATGGGGCTCTCTGTCTTGATGCTTATGAATAATCTCAGAGCTGGTCCTCCTTGTCCAATAGGTAGGAAAGGTGAAGATGCGGTATGCTTTAGCTTTGGGACAGTAATTAGAAAGTCGTATTTATTTATTTATGAATGATGGTTCATCCCCCAGACTGATCACCATTTCCAAAAGCTGACCATGTGCCACTCCTTCAGTCCTCACAGTCACAAGTGAAGGTTCAAATGGGAAAGCCAAGGAGCAGAGTGGGACAGGGAATCACTCAAGGCCAACAATCTACAGATTGTTCTTAGTTCAGATCTGGCCACGGGGGAGGCTCTAACCTGTTGAGAACTCACCTAACGCAAGTAGGAAGGAGCCATGGTCAAAGGCAGAATCTGTTGGCCTCCATTTCCCTCTCCCCCCCCTCCTGGAGTGCTCATGCTGAGTCACATCCTCCTCCACTGGCAAGGCTCCAGAAGTGTCACCATCTCTGAGAAGCCTTCTAGGACTTCCTCTCACCTGGGGAATTTTGACCTCTCTGCTATGACTTTTAGACTGTTATACAGCCCAGGAGACTCACTTTCCAAGCACCCTCCTATTCAGCATTTCTACTAGTGTAAAAGCTAGATGACACATACCAGGAGGGTGAGACTCATTTTCTGTAGGCCTGAACTCCAACCTCTGAGCATACACTGCCCTGTTCCAACAGCCCCCCTGGTCTCTAGTACAGAGAGGACAGCTGGCTTACAGGCCCAGCTTGTAGCCAAACATCACAAGCTATCCATGACACATGAATCTGACCCAGCACTTCCACACTAAGGCATTTTCTTAAATAACAAAATGATAAATGATCACCCTTCTATATCCTGGAGTTCCTCACTTGGGGGATTCAGCCATCCTTGGATTGAGGGTATTTGAAAAGGACATTGCAAGCTAAGAGTGGTGGTGCATGTCTTTAACCCCAGCACTCAGGAGACAGAGGCAGGCAGATCTCCATTAGTTCCAAGCCATCCTGGTCTACAGAGCAAGTTCCAAGACAGCCAGAGACTCTGTCTCAAAAAAGAAAGAAAGAAAGAAGGAAGGAAAGAAAGAAAGAAAGAAAGGAAGGAAGGAAGGAAGAAAGGAAGAAAAGAAAGAGAAAATGACATTGCTTTTTACTTGGGATTATTCTTGAGCCATAACATTGGTAACTACCTAGCACCAATGTTGCTTTACGTCTTACATGCAATCTACAGATGGTTCACAGCACGTGGAAGGATGCACACCAGCTCAATGCATTTACCCAAGGGACTTGAGCACCCCTGACTTTTAGTATTCTTTGGGGGTACAGGAAGCAAACTCTCCCACCATGGGTTCTGAGGGACGATTGCATGTGTGAAAATGGTCATCTGGGACAGCATGTGGCATGAAATCCCCACCCTAGGGAGGTGGAGGCAGGAGGATCAGACATTCAAGATCATCTTTGGCTAGGTAGTTTGATGCCAGTCTGTGCTGCACAAAGACCCTGCTCCAAAACCAAAACCTGAGCCAAAAACAAAAACTCGAAAATCAAATCTTTGTGTATACAATATTTATTGCTGCAGGATGTTTGATCACACTGTGAACCCCAAGATTGTGTTATTTCCTGGAAAAACCTGTTTCTAGTTATGATGTGGCTCAGCCCTAGCACATTACCTTTAACCCAAGAGCATTCTGTTTATTGTAAACAGGATTAAATAAGGTCAATCAAAGGTCAAAAGGCGGAACAAGCAACCAGTTGAAAGGGAGTGAACATAGAGTTACTAAGAAAAAACATAGAAAGGAAGAAGTCCAGGAGGACAGATAGATGCACAGGAAGTAGAGGGGAGGGACATCCAGTTTGAGAGAGTCTGTTTGAGACTGTGTAGGAGAAGGGGGTTGCTTCTGGGATG
Source organism: Lophiomys imhausi (assembly GCA_907164525.1). Classification (NCBI taxonomy): domain Eukaryota; kingdom Metazoa; phylum Chordata; class Mammalia; order Rodentia; family Muridae; genus Lophiomys; species Lophiomys imhausi. Next base: position 539,279 of record CAJQZJ010032569.1, on the reverse strand, counting down.
TTGGCTGAGGAGGAAGGTCAGCTGGATGCTTTCTCTGCCTCTCTGAGCTAGCAGGCTTTCACCCCAGCATCTGCTCCCAAGTATTGATAAAATAGAACGGTAGAGATTTTATTAAACAACAACAATTTATGGGGCTGGGCTCAGTGGCTAAGAGCACTGGCTGTTCTTGCAGAGGGTTTGATTTCCAGCACCCACACGGGCAGTACACCACCATCTGTAACTCTATCTCCAGGGGAGCCAGTTCTCTTGTCTGCTCTCCTGAGACACTGTGCATCTGCAGTGAACACACAGACACTCAGACATTCACACAAAAGAAAAATAAGTAAACCCCCCCCCCAGAAAAAAAAGCACCTTTGCCAAACTGAGCATGGTGGTGCATACATGCACGTAATCCTAGCACTCAGAAGGCTGAGGCAGGAGGATAAAGTATTCCAGGCCACAGAAGTAGAATAGAAAGAAAAAAAATTATGGGGAAGGGAGGAAACAGCCATGCACTCAAGAGTCTGGTCAAACTCTCTTGCTATCAGAGAATCAAGTTTTGCACAGCCAGGTGTGTGGTACATGCCTCTAATCCCTGCTCCCTACCCAGGAGGTAGAAGCTGATGGAGCTCTGTGAGTTCAAGGCCAGCCTGGTCTCCACAGCAAGTTCCACGTTAGCTCAGGTACATAGTGAGACCCTGTTTCAAAAAATAAAAATTTATCAGCCTAGTTAATGGCATTTGCTGTGAAGGTTGCTGGCACAAAGACATTTCTTTTCTTGCAGGTGTAGGTACGTTTCCATGAGTGTGGGATGCACATGTGTAGTGTGTGTATTTATGTTGAGGCTTGGAGTTGGTGATGATCAAGTGTCTCCCTCAATCTGTCTCCATCTTAGATACCAAGCCAGGGTCTCTCACAGAACTCACAGCTCGCCATTTCCACTGCTCTGGCTAGCCACCTCGTTGCATGGTTTCCCATCTTTGCCTCCATGCTCCGGGGTTATAGGTGGGCTGCCGCACATACCTGGTTTCATACAGATCTGAACTCTGAGTCCTCATCCCGGTGGGGCAAGCACTTTACTTGCTGAAGGGTCTCCCTAGCCCGTATGTCTTTTATACAGAGAACATTTCACATACTAATGCTGAAAAGCAATAAACTGTGCTTAAGGCCTGAGCAGCTGAGATCTTGAGGGTGGCTTCGCTCCTCCCCCCGTATGTTTTGAGTATGTCACAGACAAGGCCTTTAACTTTTAGTTACAATGCAAAGATGATCCCTGTGATCTGGGTGTCACGTTATCTAGTAGTCCTGTCTGGTGCACCCCAGAAACCACCTGTGACATCATTTAAATTCCTTATCAACCCTTTGAAGGTAACTTCTAAACCTACAAAATCACACACCCACATACACTCTCGCATATAGTTTCACACACAAACACACACAGATACACACACACATACATACACACATAGATACACAGCTATTGTAAAGACAACAAAGGGGGCTGCAGTGGGAAGCCCCACACTCTCAGGGTGTCTTATTCTTTCCTTGAGCACACCCACATTCTTTTTTTTAATTATTTGTTTATTTTACATTCCAATGGGAACCCCCCTCCCTCCTCTCAGTCCCACCCTCTCACCCACTTTTTCCAGGTCAGACAGAGATACATAGTAAGACCCTGTCTAAATAAATAAACAAAATATAAAAGTAACTAAAAAAGAATTCCAGGAAGAGCTAGTATGAAGCAAAGTTAGAGTTTATCAAAAAGACATTTTTGTACATTTTTATTTTACATGTATGTGTCTTGTGATTGAATGTCTGTCTGTGTACCATGTGTATTCCTGGTGCCACCCACTCTGGTGCATCAAATTGCATGAGGGCTAAGTACCTCCTCTTCCACTGCGGCAAGGAAAGGCAGGTCTGCAAGGAAGATGGGGTCCAGAGGGAGGCCACAGAGACCAAGTCAGAGATGGTCCCCAGTCCAATTATTAGGGATCCACTTGTGGACTAAGCAGCCCATTAGCTTCATACATGTAGTGGGTCTAGGACCATGCATGCATGTTCTTTGGCTCACACCCACGTTCTTATTCTTTCCCTGTATCTGCCTTTCTGTTGACCTCTGTGCCAGAGAGACTTCTCTGTGTAGAGCATTTCCTGCATTTCCAGAGGATCTGGGTTTGATACCCAGCACCACAAGGCAGCTTACGCCATCTGTAACTCCAGTTCCAGAGGATCCAATGCCCTCTGCTGGCCTCTGAGGGCACTAGGAATACTCATGGTACACAGACATGCAATCACAACCTACATACGTGTAAAATAAAAATTTACAAAAATGTCCTATTGATAAACTCTAAATTTGCTTCACACTATCTCTTCCTGGAATTCTTTTTTCTTTACTTTTATATTTTGTTTATTTATTTAGAGAGGGTCTTACTATGTATATCTGTTCTGGCCTGCAATTCTCTATGTAGATCAGGATGGCTTGGATCTCGTAAAGATCTGCCTGCCTCTCAGCTAAGTGCTAGGATTAAAAGCATGGGCCACAACACCCAGTGATTTTGTTATTTTTGATTATGTACATGTTTGTTTGTCTGTGCGTGGGTATGTGCCTGTGTGTGCAGGTGCCTGAGGTGGCCAGAGGAACAGTGTTTCCCCTGGAGCTGGAGTTACAGTCAGTTGCAAGCTGCTTGATAAAGGTGCTGGGAACTGAACTCGGATCATCTACAAGAAGAGTATGAGCTCTTAACCACTGGGCCATGGCTCCAATGCCATGAAATATTTTTTCTGCAGCAAAATCAAGGGTCTAGCTTTACTTGGAGGTCCTGAAAGAAAAGAGGACTGCCTAGGCTGGGGACCCTGCCAGTCTGTGTCTCTCGCTGTGCCACTGCTGACAGCTAAAATCCACTGAAGAGGGGTGATGACTTCACTGGGTGGTGGGAACTATTTTTCCAAAGCTGATTATCCCAACACTCAGAAGGCTGAGACAGGAGGATGGCCGCTTCTAGGCCAGCTTGAGCTACAGAGACTCTGTCTCAAACAAGCACAGAAAAGCCTACTTTCCAATAGTGGTGAGTTACTTGGGACACTGGAAAAACAAGAAAAATATTTATTTCAAAGTTGGGTGTCACGGGGACTTCTCTGAGGCCCTCTATGGGAGGCCAGGTCCAGCCAGATGTGGTCAGGTGTGGTCAGGTGAGGGCAGGAAAAAAGTGGACAGTGCAAGCCATCTCCGCCAAGACCAAGACCAGCTGGATTCTGTCTGGTCCGGTCCTTGGCCTGGGTCAGGCACTCAGTCTCTAGGAGGGACTTTGTCAGGCCAGGTGGTTGTCCTACCCCGACCTGCACCTGCCTCATTAATCTTTCCTGTCCTAACCTGGCTGACAGAGCCCCTTCTGTCTGTTGACCTAGGAGGGGAGTGCGAGGCCCAAGGCCTGGGGAGGAACTCCTGTTCCGTGCCTGCTGTTGCCCAGCAGCTGGGACTGGAGCCCTCGTGGGGGGCCTGGATTGTCAGTGCTGATGGATTAGGAGCTACAGGCAGGCAGCTCTTTCCTGCCACCAGTTCCCTACCTCCCTGGTACACCAGCATCAGTCTCCAGAAAGGACAGTTGACAAAAGGAGTCAGATCCTTCCTTTTTTATTTTGAGACAGGATCTCACCATGTAGCCCTTGCTTGCCTGAACTTGTTACGTAGATCAGGCTGGCCTCAAACTCATGGAGACCCACCTGCCTCTGCCTCCCGAGTGCTGCTGAGATTACAGACATGCACCACCATGCCCAGCAAGCCACGTTCTTCTTGCAGTCATCAGTGAACTGCACATGGACTTGGTACATAATCTGCAGTACCACAACCTCCTTATCTCCCTCACCCAGGGGAACAGGTGACCAGACATAGTCATCTCTTGGTGTTTATCAAGGATGAGTGCTAGGACTTCTCTAAGGTACCAATCTGAGTTCTTGACTTAAGATGGAGTAAGGTTTGTGTCCACATATCCTCCCACATAGTCAAAATCATGATACAAGATATGTGATTCACACCCTGTAGATGCTGTGTAAATAGCTTTAACAGAGAGTGAACATATATTCATTAAGACAAAGATAAAGAGTTCCTGAGAATGGGAAGGAATACCCAAGACCATGTACATATTAATAGTTCTCATATTGTATTGCTTGGGGGGGGCAATGGCCACCCCCAACAATCCCTACAGGATCTGCAAAGAGGCAATTTACTTTTTGGAGTGTTTTCAATCTGTGGTTGGTGGAATCTCTACTTGCAACCCGGGATATGGGAAGCCCATTGTACTTTTTTATTAGTGGTAAAGTAAAACTAATGATTTTAACAATTAAAATGACATGTTAAAGGCTGGAGAGATGGGTCAATGGTTAAGAGCGCTGGCTGCTTTTGCAGAAGACCCAAGGTTCAGTTCCCAGCACCCACATGGCAGCTCGCAACTGTCTTCAACTCCTGTTCCAGAGCATCTGACACCCTCTTTTTGGCCTCCATGGGTACCAGCTATGCATGTGGTACACAGGCAAACACCCATACACGTAAAACACAAAACCTTTTAAAAGTGACAACTTAAAAATGGATGTGGTGGTGCATGCAAGTAATCCCAGCACTTGGGAAATGGAGGCAGAAAGATCAGGAGTTCAAGGCCAGCCTGGGCTACATGGTACATGGTCTCAACAACAACAAAAAAGTGAAAGCTGGTCAATGATCTATGTTTCTATGTTTCACTGAGATTAAAACATGTTCATATATGCAAAAAGTAAAATGAAACAGGCATATTGAGACCAAAGTATACTGGAGTTTGGGTTTTGTTTTGTTTTGTTTTTTTTTTCCTTCTATGTACAGAAGCTTGGAAGATAAGCTACCCACTGTTTACAGTGAGGAGCTGGGAGTCGACCAGCTTTCGAGAAACCATCTCCTCTCTCAAGCCCACGCCTCATACCTCAAGCTTGTGTCTCCGCCCTCACCCATGTCTAGAATCTTGCGGCTCTGTGCTGAGTCTGCCCTGCTGTCTGTGCTGTGCTTCTAAAAGATGTGTCCTTATTAGATGAAGCCTCTTTCCATCCCATCCCCTGACAACATCCTGAGGGCAGAAGCTAGGACTCAAGCTCACACATCATTCCAGAAAAAAACCCACTGGTCCTCACTCCAATTCCTCACATTCTTCCATACCAATCCCATAAAGCATGGGTAAGTGTTCCCAGGGCCATGAATGAATAGCACCATCGAGGTAGAAAAAAGTGGATAACTCCTAGCCAGGACAATAGAGAACTCGGTAGCCCGTATCCATCTAGGCCACATGGCAGATGGATCAACACATCTCTAGAGGATCAGGAGTCCATCAAATGAAACCAAAGGTACATTTGGTGTCTTCCTAATCATTAAGGGAGGGGCTGTGGAGGCCTAATACCTACTGAGCTTCTGTTACTTGCCAGGCACCTGACAGCTCACATGGGATGTTAGAGATACAAAGTGAAACAACACTTTAGAAACCATCTAGTAGCCTCCCTGTAGCTGCTGCAACAACATAACCTACCACATACTTGCTGCTTAAGGTAATAGAGATTGAATCCCTCACAATCCCCAGGCCAGAGCTCGACTGCAAGGATGCATCAGGAAGGGCTCTCTCCAAAGGCTGTGTCTTCTGCGGCACAGCAAAGTGCTTTACCACCATCACTCTGGCCCCAAAAGGACTCTTCACTAGAATAGTTACAAATTTAAGAAGAAAAGTATTACCTTAATGTTGAGCCAATGAAACTATAGTTCCTGGGTTGTTTTGTTTTGTTTAATGTGAAGGAACTTGTTTCTTGAGCCATCCAGGCGCTTAAGGCTTCATGTATCTACCTTGAATTCCCAACATCTTCATGACAGTTTGAGGTACACATGTGTCCCCTACCCCTCCACACACACATGAAAGTGTGAGGCTTTTTAATGTGCAATGTCCCCACGGGCTTTTGTGTTGAATACTTGGTCACCACTAGTGGCACTCTTTGGGACGTTGTGGAAATTTTAGGAGGCGGGAACTAACTGTAGAAAGCAGGATATAGAGGGAGGGCCTTTGAAGGTTATACCCAATCCCCAGCTTCTACCTTTCTCTCTGCTTCCTACCACCATGAAATGAAGAACTTTCCCTCTCATGTACTCCCAACCATGATGTATTCCTCTCGTCCATGGGGCTAAGTAACATGGACTGAGCCTTCTCAAACTGTGAGCTAAAATAAATCCTTCACCCTCTGAGCTGATCATGTCAGACAGACAGACAGTCACAGTAATGGCACATAAACTTTTAACAATTGGTATCAGAGAAGATAGAGCTGTTGCTGTGAGCAAACTGACCTCATGTGTCTTAAGGCTTAGGGACTAGCTCCCAGAAGGACTTTGGAGGGCGACTATGATGAAGTAGGCTGGAGGAAGCTGAGAATTCTACAGGCACAGCTCAGTGGGTGTCTGGAGTGGGAGTTATAAGATATGGAGTACTGATACTGATTAGGAGAGCTGATGACTGAGCTCATGGGGTTTCAGGGTGAAATGAGGGCTTTACTGGGAATAATACTAAAGGCCATTCCTGTTACATTTGGGCAAATAATTTGTATTTGTATGTATTTTTGTATTGCAAGTAATTATATGCAATTTGTCTGCATCTTGAGAATTTGAGTGAAGCTGAATTGAAAAGAAATAGACTAATCAATTTGACAGAGAAAAAATGCCACAAAAGCATAACGCTTAGGCTGCGGCATGGTTAGTGCTGACTGCTTTTTGCCAGGTTTACAGTGAGAATTGGGATCCAAGAGTAGAGTAGAGAAATTAGGAAACTGTACAATTTGGCCAGAAAAAGAGCATGTTTAAAGTTGTAGACAAGAAAGACATGGTTAGCCAGGTAGTAGTGGCATGTGCTTTTAATCCCAGCACTCGGGAGGCAGAGGCAGGTGGATCTCTGTGAGTTTGAAGCCAGCCTGGTCTAGAGCAAGTTCCAGGACAGTCAGAGCTACACAGATAAACCATGTTAAAACAAACATGGCTATTAAAGAGATCAAGAACCTTGTACCAGGACAGTAGAGAAGATTCCTTGAGAGCATCAAGAACTTGCTGACTTTGTCCTACCGCAGAATTAAGGGTATAAAGTTTTTATTTAACTCATTCGAGAGACTAGGGTTAAGAAGAGAGCTCAGGTGCTTTGCTTCACAGAGCGTCAAGGAAATGCCTTCCCTATTTCAGCTGCCTAAACATTCAGTGTCTTAGCTAGGGTTTTATCACTGTGAAAAGAGACTATGACCGAGGCACCTCCCACAAAGGCAAACATTTCATTGGGGCTGACTTACAGTTTTAGATGTTAGTTCATTATCATTGTGGTGGGAAGCATGGTGGCATGCAGGCAGACATGGTGCTGGAGGAGCCTAGACTTCTAACTCTTGATCCAAAGGCAGCAGAAGGAGACTGGATGCCTCACTGAGCATAATTTAAGCATATATATGAGACCTCAAAGCCTGCCCCCACAGTGACACACTTCCTCCAACAAGGCCACACCTACTCCAACAAGGTCACACCCACTCCAGCAAGGCCACACCCACTCCAACAAGGCCACACCCACTCCAACAAGGCCACACCTCCTAACAGTGTCACTTCCTATGGCCAAGCATTTAAACACATGAGTCTATGGGGGCCATTCCTATTCAAACCACCACCCTCAGGGACCACTGCAGTCTAAGAAGGCCTACCTACATCTCGAGCTGGAAGCACACTCATCACCCAAGTCATTCTGATTTTGCAGGCCTGCAGAATGCAAGAGCTGAGAGGTCATATAGGATCCCACCTAGATGCAAAGGAAGGCCTACCAGGCCAACCAATGTGTAGCAATCTGGAACTGCAAGGGAAAACCTGAGCTGCAATGGAGAACCCAGGATAGTGGAAATGCCTGTGAAGTAGAATGTCTTCCCTTTTGGAATGGAAACGTCTATTCTGTGCCATTATATTTTAGAAGTATGTCAGTTTCTTTTTGATTGACAGGGGCTCCCATTGAATTCAAAGGGAGGCTTTTAACACGAATTTTTTTTTTTTTTGTACTGGGGATTGAATCCAGAGTTTTACAAGTCTGGGAAATGTACCACTTCTCCAGTGAACATAAAGTTTTTTTTTTTTTTTTGCTTTTTCTTAAAGATTTATTGATTTTTATTTCATGTTTGTGGGAGTGTTTTGCCTGAATGAATGTCTGTGCACCCCATGCATGTAGGGCTTGCAGAGGCCAGAAGAGGACATCAGGATCCCCAGAACTGGACTTACAGACAGTTGTGAGCCACCATGTGGGTGCTGGGAATGGAACCCAGGTCCTCTAGAAGAGCAGTCAGTGCTCTTAACTGCAGAGCCATCTCTGCAGCCCCAGTATAGACGTCTGAACAAATACAACTGTTAAGACTTTGGGAACACATGGAGATGTGAATACATGCATTTTGCTGTGACATAAAATTATGGTTGGTTCTAATGTCAACTTCCCATAAGTTAGAATCACCCGAGTAGGAGCCTCACCTGAAGAGCTGCCCTGATTAACCTTGATTGATACAGGAAGGCCCACCCTTACTGTTGGGGAACCTTCTGGTAGCAGCCAAAATCAAAAGAGGGACACTTATTGTACCTTTTGGTCTCTTGGCCTCCCTCTTATCTCTGTATTGGTTTTTTCCTTCATTGTTGTTGTTGCTGATAATGATGATGACTGATGGTATCAAAATCACATTTCGCTGGGCATGGTGGTGGGACACCTTTAATCCCAGCACTCAGGAGGCAGAGGCAGGCGGATCTCTGTGAGTTCAAGGCCAGCCTGGTTTACAAAGTGAGTCCAGGATGGCCAGGGCTGCACAGAGAAACCCTGCCTGGAAAAACCAACCAACCAACCAACCAACCAAAACAAACAAACAAAAAACCACACATTTCAGGCTTCCATCATGAACTAGGGACCAGCAGCTCTCCAGGAACCTTCCAGGCTTCCAGTGCCCAATTAGGACTGCTGAGGGAGGCACCAGCATTGTGGACTAACTACCAGGCTGTCGGTCTCTGCAGTGAGAGACAGCTACTGTGGGGTGACTTTGACTGCTGAGGCTCCCAGCCTTAAGGACCCAGAAATTCCTGGGTTCTTAGCCTCTCAGGTGTGATTCAGCTGTTGTTGCTATTTTAATGTAAACTGACAATAAATGTATGTGTGCACGTGCGTGCGCACGTGCGCATGCGTGTGTGTGTGTGTGTGTGTGTGTGTGTGTGTGTGTGTGTGTGTGTAGGTCACAGATTCTGCGTATCCTTCTCTATTACTCCCCAATTTAATTTTTTTTCCCATTTTTAATTTATTTAAGGGCACCTCCTTACAATGTCCAAAGAGAAAATACAAAAGAAACAGACTTGGTTTCAAATACACAAACAGTGGCTGGAGTTGAAGGCATTGCTGATGGCATTGTCATAGACATCAGCACACTCCAGGGCACTTCAGTATTCCCGAGGAATAAACATGGGTTCTCTTTCCTCCTGCTGGGATGTTCTCGGCATAAGTCACTGCTCCAGTTCCAGGGGATCTAATATCCTTTTTCTGGCCTCCATGGGTACCGGCACGAACATGGTATACAGATATACATGCAAACTAAACACTCAAACTCTTTGGCATATTTTCCATGTAGAAGATAGACTGCAAGTCATGCTGGGAGTTGGAGGAGGCCATCCCCAATCCCACCCCAGAACCAAAGGCTTTTAAAGAAGGTGAGTGAGAAAAGAACTCCTAATCCAAAACCAGTACCTAACTTCACCAACACGTCAGCCATACACCGGTCCCACTTTCTGCCGAGTACTGACTCCTTCATGTTCCCCACCTGCAGTTCCAGCGCTCCTCACAGCTGGCCCCAACGCTCTGACTGATCCAGTTTAACTTTTACTAACAGCCTCATCATTTGGGCTGGATGGGCTGGTCAGTGAGCCCCAGGATCTGCTTGTCTCTGGTATCCAGATGCCTAGTTTACAAGGATCTCTGTGTCCTGCTTTCCTATGGTTGCTGGGAATTTAAACTCATGCTCTCATGCTTGTGCAACAAGCTCTTTACGCAATGAGACATATCCCCAAACTCCTAGTTGAGAAAGAAAGAGAGGCAGACAGACAGACAGAGAATATGAGTGTAGTATGTATGTGTGCATGTGTGTTCACATGTTTTTCAAGGCCAGAGGTTCATGTTGCACATGTTGCGTGTCTTCCTCTTTTTTTTTTTGAGACAGGGTTTCTTATCCACCTTGAGCTCTCTGATTAGCTAGACTGGTTGCTCTCAAGCTGTGGGGATCCTCCTGTCTCTGCCTACCTCATATTCCAAGCACTAAGGTTATAGGTGCGTCCATTCACATGGGTGCTGGAGATTTGAACTCAGGTCTACACGGTTGCCCGGCAAGGACTTTAATGACGGAGTCATCTTCCTAGACCATTTTGTTCAAGTCACCACTGAGTACTTTTTATGAGGGACTTGAGTGTCTTTGGATGTTGGAAACTACAGAGGTTCCAACAGTTCCATGAGCATACTAAAGGATGACTGTATATTGAACATTTCATATTCAGTCTTCATTTTGGGAGAAAAGTATTAATGTTTCACAGTAGCATAGAGGGCACCTGAGGCCACCAAGCAGGTAGAGGGCAGATCTTTCCTCTGGCCTCAAATTCCCTACCTTTGGCCACCATAGTCTACTAAAGAAATGAAGTACCTTTGGAGCCCTCTGTACAGAGGGAAGACATGAGCTTCCAGGTTAGGCTCCATTATGTGAACTCTACAGGAGGAAGAGCTGGCAGGGGCTCAACACAGAGGTCATGACTGGGGTCATTTGTGGCCAAGAGTCAACGTGGAAGACTGTGTGGGAAAGGTAAACTCCACGGAAACTGCGAGGCAGACTCTACCAGGCCAAGTGAAGGCAATACTAGTCCAGTTTAGGCTGATGAGCAGCCCATGCTACTACCACACAGGTCGTAGAGGACAGACTGAAGAATTCTCTGCAGTGGTTCTAGGCTCTGGGCCCTGCTACACCACTAACTCTGTTGTCACCTTGGGCCAGTCCCTTCCCCTCACTGGCCTTCACTTTGCACATCCCTGAAGTCAACAGTGGAGGCACTAAGATTCCCCAAGGCTGTTTCCAGGCAGGGCTTTTGAGGCTGTTTTGTGACAAGGTCCTGAGTCCTTTTTAACCACTGCTGACTTTTTGCTACCAATGTTCTAAAAAGCCAGGGGTGAGAAGAGGCAGGGGTGAGGGTGGGAGCACTGGGTCTATAAAGAAATTCCCAGACTGGCTTTACTGCTTTGTATGTGCAAAGAGGGACTGGGGAAGTCCTGGGGGGGGGTGGGGGCAGAGGGAGACAGGGATGGAGAGAGGAGGGGGGAGAGGAGGGTGTGTTGAGGAGACAGAAGAATGAAATAAAGGCGAATCCAACAAAAGCAAGTGAAAAGTTGAGTGACAAGTTTGGGGCTGCAGGCCCTGGGCTAGCTAGGCCTTTTGGGATGAAGAATGGGGCACAAATGAGCTGGATTTTCATGCTTGGTGGACAGTGAATGGGGAGCATCTTTTAAAACCCTATCAAGAACTCTTTGGATTGTCATTAGATCTGGAGAGGGCCAAAGCCAGAGGGAGGAGTCCACTGAGTCTGGCCTCCTGGGTGTGAAAAGACCCTGATAAACCACTGGTGTTGGCGGCTGGCGGCGGGGTTGGGAAGGGGTGTCGTTCAGGGCTCTCCTTGCTGAGCTGGGCACGCCAGGGCCCCTCAAAGGTTTCGGTAAATTATTTGGCATTTCAAGGGTCCTTGAAATTCAATGGTAGGCTCCCTCTTCTCTCAGTGGACGCCACACTGGAGCTAGGAGGGACAGGGAAGGCTGGGGTAGGCTCCATGTTTCCGGCTCCTTGTGGGGTGACCAACCATCCATGTTTGCCTAGTACAGGGAACTTATGGTGCCAATGTCAGAAATCTCAGAAAAATCAAAATGATCAGTTAGTTGAAGGTGGGACATGGTGTGGATAAGAAGGGAGTTATTGCCCAATTGTCTGTTAGATGTAAAAATGGCTTCGTGTTTGTGATTACCTGTTTATGTCTTCATGGGGCTAGGATCTGAAGCTCAGGTGGTAGAGGGGTTACCCAGCAAGCTTAAAGGCTTAGGTTCTATCCCCAGTATCACATAAAACCAGGTGTGGTGGTGCACCCCTGTCACCCCAGCATCAGGAGATAAGGATGAGAGAATCAGAAATTCAAGGTCATCCTTGGCTATATAGTAAGTTGTGAGGCTAGCCGGGGCTACATAAAATAGTGTCAAAAAAAGAGTTTTTAATCTGAAAATAGACACTGGTGTGTCTGTGGGGTGACAGGTGTCTGGGCTGTCCCTCCAGGTTGAAGGATGGGCAGCAAAGAGATGAATGGAGGTTGGCTTTGAGATAGACTCCACAGGGCACGCCCTCCAGCCCTTCCCGGCCTCTCCTCACTCAATGGTTTTAGCAAGTAGAGTCTCAGTGATTACATGAGGACACAGTGTCTTTTCTCTGTGCACTCTGTTCAAGGCCATCTCTCACTGGGAAGCCAGGAGCAGCTACTTAACTGCTCCCTGTCTCTGCCTCGTTTGCAGAATAGAAAAGATAATTCTCACTCACAGACTAGTAAGAAGAAAGTACTAGGACTGCCTCAAATATAGATACCCCAGCTATAATGAGCCAGATACAGTATACCCCAGCAACAGTGAGTCAGATACAGTATACCCCAGCAACAATGAGCCAGATACAGAATACCCCAGCAACAATAAGCCAGATACAGCATACCCCAGTAACAATAAATCAGATACAGTATCCACCGGTAACAGTGAGTCAGATACACTATACACCAGTAACAGCGAGTTAGAAACAATATGCACCAGTAACAGTGAATCATGTACAGTGCACACCAGTAACAGTGAGTCAGTTACAGTATACCCCAGTAAGAATTAGCTAGATATAGTATACCCATAATACTGAGTCAAATATAATATAGTATGTCCCAGTAATAATGAGTCAGATATATATATATAACATGCCCCAGTAACAATGAGTAAAACATAGTCTATACCCAATTAACAATGAGTTGCCATTAAAAAATTTTTTTAAATAATCATTTCGAAAGGAGACCATGCCCTTCAGCCAGAAACCTTCTGAATTATGCCCTTTAGCCAGAACTCTTCCTAACTCTGCCTCCAGGCTCCTGGAATAAACAAAAGCCCTGTGGAACAAGCCACCTACTGAGATCAGGCCTCACCTACACAATGGACCTAGATGGCTACTAGCCTTTCCTGAGCTATATAGCCTGCTCAGAGCTCTGGCCAGCAAATCCTCATGTTGGAGAGTGCTTGCCTGGCTCCTCCAGGAAAACTCAGTACCTCAATGTTCTATTCAGGGACCAGCTTTCTTCCTGCTTCTGTCATTTAGGCAGGGGCCACAGGAAGATAGGTCACGGTGTCCGGGCATCTCTCCAAATGGCTTCGCACAAGCTTAAGAGTGGGGTGGAGCACACCCAGAGAAGCAAGTGCACACACGTGTGCACACACATAAAAAGTGCTCACACTGCAAAGCCCACAATGCAAAAAGAGGAGAAGGCAAACCTGAGTAGCCCATTGGGAGATTTGTGCAGAGCTAAGCATGGTTTTGAGAGCTGAGGCTGGGGGATACCAGTGCTTGGAGCCAAACTCACTGCTGAGAATATAGTGCCAAATAGAGCAGCAAGAGGACACTCACTGCCATTCCAGGAACCTACACCAAATCACCTGGACACAAAGCCAAGAGCTGACCTTCTAGGATTGGAGAAATAGCTCTGCCATTAAAAACTCTTCCTGCTTTCCAGAGGACCAGAGGTTGGATCTCGAGTTTGGGTGCCATCATCCACATTGGACAGCTCACAACTGTCTGTAACTCCTGCTCTAGAGGATCCAAGACCTTATTCTGGCTCAGCAGGCACCTGCACTCTTATTACACACACTCACACAGACACACACACACACACACACACACACACACACACTTTTTAAAATAGGGGAATAGCTATAGAGCTGACCTCTTGCCAGTACAATAGCTGCTAGGGGTGGTGGACTGGTCACCAGAATGAAAGTCACAGAAGCCTCGTGTGTCTGCTCAGGTGCTGGTGTGTATTGGATGCTGTCCCCATGTCATTTAATTCTGACAATTATGCTACAAAAGGCCAGCATTGTTTCTTTTCATCATAGGACTGGTCAGACCCTTGGGCAGGTCCAATGCCACACTGAGGAGAGGAGGAGCTTGAATTAGAGCCCTAGGCCTTTGTCTTCGCAGCCAAGACTATCAACTTCTACAGTAAAATATGCAATTCACACGGAGGGGGAAAAAAGACAGCAATGAGGGATAGAGACACTGTTGCAATTGTATGGTTCCTGGGTTGCTTCAGTGTAACCCAGGGAGGAATGCTGAGGTGGGGGGAGTGGGCAGGGGTGTGTACCAACTGTGACTGACCCTGAGATGATAATTCCTGAGTCTGAGCAATGGGTATGAGAGAATTCATAACGCCTTTTTTTCTAGACATTTCCCAGTATAAATCTGACAGGCTCCAGTCCTTATCCTAGCTGCCCATCCCTGGGTGATTGTGAGTGTGTTGCGGAACCTCTCTGTGTCTCCATTTCCACACTGTCCATGTCCCATCTGCCCCAACTCCTTGTGGGACTGCAATGCTGCTGAAACTATTCCTGGGGTATATGGAGAGTGTGAGAATACCTGCTCCACTGGGATGCAGAGGCCCATATTTCTTTTTTGTTTGTTTGTTTGTTTTGTTTTTTGAGACAGGGTTTCTCTGTGTAGCTCTGGCTGTCCTGGACTTGCTTTGTAGACCAGGCTGGCCTCAAACTCACAGAGATCCACCTGCCTCTGCCTCCCAAGTGCTGGGATTAAAGGCGTGCGCCATATTTCTAATAGAGGTTGCAACTACCTGGAGACCATGCTTTTGTCTCCTACTCCCTAGAAAGAAAAAAATCTGGCAGAGCGGCCTATGTGTTTGGTCTGTGTTCAGACTTCTGGAGTGTGTGTGTGTGTGTGTGTGTGTGTGTGTGTGTGTGTGGTGTACACATGTACATGTGTGTGACTTCACAGTGCACTGCTCATTTCCACCTGTGTGGGTCTCCTCTCCTCTTCTTTCAAGTCGCCACCTGTTCATTGCTCATTCAAAAGGGGCCCAAGAGTGTGGGGGAGCAGGCAGAAGAGTGGTGCCCAGACCCTGGGGCAGGCGAATGAGGCTCTGGGCCTCCCAAATGCTGACGATGATAAATGGGGTCCAAGTCTTTCAGGCTTCATTATAGAGTCGCCATGGCTTTGCCCAAACCATGGCAACCGATTCAGGCAATGACTAACCTAATAAAGCGAAGGCAAAGGGGAAAAGGATGCATTCAAGACCCCAAGTCAGGCCCTGGTTCTCCAGAGGCAGTAAATTTTCTTCAGTGGGTGTTGTGTCCAGGCCCCAGACATCCTAAATCTCTGCCTCAGGAGTGGGGGCAGGGAGGCCTGTGAAAGCAGTGAATGGATGTCCGTGATCAGTGGTGGGGTGCTGGGGGGGGAGGTTTCAGATGAGCCTTCAGGGTGGCAGGTTGGGTGTTCTGGGCCTTCTGTAGAAGTCAATCTGGGCACTGGGGACAAGAAGACACCTACTTCAGTCTCAGGAAGCAAAGAAAATACCTAGGTTTCCTTTATGCAAGCTCCAGTATGCCTGCTCCAAAGAGACTAAGTGTGTCTGTGTGTGTGTGTGTGTGTGCCTGTGTGTGTGTGTGTGTGTGTGTGTGTGTGTGTGTGTGTGTGTGTGT